>VZRW01009674.1:375633-464414 GCA_013398125.1 Aegotheles bennettii
CGGCGGGGCCGGAGCGGAGCCTCGGGACGGGGCGCCGCGGCTGAGCCCCACGGGGGCCGCCGGGTTCGGGGCGCTGGCCGTGACTCGGTGCCGGCCGCTCCGTCGCCCGGTTAGGGAGGGCTCCTGTCCCGCGCTTGAACACCGGGCATCTCTCTGGGGTGCGCCGGGTCCGTGCTGGGAACGGGACCGAAACCGTGTTGCGGGTGGGTGCCCGCACCGGTACCCGCGGGGCTCCTCGGTGGGCAGCCTGCCCTAGTGCGGTCTGACCTGCCCTGGCCAGGCCCCTGCTGGAGATGTGACAGGGTTCGGGGCATCTCTGAAATGCCGTGGTTTCAATGGCTTTATTTTTCTCTTTATTTCCACCTCCAACTCCCCGCACGGCCACACGGCGCAGGCTGCGTGTGGAAGAAAAGGGTTTGCTTCATCTCCTCTGTGAGAGAGGAGCGTGTCGGGGCCCTTCGGGCTGAGTCGGGGAGGGCAGGGCCTGGGGGCAGTGAGTTGGGGTATGGAGGAAGCAAAGGGGGAAGGGGGGGTCTTCATCCCGGATCTGTGCTGGTGCTTCCCTGGTTAGAGATACCTGAAAGAAGAGAAGAAGCACGGACAACAGCCGCACTGGGGAGAGAGAACTGTGAATTTGCACGTTCTCTCTTTGGGAAGATGTGGAGAGCCTGTGTGTGAGGAACTGGAAAAGGCGGTTTGTGTGGCGGGCGGTGAGCACGGCGCTGCTGGCACCCACTGGAGAGGGCACGGTGCCCGCTGGAGAGCGTGGGCTGGTGGGGAGCCCGGTGCCGAGGACTGACGGAACAGAAATGTACGTTGCACGTGAGATGGGTCATTTTGCACTTTGCAGTGGATGATTTTGTAGTTGTCTGCAGCGGGTCCTCCAGCGCGGAGGTGGTGGTCTGGACATCTGTGCGAGGCTGGTGTTAATCAGTCCTCAAAGAGCCCAAATGGGGAATGTTTGGTGGGGTGGCCCAGACATCATTCAGGGGCTGCTTGTGGGGTCAGCTTGGTCCTGGAGGCCAGCTCAGGGCAAACTGTGCTCTCTTCTCCCCTTACCATTGCTTAAAAGCAGCCAGTGTTTGGAATACAACGTGGAGGTGTCGCAGCTGAGCATCACAGGGAGCTTCACCTGGGAGAGTCTGTGAGGTCAGATTGAGAGAAGGCAGCTGAGATACCTTCAGACTTGAGTTGTCCCTGGAGGCTGTTTAGCCATGTTTCAGCTGATAAGCCCAGGCAGGTTGGAGCTGATGTCGGCAAAACAACACAAACAAAAAAACTTGGCAACAAAATACTAAATATAATTGCAGTTATGCTACCATCTCCAGTATAGAGCTTATATCAGAGAAAACTAAAGAATCAGGCTGCACAGTGGAAGAAGGCATGTTAGGGAACCACGAGTGTGCATGGGAAAGGATGTAAAAGGGGGAAGGGACAATACGAAAGTCTTATCCATATTATACATTTACAATGTGTCGAAGTTTTTATAAATATAAACATTTAGTTTCTCAATTTCTTTACATGTTCCTGTCCTTTCTTTTTCTATTTGTATTTCATCTATCTTACTTGTTATCTTAATGACTTTTTAGAAGGAGTTTTGCATTGTTGACTTTCAGAATTTTTAGAAGAGAAGTGCGCATTGGTCTGATGTAACCTTTAGTGTTCATTTACAAATAAAAAAAATGAGGCTAAAGAATAATTACACCTGGCTGAGTGTTTTGAAAGAAGTCCAGCCAAGGTTGCAGAAATATGCTGCTACTTTATAAGAACAGCAGTGTTTAAAATTAAAACTGTAGCTACCTGTTCAGCTACGCCTGTTAAAATTTGTGAATTGCTGCGTGAAACTGAGAAGTCTAAAATCCCACATCTAATTTCAAGATCTATTTCAGTGAACAAAAGTGTGAACATAAAATGGAGCATTATTTTCTGCACAAGATCTGGGTTCTACTTGCTAAACAATATAAATAGAATAAGTTGAGTATTTCTATGTGCAGTAGCATAAGGCTACGACATAAGGTGATCCATTGATTTCCAGTTGTGGAAACCATTGATGCCGGTTCATGGAGCGACTGAAATTACGTTAATTTCATTAAGTGAAATGGAATATTTTTGTAAACTATGGTCTGTAATGTTAGGAAAATATTTATAGCATTGTGACATGAAATGAAGGACCAATATACCTACTTAAGGAGCAGAACAAAAGAAGGGGCTTGAGGTGAGCAGTTCAGATACGTAGCATGAGGTAATACTAAATGCTGAAGATTGTAGGATATGCAAAATATGACTTATCCTTAGTTGTTGATATTGAGATCTTAATATCTTCCTAATGCATCCATGCTTCACAAAGGAAGTGTAACTTTTGTGTATGTCAATTCTATGGAGACACGTTTCTGCTCTTGTTTCTCGTCTGTGTTTTGTTTGCTAGTTTGGTGTGACTCTTTCTGCCAGGGTGCTGTTTCCTGTCCTGCTAGAAGAGTGGCAGCACTTCTGCTTATGTTAAAAAATAACAGCATATATTGATATATAATGGTTTTGTGTGTAATTTACCGGCAAGGAGCAACATACTGCAGGTGATTTTTTTAGTGCTGAGATCCACCCATGTACAGGAATGTGAAATGCAGGTCCTTTGTAGGAGGAACCAAGGTACAGCTGGTACAGTTGGGATTGTTTGCTATTTAGGGAAATAAGTGAGCTCCTACAGATTGCTTTGCATCTCAAGAAATACAAGATTAAGAGATCGTATTTGATTAAATTAACATTCTTTTTAAATTTTAAGTGGATTAACTTGTTGATTTAAAATTGCTGGTATTTAATTTGCATCTCTAAATTTAGTGACATTCACTGAGTCATTAAAAATGAGTCTTAAATGAACTGTGTAACATGCCTTTCATTAAATAGGCAGACTGTATATATAGCAGGCCAAGATTAATTCTTTTTCAGCACACTGCGAAACTTTTATCAACATCTTTCTAGTTTTAATGGCTAACTAAATTAGAGTAGTGACAACATCTGTTAAAGGCTCATCACTCTCACCTTTTTATATAACACATTAATATCTTCTAACTCATGTCATATACATACTGTTGGACTTTGCAAAACCAGGGAGTTGTCAGTGCATTTCTAATCTTTATAAAGGAAAAAGAAAAAAGACAAAGAGAAAGGCAATTCCCATATCCCTCTTCAAAAAAAAAGATAAATATATTAAAAAGTTAATTAAAAAAATTTTCAGGCCCTCAGTGAACTCCATATAAATACATATTAACAACATTTCAAGAGTGTATCCACAGTTCTTGAATACTCTGTTGGACATGCCAAGGTAATTAATAAGATAAATTCTATTCAGAAGGAAATAATTGACCTTATCTGCTAGTTAGTCAGTTTTATGTTGGTCAGAATAGGTCAAAGTGGCTAGTGAGCAAAGAGCTCAACAGAGTTGATGTTGTTCTGCCAGTGTTCTGATATACTAATGAGTCTTTTTGAGCTTGTAGTAATGTGTAATATTTCAAAGTTCTTTTTTAAAAGTAAATTAAATAACTCTTAAACTCTAGCTTGGCAATGTATTCCTATACTTTTTCTGAACGCTTCGTCTCATGAGCTTTGAGCAGCCTGTGATTCCCGTGCACAGCCTGTCAGAGGAGTACCTCCATGCCCACAGTCAGTTCCCTAAACAACTAATACAAAAGTAAAAAAAAATATTAAAAATTATGGAGGAATCAATGATGGCAATTTTGTAGCTGAGGTGAGGTTGATGAGGAGGTGCTACATCTACTGATACATCTGTAAGTGGGATGAACTCAGTGGCTTTGACCCATGGTCACAGCTCAGAAGTGCTCCTTGAAAGTCAGTGTAAAAATGCTTTTAAGCAACTTCTCTGTTCTTCTGCTTCTGAAATCTCTCATCATCAAGCTGTCACCTGGTAGATGTTAGAGCATCTTCTAGGTTGTTGTGAGCTGTGCTGGCCATGAAACCTCTTTGCAGAGTTATTGGAGAGGGCCTCAGGAAGACATCTCACTGACATGTTACCTCTGGCTACAGGAATCACACCAACAAGAGCCGTTAGGTTGATACATTTCTGCCTGATGCTGCAATATGCTGCGGTGACCTTCCACTGACCTAGGACTGCATTGCACTGGTAAAGGCAGCACTAAGCCATGCAGCTGCAAAGCAAAATCACTTCTGCACGATGCTGCTTTTTCCTCATTTAGGTTAAACAGAGTTTGGAGGTAGGATATAGATTTGTTGTGAGCCTCATAAACAAGTGTGGGTAAAGTGTTTGCAGTGATTGATGACAGTTCATCGTGAACTTCTGTCCTTGTGTTGCAGAAAAGCTGAAGGTAAAAGGCACACTTCAGTACAGCATCATTAGAGGAATAAATTGAGGAAGCAAAGGTAGCAATAGTAGTCCAAGCAAGACTGTTTTGTCCTTTCCTGATCAAGATTTTTAAGAAAATTCAGAGGTAGAAATACAAAGTGGGGAGTCTAATTCTGCTGCTTTTACTTAGTTGTGATGCACTTAGCAACTGCAAGTACTTTGCCCAGACTGGGACCTGTAATTTGTATTTTGGAGGTACTCCTGTATTCATTGAGGGGGCCCGTCCGAAGCCAAGTGAACGAAGTGCCTAAAATACGCGTTGGAATATGACAGGATGCTCTGAAGCCTCAATGTAACTTGTTTTTACTGAATGTATACACTATTATTACTAGCAGGCATGATTTACTTATACGATTCTGTATCTCTGCCGGGATAGTTAGTAAGCAGTAGCATAGACAGTGTGAATGGCTTCTCTAGATGTGGGAAGATAGCACAGCATTAACATAGGCACAGGCTGGGAAATATTTTTTCTGATCATTTGCTGCTGGGCTGCTGGGATTTGTGATGTGGTTATCCAATGACAAAATGTGGTTGGCCTCATTTTTGCCCTGTGGTCTTACTTGTCAGGTATGATTGTCTAAAAGCTTTTTTTCTCTCTTCTCATTTTTGGATTATGAGCCAGCAATTCACATTTTTGTCTGTAGCTCAGTCTTGTTTTAAATATAGAGCAAATGTAAAATGTCTAGTTCATTACATGAGTCAAAGCAGCATAAGAAGAATGTGTGCTGTAGACTGATTAATCTGGCATTTACGTATTCAGTGGCAGAGCTGCCGTTCTGATTTTTCTGTAGGCTAGCCTGATATTTCAGGCAGATTTGCCATTGGTGACAAAACATATTTCAGAAGCAGGTGAGGATTCACTTCCATCACTGCAAGTTTCAACATGGTACTTCTCTACTTTTTATAAAGCCTGAAACTGTTTGTGGGTAATCAGATCTGCACTGCATTTTTCTGTTGTGCAAAAAATCTTTAGGTTCAATGCTGATTAAGTTTGTCATGAAATATGTGTCTGCAAATCAGGTTATCTTGATCTTTTTAAGTGTTCATGAATCAGCTTCTGACTCAGTTCTTGCAGTGTTTTCCAAATGGGCAGCTGCCAAGTGAAGCTTTAACCTAACTAGTAACCTAGAATATTTCTGAAATAGCTCTGGTTTCACAAGCATTATCAAAGAGCTCAAGATTGTTCCCATGTTTAGGAAACGTGTTTCAAAATACATTAAAGCTTTTAAAATAGAGGGATCACCTACTGAGACATCCAGAATAGTGTGCCTGGTAGGTAGTTCATGTAGTTTGTATCATTGTGTCTCATCTAAATTTGGCCTTCGCATCATATGAACGGCTCATTCACTATTACATCAGTTAAATTAAGGAAAGCGAATGGTTATTCATGTAGTTTCATCAACTTATTCCTCAAGCTGATTTTATTTTGTGTCTGTTGACCCAGATTTTGGACCTGCCATATGCATAGGAAATGCATAATTTTACATCTTTCACAAATGCCAGTCATATGGGTACTTACTTTCTTGCAGATTTTTTGGGGAAGCTAACAGCAAACACTGTACTCTAGCTTTCTGTATGTGTTGCTGAACCATTGCTCAGAGACTTTGTGATTTCCTCAATACAGATGTCTACCTGAGGAGCGTTAGCATAATTCATCTCAATATAAGCCTGTAAGTGCTAGAGTGTTTGCACATACGAGGTTGAAATTACAGAAACTGCAGGTAAGCAAGTTTTGTCATGTTGCATTTTATGGATTATACTACTAAGATGAGATCATAAAAATCTGTGAGGATTGATATTTCTTAAATAATGCTTCTAAGATAATGCCAGGAGTGGGTTCGCAAATAGGAAACTATTTCTGTGGGTTGTAGTAAACTATTAAGTGCTAACTCGTTCAAAAACGTGAACCTAGCTTTGCTCAGCATCAAGTAATCATGTTAGATTTTATCTTCCTGAAGGGCTTGCTATGGCTAGTTATAAAATCTAGCTGTTGCCAGCCTTTCTGGCTATTATCTGTCAGTGGTTGAAATGCCCTAACCTAATCCCTGTCACCACAGACCTTGGTAAAACAATGACATCATGTTCAATTTGATGTTCAGCTTAAAGTATGCTCAACAACATGTCTCTTCCTCGTCTTGTCCATGTCTTCTAAGGAATAGCTTGTATGCCTGATGGACTGTGCCCTATGCAGGAAGGAGTTAACGAGCTCTCCTGGAGCCTGGCTGAAGCCCTTCCTGTACCTCAACCTTTGCCAGCAATACCAAACTAGTAGGGAACTTAATCACTGATGGAGATATTAAGAGGGGGAGAAGCAGGTTTTACAGTGCACCAGCCCTGATGGAAAGACTTGGGGGTTGACACAGAGGACCTAAAAGATATCTTCGAACAGTTCTGCACTAGGGACCTACAGAAAGGGCTGGGACTCTTTTTTTTAATATTGCACCAGAATGATGTTCAGCTGTAGTACCGTGCGTGGGATTTTTACTATGTCTCTGAGAAAGTAATTTGATTGCAGAACTGCAGTGAGTGTAACTCTTGCAATTGTCCCGTAAATCAGAGTAATACAAAATTAATAATGCATATGCTGTAATGTGTTGTATCTAGGGGGTAAACTCCTGAGACATTGCAACTTGAAAAATGTGTTTAAACTTTCAAGGATTACATAGTTCAGTATTAATGCTCTCTGCTCTCTATTACAGAAGTTTAGATGTTTCTGTTGGTAGTAGCTGTCACTGGGACTTTCACAGTTTGCAAACTTCCCTGTGTTTAGGGTAACTTTGAAGGCTCTCTACCCCGTTGATTTCAATGAGGTGTTTTCTTCTGCATTTTGTTTTTAGGTTAATTTCAACATAAAAGTAACATAGCTGTTACTGTTTCATACTGTATGTTTGTTTTGTTTTATAAACTTAGGAAGTTGTAATGAGGCAGCAAATAAGTGCTACCTTCTCTTAAAATGTGGAGTCTCTGTGGTGTGCTGGGGTGTCACCTTTCCCAAAGGCATGAACAGATTTTTTTTCTGTCACTTAGTCTGTTTATTGAGCCAGGTAGAGGGCAGGAGTAAGGTAACAAAGATCAGCAGAAGTCAGTTGCTTCAACACTGTTAGTTGATTCCCAACAGAGAGAAATAATGTGGGTTAGTTTTAGTTGGGCTTTTGAATTAAATACAGAAATTCTGAGGTCCTCTTTTGTTTTCTTCGGTGATCCTGGGAGATGTGCATGTGCAAAGGGTATATAGTACAGGCTGCTGACTTGCATGAGAAAAATACACAATGGTTTTCTGTGAGTAGGCTACATGGACTCATAAAGTTAACAAAAGTTAATAATACAAAATTATTGGGTTATATGCTTTGGCTCTGTGTTTGCAGAGGAATGTGACATATCAAAGAATTATTATCTGGTTTTATCTGTATTGAATAGTATACATTCTTAATCCAATTGGTTTTGAAACTTTATAGTTATTGATATTTTATTTGACCTGGAACTGCTTGATTTCTAAAATAATATGTTTACATCTGTGTAGAGTTGGTATTGAAAGCCTATTGAAATAAATACTGTAGACATTTGTGACATTAAATGTTCTCTTGTATTTTCAATATGTCTCGTGAAGGCTCTACAGAAACAATGGGTACATATTTCTGGGACATGTAATAGAAGTCTGATCAAATTTTGAAAAAGAACTTAGAAGCTCACATTCCATTTTTAGATGAATCCATTGCTCCGAAAATGGAACAATTTCTATTACAGTCTGTGGAAATAATAAGGGAAGCTAAGAATATTGCTACGTGGACTTCAGCTTCCCGTTTTATTTTCTGTGAGATAACATAGGTTCCAACTATGTCCACTGTATCCATTTAGGTACATGGCACAGGTGGCCAAACTTGGCTTTTTGTTACGTGGTGACAGCCAGTATCAAAGTGGGTGAAGCTGCCATTTTCTTTGCTGTCTTTTTTACATACTATTACAACACAAAATTAGAAAAAAAATACGAGTGCAGCACTTGTTTTTCAGTTTCTTGCTTCATACATCAGTAAGTCGCACAAAGGCTTAGCAGGAAGAGGCATCTCCTTGGTCAGCAGTGTAAAAACAGGAAGGAGGAAGTCTATTGCACATCTGGGTTTGCTGATTATCAGTTCATGTTTCGCTGCAGAGGATGTCCATTAACAGCCATCAGCGTGATCCATTGCTTATCCAGCATGAACAATGACTGCTGTAGTGCTGCTACTACAGAATATAGACCCTGCTTATAGGAAGTAATGTTAACTAGCAAACTGTTCTCAGTCCTTTCCTGCTCATAGAAACAGGATACTATTAGTGAGAACAATGCACAGAAATTGCACATCCAGGAAAACCAGGCAAGTAAAACAACAACAGCTAAACCAAGATTAATAAAATCTTTTCTCTGGTTAGGCCATAGCTCGGGTTCTTCGTTGTTCTGGCACATAATGCGATCTTTTAAATAGAGCGTTGAGATGTAATTATGAATAAGGATGGCAGAACTGGACTCCAGGTAGCGCCTGGCATAGAAAGGCTCCTTAGGTTTTAAGAAATGCGCTTAATACCATAACTCCAGTTGAATTACAGGAAACACCTGGACATTATTTTATAAAGCTTTTTAGGGTGTATGCAGCAACCTATATGAAATTACTCCATGGAAAAATCCCCACAAAGTTTGTGATTTGTGTAAACAGAAAATATCTTTGTATATTGTAGGGACAAAGGAAGTTTCTGCAGTGTTTCCTGTGAAATCGCAGCATAAGGAGTGTGTGATACAGTGTCGCCGTCAGCGATGCCATGGGTATGGTCAAAATGAGGGGTCTGTTTTCAGGCCAGAATCTTCATTTGCGTGGTCAGTGTTTTGTACTTGCATCAATCCCACTGAACTCATCATGCAAATTTGAATTGTAAATACTATTTTATACCTTTATTTAATACCTCTTCTTTTTTTTTTTAATCAAATGGGAAGTGGAGGGCGAGAGCAAACATGTACTGGGCCAGTACTTGCAGTGTGTGTATGGGAACTAGTTGAGAACATCTCTACCCTCAGTACAAAATTGGCTTTGGTAGCAAGATAAGAATTCTAAACCCATGATTTTCCACAAGCACAGTTTCTTCATTTGAGGGTTGGTTTGTTTGTGTGTGTGTTTTAAGTATTACTTTGAAAAACGGAAAAAAAAATGTGTGTCTGAGTTTCTTTTTTATTTTGTGACTTGGCTTAGCTGATCAAAGTGATCAGTTAAATACTGATTTTTTTTCAGTTAAATACTGATTTTTTCAGTTAAATACTGATTTTTTTTTTCTCCCCACAATGCTAAATCTGAAGCTCTACAAATGTATCTTTTTCTCTTGCATCCCTTGCATGGTCAGGCTGATGTTCCATGTCAGACTCTCACACTTATTGTGCAGATAGGTGTAATTGCCATCATTGTCACAGCATTCATGAAGATGTAACTGGCTGGCACTAAGTGGCTATCAGTACCCTGACAGCAATGTGTATATAGAGTTTTTGATTGCTTCATATGTCTTGTGTAATCAGGAAATGAAAGACTTTGTGGCAATATAGGTAGGGGTGGGGAACCTGCAATTCATCCTGGAAATGGGACAGAACAGGATGGGCTGGGATGAGTGAAAATGGTGGAAGGTGGCAAGTCATTACTGAGGAGCTACTTTTACCCATGAAAAGATCAGGGTTTTTTTCCTCTATTTTCTGACGTGGGGTTTTTTGGGCTATTTTTTAAATAGACCATCTGTTTTAAGAGTCTTTGCTGCTGTTAGAGCCTGTTATTATAAATGATTACTAGGAAGAGAATTGTTCACTCTAAAAATTTACAGTAATGCTCCATAAACTCAGAGATGTTTCACTGAATATGGGTTGCAATTAAAAGTCAGATCACATGCTCTGTAAAAAAAACAAACACAAGCACAAAAAAACAAATCCCCAAAACTTCAAGAAATAATAGATTATTTTTTTAAACCCAAAGGGGATTTGTTAAATATTATTTTTTTCTTTATCTAATAGACCATTTTAGTAATGATTTTTAATTGACAGTTACTTAACACCAACAGGAATTCATACTATCTTCTGAATCATTATTTTCTTATAAAAGCATGGAGCTCTTTTTTATTAATAAAGTAAACTCTTCAAGTTCATTCTTGCCTGAAACCTGAGTGCCTTAGCAGTTCTGCTTACCATTGAAAAGTTACAGGTATTGCCATAGATATAAGGACAAAATTGCTTTACTTCTAATTCTGCTTCCTCTTGCAATTGACTTTTGCATGCTAAACTCCCACCACGGAGTTTACAGTGGAAGTTGTGTTCAGCTTTCTGATTATTCTCATTTTCTAGTGGGGAGATGATGTAGGTGTGAAACGGGGGATGAGGAGGGAAAAGGCAAATTAGGGTATTTGCTGAACTCTAAAAAATATCTTTAGGCTCCTCTTCTTTTACACTTACTAGTCTATGTACACTTCCTTTGCCTATCTTGCCAGTAGTCCAATTGATATATTAAATTCATTTCTGGGCTTATGATTTTTTTTGGTCTGTAAGTTTTTATTTCCATCCTCCTTAGTGAAACACTGATCCTCTTTAAATCCCATTTGTACTCAGGCATTTAGTGACATGTGTCCTGGTTGCATACACAGAAAATATTTATATGAAATGATAGCAGAAATAGATTTTTTTGAAGCTGTACTGTAACCATTTGTGAAGAGATCATTGACAGTGGCTTAGAGTGATACTCGTATGGTAGATCAGATTATTTGAGGATATTATTATTATTATTATTTATTATTTAAAGGGTCAGGTGGAATTCATGGCAGGTTAGATTTTATGATTCTTGGCTGAATTTTAACTCTGGAGATGAGCCTTTTTGCTTACTCAATGATTGGTATTTTTGAGCATAGGATGGTGCCCTCTGGTGCTTCAATAGATTTTTGCATGTAAACGCAACAAATTGTAAGACCTATTAAATACGTATTTTTCATATTGTATTTCAGTTTTGAAAATAATAAATGTAGGGAGGTTTTTAGGGTCTAAAGTAACCTTGTTTGATTTTTCTTCAATTGAAAAATGGTTGCATATCTGAAAATTCTCCTTAATTTTTTATTCAGACCTGAATTCTAATCTTTAATGCTTGTCTTTCTTCCTTCAGCTCAGGTAAGAAAAGATCAAGATAAAAATATTGCAATAATATTGAGCCAGTGACTGAGACATCTTTCTCCTTTAGTTTAAGCTGTCTCTGACTATTCCTAGTTCATGTTTTTCCTCTTTTGAGTACTCTCTGCACTATCTTGTATCTACCTAGGCTGGCATTAATGTGACTCATATTGTCCAGTTGTTGGGATGAGTCAGAAAAAGAAGTCTCTCTGTCTATATACAGAGTTCTGGGAAATAGAGACAAATAACCTGCTATGCATCACCAGAAAAATCCTTTGGCACTGCTTGTGCTCTTCACGGGTGCCCTGCTTGCCCCATCAATTAGGAATGAAAATAGTACCTGCCCTGTCCCTGGTTTGCAGTACTGATGTCGAACTAGTCACTCAAGTTAATGTTCTCATTCCAGATTGAAAATTAAGGTGGTATGTTGTGAGTTTTGGGTTTTTTTGGTGCCAAAATCTTGAGACAAACTTCTGTCTCCAACATCAGTGATTTTCTCTCTCATGTTTTTTTCCCCAATTTGAAGACTCATACTGAGAAAAAGCTTGCTCTTCAGTTTCATGGCAATCAACAACTGGCAGTCAACAGGTTCCTGTAGCTGCATAGATCACAGGTTGAGAGCAATTGTAATGCAAACTGGTCATGTCTTTCAGTTTTGCCCAGTTCAGATTTGTGCTGTATTTCTGTGATTCATTCGCTTCAGGGGCCCGTAAAGCTGAAGACGATCCTTGAGGTTCTTCATTCAGAAATGTATAAATGTAAACAGAAATTGAAGGAACTATATATTACACATGTAAAATTTCTCTTGGTAGCCTTAAGAAACTTCCCGCTGATGTATGTATATCAGTTTAAAGTGAGAGAGCCTTTTGCAGGAGACATAATTGCATGTAATGGTCATCTCCTGAAGAAATGCATCTGGAAGGCTTGTCACTTCTTCACGCTCTTCCCCACAGAACTTGGCCTGTGTGTTGTAAATTCTGTTGAATTTGACTTGTTATTTAAAAGAATTAGCTATAGGGTGCTTTCAGGATTCCGGGTCTTTGTTCAAGATATCGCAGTATGGTCTTGTCTGCCTGATAGTTTAGCTCTGAGAAGTTAAGAATTGCTATCAGGATTGCTTGCAGTGCCATCACCTGTTGAAATGTGTGCCTTCAGATAGATATTCAAAGATGGCAATTACTTTATTTAGGTAAGCGTAGGTAATTTTTGAAATGTATGTATGGAAAATAGGCTTCAGGCTCAGAAATAAACCATGCTGGATAAATCAGGCATGCGTCGCTTCACTTGTGTTCGCAGTTTTGAGAAAAAGCCCAGTTTCTGTCCGTGGCCGGAGATGGCATGGCTTTCTGCAGCACACTTACACTTTTAAGAAGACCAGTGCTTTAGGGCAGACTTCCTTCTGAAGCCTATGCAAATAGTGTGTGTAGTGTCCTAAGACACTACAGCGTCTTTAGAAAGTTACTAAACTTGTTTAATTGGTCGTCTTACTTCTCACCTGGATCAGGGAGTTAATTTCTTTTAAATTCTTTGAATTTTTTTTAAATACTTTGATGACTTATTTCTCTAAAGGTAAGCAGTTGTGTCTCAGGAATTTTTCCACTAGTGGGTTGCAGAGGGTTGATTTGTTATTGTTCCCACAAGATGGAGCTGTCTACATATGTAATTAATACAGAATTTATCCTACTGGTGAATCTTAAGGAGCTGGCAAAATCCTGGTTTAGATCACAGATCACCATTTTATTAGCATCCCTCCAGAAACCAGTATAATATAGAACATAAAATAGTAACTCTTATTTGAATAAAGGTAGGGTAATCTTGTGGTTAAGGCAGTGTGTCAGGACATACACACTATTAATTTCTTTCCCCCCAGTTTTAAACATTTGTTTCCTGTATGATTTTGACTTAAATATTGTGATATACTCCTGAGAATTATTAATCAGTGCTTTATTTGTTATCATAAAACTGAAATATATGTAGTTCTAATACTGAGAAAAAATAATAAATACTGTTTTGTACAACAATGAATACTGTATTTCCTATGCCACATCGTATGTGCTTCCAGAATTTCTGTCTATTATCTGGAATTGTTTGATAACGTTTTTAAAGAGAAATCTGCTCATCACAAATTATTTCCCTCTCGGTATTTTAAGAGCATGTCTTGCCAGTGTTGGCGGATCTGAAATCGTTAAAAAGGTATCAAGACAGCCATGCTGAACTGCAGCTACTGTATACCCCAAAATCATCAGGCACTAACAAAGTCCAAAAAGACAGTGCACTGCTACCAGCAAAGAGGGTTTGGTGGTACAAACTCAAGTATGGAGTTCCTCTTGCACCACCTTTTTTACAGTCTTGTATCTCATTTTAGATATATTTGGTCTACAGTGCTCAACTGCTGCTTCCACTTGCAGTTACATTACTCAGTTCACAGTTATAGTGATAGACAGAAGTCTCCTGTCTTTGTGATAATGGTACTCCTTTTTCACTTCCCTTTGAGAATGTTGGAAGGAGACCTAAACTTGAAGTCTCCGTCCACCCTTAAATGAAAGGCCTAACAAAGTAGTAATAAATGGAACTTTTTTTCTGTTGTTTTTTTTGCTTTATCACCCAGTGCAGTGTAGATGGTGAGTCCAGCCCATTCAGAGGAAGCTCATGCATGCCCGATATCTGTGAAGGCACTATCTGATGCCACTGGTCCTCCTAATCTTTTTATGTCTTCTCCAGGAATGGTACTGTGGAGACAAGTGGATGTCCCTCTATGTCCACCCTGTAGGTTCCAACATCTCTGATCCCTTCCTTACACAGACAGAGCAGCACTCGTGGCACCCGCTTGTACTGTGTATTTTGGAGCACTACAGTGTCAGTTGTTGAACCTTTTTCACATCCCTTCCCCATTTCTTTACAAGTAACAGTGATAGGGTCTACATGCTTTGCCCGATGTCTTCAGCTTGTCTAATGAAGAGTTCACTCAATGCTGACTATGTCTTGCATCTTTCTTTCCTTCCAGGCCAGGTTGCTGCCTCTCACTCCAGCCAGCATCAGGTTCTGGGTGCAGGTGTGGGTAACTCATGATCTTCCACCACAGCCCTTTAAACCTCAGTTGTCCTGGGCAGCCTTGAGGGGTCCCTTTCAGGCAGCCTGACAGGAACCTCAGAAGAAGAGGCAGACTCTCACACATTTGCTCCTTCCAGCTGTCACTTCAATCTGCAGTGGTGGAAAAGATGAGGGGTGTGTTTCCCTTTGTGAACCACTTAATGGATCAACAACTTTGGATTTTCCCCTGGTGCACTTTGGAGGGAAATGCCTGCCTTTCAGTACCTTTGCCTTGTTTTCCTATAAATCATAAGCAAAAGAGGGATATTCTAGGAATATTTTATCGATTAGATTTTTCCATGATAAAATACATATAGTAAGCAGGCTATCAGAAATTGGCTTTCTTCCTTTGGCATGTAGGACAGGTTATTACCTTTCTCATTTCTCTAACTTCAGTTGCTTCTCTGAGTATATTGTCCAAGGTCAAAAGGAACTCAAAAAGAATGAAGAATCTAGTTTCAGGAGTCTTTTCAATCTCTCCTATACCATGACCTTTCAAGGAAGAACAGGTTCTTGTCAGACACTCGGCTATAGGTGTGTTGAATGAATGATGACCCCAGGTCTTGGCAGAGCCCAGCCCAGAAGATCTTGAAGAATATGGGAAGTCATACTTCTCCAAGAAGGCTGGGAGGGAAGTACTTTCTCTACTCAAGAGTTTTAGAGGCTTTGGCTCACGGTTGCCTGGGTCTTGAACTTAAGAGTATACTTCTACAAGCAACAAGCCTGCCTTTTTTTTTTTCCCCATCTTAAGATATTTATTTTTTAAAAATTATTTTTAACACAGCTTCTTACAGCTTTCTGGAAAAAACATTGCAATTTTGAAAGGAAATTAGAGGGTAAAAAAAAAGCAATTTAAAGGGTTTTGATCTTTTAATTTTTTGAATGCTTGGAGTTTGCAGTGTTTGTATATGTGTGACTATCATCCTTATATTGCTGCTCTCATTCTATCCAAAATGCTGCTTAAAAATTATCTGTCTTGGCTGTTGTTGCTATATCAAGTTATTAATCACATTTTAGAACTGCCTTTGCCTTACCTTTCTTGGGAGACTTCATACCTTTGATTTCTGTCACAGTTCTCTGTAATACCTCTTTTCTTGCTTCCTCTGCTAAGTCTAAAGCTTTAAATTGCCTCCATCTCCTTTGCTTGCTCTCATACTTAAGCATTTTTCCAAGCTGTTTCTGATGCAGCTCAACAAGCTATGCCAGTAATTTTTCCTGGAGTCATGTTTTCTGCTTGAGGCTTATAAGTGTACTATGGAAACAATTAGTAAAATAAACCAAAAGACCTGATTTCAGCTATTCCTGGAATCTGTATCCCATTGAAGTAGGAGCCTTGGGCATATGTGTGTCATGGTTTTGCTTTACGAGATGTTGAGCCTGGGCAGGAGGAGGCAGGGAGCCATGGGGATTGCCTACTGCCAGGGGTCTGGCTGCTACCACACAGTGCTCTGGTTGTTTGACTGGAAGCATCCAGCCCTGACTTAGTTGGGTAACTCTTATGTTAGGAATACCAGGAAAGCAAATTTGTATGCTTGCACTTCTTTATATTTAGCAAAGAGTGGAATTTGATGGAAAAGTGATCCATGATATTGGAGGTGGTCAGAGAAACTGATTCTTTTGTACCCGTATTTGAGCATTAGGGCATGAGTAACAGACCAGTGAGGCTCAGGTCAACCATGATGTAACTGGTTAAGCACCTGGATTAATGCCATAAGGGCTGGATTCAGTTCTCAGCTTTGTGCCATCTCTTTCTTTTAATGCTGATTTTGGTGGAGTGGATTACAAATGATGCCACTGTAACATCAAGCATGCGTGCTTTTATTTTCCTTTTAAGAAAGAGATGTCAATAAAGTTCCTTGCATACTATTTTTAACTGGAGGAAAAAGTAAGCTTTGGTTTTCTTATTTGTATTTAACAGGTCTGTATATGATGACCAACCAAATGCACATCAGAGGTTTATGGAGAAACTAGATGCCTGCATACGTAACCATGACAGAGAGATAGAAAAGATGTGCAATTTTCACCATCAGGGCTTTGTGGATGCTATTACAGAACTTCTTAAAGTTAGGGCTGATGCAGAAAAATTAAAGGTAAGGAACTAGTTTTTCAGAGTTTCATATATAATTGTCTTTGAATTTAAAAGAAGGAACTTGATTGAAGAATAGGGATTCAGTGATTATCACATACACTCTGATATTGGCAACATTTTTTTTAAAAGTGGATTATTTAGGATTTGTGATTATAGCTGTGTTGGCTGATCCAGTAATTTACATTTACAAAGCTGAATACTTGATTAGCTCTAATTTTGATGTCTTTTTAAATGTGTGTTTTCAGAAAATGTTACCAAAATTATTTTAACCCTTTTTAAGAACTTTCTCAGAAGGTGAAGAACAACAAATGGTAAAACCAATATTTCTTACATAGGTCTTTTTCTAATCACACATTTATATGTCAGACCATAGAAAAAATTTAAAATTTTCATTAGAAAAATAAAAATACTGCAATTATGCATGAAAAATAAATTTTCTTTACTCTGTAATGAGTAGGAGAGTAGGTGGAGTTAGTAGTTTTCATTAGAAATGAGAACTATGATTTACTCCCAAATCAGAATGCAGAATAGTGAATTATGAGATCCATCCCTTTTAGCTCTCTTTACACTTTTGAGAGCAAAATATGCACACCAGACAGAATGAGCATAGTTCATCAGAGGTTATGGTTAGAAGAGTATTATATAAAGGATATTCAGATAACAAGAGACCAAATACAGCGTCAATGAGGTCATTGAGCATCTTTGTTCAGAAATTAATGAGATTTTTAATAAACTAGAATGTGCTTCCTTATTACGATGACCTAATGAGTCACTTACTATGTGGGAAAATCTGAGGTCGAGATTTGCCTGCACCTGCAGCATTAAAATGTTGCTGTGGTTTGGAGATTTCCACGTTTGATGTTAATCAACCACCCAGTGTTTGCATTCAGCTAAGTATGAATGTTTAATTACCATAAAATGCAATCACCATTTCTTACAGACAATGAATGGCCCATAGAGCTCATTGAGGTTATCAAAAAGGGACCAGTGGTCAATTGGGTCAATGATTTGAATTGTTTGACAGACCTACAGAAACAAGGAAAGTTCAAAAATCCCAAATAAATTTGAGAAGTTTGCCACAGAATCTGTTAGAAAGAACTGTCATAAGTAATTGAAGTTAACAAAAGCCCTTTGCGATCAAAAGTTCAAGTTCAAGCTGTAGAGTTAATTTGAATTTGCATTTCTTTGTTCTAAGTTTCTCATGAAGCATGATCTGATTACAAGGGTGAGCAGTCACATCAGGGCAACATATGCATATTTGTCTAACAAAGGTGAAATTATTTTTAAGGTCCAAGTTACTGATACCAACCGAAGGCTTCAGGATGCTGGGAAAGAGGTGAGAATATGGTGCTTCTTATATGGGCATTATGAAATTTGTAGCAAATTAAATTTATTTGCATAATGTAATTCTATTTTTTCTTTTTTTTTCTTTAAACCTCTAAGGTGATAGCCCAAACAGAGGAAATCATCCGATGTAGGGTTCAGCAACGGAATATTACAACAGTTGTGGAAAAACTACAGCTGTGTCTTCCAGGTGAGTGACAGTAAGGTCTTCCAGGACCTGACATATTAGCCATATATAACTAAACCTAATGGCAAATTAAATAAAGTAAGTAACAATAGCCAAAATGCAAAAGAATTTTATTTTTTAAGTTGGGGTCCTGTAGCATCCAGTTTAACAAAAGAATTAATGGGTTTTAAAAAGTTGTCTGCATATAGATTCCATGTCTTTTGCAATATTTGACGTAGAGCAGTTATGCCACTTTGAGAGAAGACAGACGAATAAATAATGCAAACAATGTAGCCACGTACAGCTTTAAATCAAGCAATATTTTTAATATGGTAAACAATGAATTTGTTGCTTGAGAGGGTGGTTTTTTACTGTTTAAATTAGAATCACTTGTATTTTCCATATATTTCAGTGCTGTACTTTTAGCTCTGTATCATTACAGGGCAGTTTTTTTAATAAGACATAAGGGCTGTAAATGATGTTTCAGAAAGGTAATATTGTCAGATTGCACACAGATTTTATCCTGTTCATGATATTCGCATCAAACAGATTCGACAAGTTTTCTTTGTAAAGTTTTGTTGTTGACTTGTTATGAGTACAGTAGGTGGTACTGTTGCCATTTAATGGAGACAGGTCATAGGCTGGTAATGCAGATAAAGTTACGGTATGTAGTAAGTGAATGACTATACTTGATATATATAGTGTCTACTGCTTTGTTTAATCTTAATTCTTTTCACTTAAAAGCTGTTAAGAGTTCAGTTCTTTTATTAATTGCTTTCTAGATTTTTTTTTGCTAGTTTTATCATATTTATGTTACAGTAGGAATTCAGTAAGGTAAATTTAGCATATCCTTTTCTACGGTTTATATTGTTCTTTACAGTATATATTTTCCTCTTTTATTAACTAAAGCCACAATAAGATCCATGGGTTAATCTGCTTGTTTTTATGCAGTGCTGGAAATGTACAGCAAACTAAAAGAGCAGATGAATGTAAAAAGGTGAGTGAACTTATTTCTATGAGTAAAATGCAACTTTTGTGAATAAATAGCAAACACTAATGTAGACAAGCAAATATTCTAAGTCCTGTAGTTTGGTATGTAAAGTTGTCTTTTCATAATACTTTTTCTGTGTTTCAAGAATGTCACTGCGAGTGAATAAGTGTTGTATTAAATACAGAACCTTCTAGGACCTTAGTGATTACCAGTAAAAGTAATGATTACTTAAATAAGCATGACATGCAGTGAAATTATTGTAAAATGTGAAGTAGAATGTTTTGGGATTTTTTAAAATACTTAGAACAGTTCAAGAAGCAAGAATAATACGATCCTTAGGGAGTAAAGATCTTTGCAGAGTACATTAATACCTGATTAATTGATCATGATGTATTTAAATCAAACTAATAATCCAAGAAATAAGAACATCTAGCTCCACAGACCTTTCTTCAGATCTACCTGGTATCTCTGTGCTAATCTTTTGTGTACATGGGACTGTGGGAATGAAGTGCAGAAAATGTGTTATTTTTTCCCCTGTGACAAATGGACTTGTTAAAAAAAAAAAAAAGATAATTAAAAATAAACTTCTAGAATAATGGTTTGTAACTGGTACCTGACCAGTTGCTCCTTCCTTTTCTGTGTCTTCACTTTCCATCTGCTTAGAGAGCCACTCACCACTCACTACTGCTGTAACCCAGTATCTCCAGTTCTCTCTCTGTGGCAGCCCAGCTGCCTCTGCCCCCCTTGAGCTTTAGTCCTGTCCCACTGGGGCTGCTGCCACTGCCTTGGACATCATGCACACCCACCCCAGAAATGCTACTCCTGCTGTTTTCTTCTTCCTGATTTCTACAGTAGTATTGCCACTGTCATCCCTGCCAACTTTTCGTACGGCCTTGGTCATGCCAATTGCTCTGTCTTCCCTTAGTGGATTCGTGATCGTTGTCATTGCCTCTTTGTGTGCCTGGTGTCACTGCAGTGAGCTCCTGCTAACAAGTCTGGACCTGACTGTTGCCATTTGGAACTAGCTATGCATAGGTGTCTACAGGGCTACTGTGTAACCTAGATTTACTTTCTGTCTGTTTGTTTGATTTCTGTTGTATGGATAGCCAACACCTCTTACCATACTGCTGGACATCTCAAAATCCTCAACAGTGGCCACTGTGTATGGGCAAATTGACTCTAAAGCTTCTATGCAGATATGTTCAAAATGTGTCAGATCTACTGTACACATCAGATCAATCAGCATTGCAGCAAATCTGATGCATCCTCGATAGTGGTATATGTGCTACACAATACCTGTGCACACATGCGGTCTGGGAGGTCTTCTGCAGCAATACAAAAGCTTTAATAGTAATCTAATAGCTGTGGCACTATGCTGTCTCTTACTACAATCAAAACTTGCTAGATGTGAACCAGTGTGGTAGATCTTATCAGCTTGACTACTGTATACTATTTCCTCTGACGGGACATTGGTTTGACATCTGCTTAAAGTAGCTGGCAGCGTGTTGTTGCAGTGCTCTTGGAGCAGCTCAGCAGAAAGATGTAAACAGTGCAGTGCCCTTGCTACTGTGGTCCAAGAACAGATTTCAGGGTGTGCTGTCTGAATCGCACTGCTTCCTTCTGCAAGGTGGCCTGTAGAGTCTGCTCTGTTTTGCATGCTGAAAATATGGAAATGCTGGGATCAAGGCCTGCGTTCTGCCATTTCCTTGCTCTGTCAGGCAAGACAAGTAGCATCCTGGTTTTAGAACTGCAAAGGAAGTTACAGTTCCTAATGTCAGTTTTGGAGAGGTCACTTAGGTGAGAAGAAATTGCAGATGGCTTTTAGCATTTTGACTCCATGTTCACTAGCAGTTTTGTAGAGTCCACTGATGGTTGATGTGCTTTCTGAGAAATCATCAATACTCTGTAAATCTAAACTGAAATTTCTATGATTTAAGAGATTCAGATCTGATAGTTTTCCTCTGGAAGGAGTTGCCAGACAGGAAGTCTTAAAAGTCAAAGGACAATATACTGAATGAGGGGTTTGGACATGTCATTGTCATACCATAAAAAGATCTAAGGGAGTGGGGAGATGCCATGGCTTTGATGTACCATACCTTGAAATCACATGGAGTGCAGAAGGTTTAGACTCTGCTGCAGGCTACAGCTCTGGCTCAGTTATCTCTTTCATTAGCTACACTACAGTTACTACTTTGCGACTCAACAATTCCCTATAATACAGCCTAGAAGTGGCTATCCCGTGGAACTTGCAGGTAATTCAAATGGTAATTTCCTTGTCACTTAGCAGGCAACAAATTCAAAGAGTGAGTGTATCCTGGCCTTTTTCACAATCACAGAAGTGATTGAGCAATAGCAAGGACATCCATAGCATCAGTGCAAAGACCTGATAGTATGCAGGTACCAGGAATTTCAAAAGTGACCTTCCGAAGTTTTGCTGCGAATCTTTCCTGGAAAAGTCTTAAAACAATGAGGAATGTTTGTTTTAGGCAAAGATATTTTTTCTTATAAACTTATTTGTTAACGCAGCAAAGCTTTCACTGGTCTTTTAAAAAAAGGCCTCTGCTTGCAGGCTTTTAGAATATGTATTCATTATTCTACTGTCTTACAGTCTTTCAGTATGAATTTCTAATCTTTAAAGGAAGGGAAGAAGGAAGTGTGGCTATTCTATATTTCTGTAGGACAGTTGTTTTAGGAAAAAGATGGGAGTTCCATTTCCTTTTCTGCATGGCAGATGCCTTTTTAAGATAATGCAGGATTTTTGGGTCTGAAATGCATACTGGTTTATGCAGATGAAATGGAGGTTTACCAGGGAGTCCAAAAAGACATGTATTGATAGCAACTTTTGGTCCCTACGGACGTGGACTATGTTTGAACTGATAACATAGGATACAAAGCCTTTCACCTCTATCTATCTGTGTCCTGAGCCATGCATAACACAAATTGACAAGAACTATAGGAGTGAGAGGAAGTAACTGCAGAATCTGCTCTAAACAGACACAAATGACTGGAAAGAGTTATGGGGAGTTTGAAGTCTTAGCTGAGGAAGCACAAGGGAGAGGCGTGGTTTCTCTGCTGTTCTCCAAAACACCTACTGGGGGCCACGCATTTAGACAGAACTACCTAGATCTGTAATTTTAAGTCGGAGAAAGGATCTTCACACATTTTATACAGCATTGTTACCATGGCCTGTGCATTTGGATTTTGATACGTGTCTTTAGAGAAAGTTCCTAGCTGCTTCATGAGATTGTGATCTAATTGGGGATTGTTAGAATGGGTATTTTTGCATGTCTTCCATAATAAGTATTACAGAGAAAACCCAAACTCACCATACAAATGAAAATGATTAAATAAATCAATCTGCTAAGATGGTTGCTGAATCTTCTCAACTCTACTGTAAGGAGGACTAAAGAGACAGTGTTGTCTTTCAGAGTAACCTTTTTGCCCTGAAAGACTTGGATTTGTTTTCTGATGTTACTATAAACTTTCTTCTCAACTGTGGGAAAGACAATGTTGGTTAGTTATTTCGGTTATTAGGTCTCACTAAGATGGCAATGCAGCCTTTCTCTGCATAAACCTTCCAAGCATTCAAATAAACCTTAAAAGGATGCAAATGGGAAAAGTTCATACTTTATATAATTTGCTTTTACCCATGTCCTTATGGAAAGATATGGGAACAGATAAATTGGTGATTTGATTTTGATTTTTCTGCATTGTTTTGGAACCATGTCAAAATGAAGCACTGGATTTTACCAACTGCAAATCAGTACTTCTCAGAGGTACCATGTATCTGGCAAAAGAACCCATAAAAATACATATTTGATATTGAACTGTCAGCTGCTTGCTTTCTCAACCATTCTCAGAACCCTATTTGTTCAATGATTTATATTTTAAAAAAATCTCCTTCCACATCACTGTGGATGAAAAAGGTATTTCACAGATCTTGGTTTTTTCGCGCAGCAACTCTTTAATCTGAGTTTCAGAAATATTGAGCTTTTGACTCACTTTACAGAAGTCTCAGAGCTAGTAGTGCCTTGACTTCAGTTTGTGCTCATTTGGGGAAACTTGACAAAATTGGTATGCTGGGGAAGTTTAAAACTTAGGTTTAGAATTGTTAAGGCAATTTTTTTGTGGTGAAAGGTTTTTCCTATGGTAAAATGTTTTTCAATCATAATTTCAATATATCATCTTCAAGATTTCTGTGAATATTACTTTTCCACAGTATTACTGAACAATTTTAATGAACTCCCTTAAATTTCTTTGGTAGACTTCAAAAAGTTTTTTGTATTTACTCAGTGGAAATGTGGTAAGCAGAAATATACACTATTTGCCTCTGAGGGAAGCACATAAGTTGAAGAACACTATTTTTAGTTTGTAAATTAAGTTTGTTTCCTTAATTAAAATGAAATGAGAATTTTAAGGTTATTGTCTCTCCTCTTGTTTTTTTTCAGCAGGGAGTTCTAGGACATGACTAAACATTTCTTTTCTCAAAAGGCTGGTGTACAAATGCATTATTGCCCGTAAAATTCACAGCCTTTGAGTTCATCTTGCTCCTGTTCCTATATAGCTTCTTGGCTGCTATAGTTTAACGTGATGGGGCTTTTTTTAGTAAGTTGCAGTATTTCTCTTAATTGCCTCCAAATTACGCTCCACTGATAAAAATCTTACAAGTTCACTGTCATTTAAAACATAATTCAGTTCTTTGTATACACTAGAGTAATGGTCAGGGTTTTTTTTGTTTTGAATTTTTTGTGTGTTGATGTTTCAAAATCTAATACAGACCTGACTACTCTGTGCTTGCGGCTTGGACATTTTGTAAAATGCCAACTCAATTACTAAATAAGATGATGAAAAACACTAGTATTAATCTTTGGGGGGGGGGGGGTTGTTTTTGTTTCTTTGGTGTTTTCCAGTCCTGCTTCTTGCTGGTTTTAGAAGTTACCATTTTTATAGTTTGGAGATGTCAGTAAAATCCATCTTACAGTTTTCTGGTTCTGACGACAAGATGAATAGGTTCTGGACAGTCTTACCATATGATCTCTATTGGTGTTTCAAACTTGTGTCTTCAGTTTCAAAGCTTACATTATAAATCTTGCATTGGGGAACATATTCTTACAAGATTAGCTCAGAATAATAGATGGAGGACTGTTCTGTTTATCTTCAATGTTATTTTTTTCATATACTTCTTTAATTCATTTGTAGTCAAATGGACTATCTTAACCATACATGATTGATAGTGAATGATGAGAACTAACAATGTTGTTGTCAAAATCTTCAGCTCGTGAGTTAAATCTATGGAATGTTTTTAAAGCAAAACATACAAATACATCATTCCATGAAATTATATGCAAAACTTTTTAGTTTAAATCCTGACCTGCAGATGACCTTCAAATTAGTAAAACTTCAGTGCTTTGTCAGAACAGATGTTAAAAGGGCAAAGTCCTGAGCTCCATATATATATAATTAGTAAGGGACTCTAGAATGGATTTAAAATGGATTATGTTAATTCTGGTCTTAGAGACAGCAGTCAAAAACCTTCCAGATGAACTAACAGTGTTCTGATAAGCTGATCCATATAATTTAAATAAAAACCTTTTCTACGATTTTGATTCTATTATGGTTTTATTCCCCAGAAGTCTCACCATGTGGCACTCTTGGTCATTTACTATTTAAAAAAACACAAAACCCACACACATAAAACCCCCAGACTCTTTATCTGCATCATTCCCATTGCCTTATGTATATTTTATATAAACTAAGTATATAATAAAGAAAAGCTCTTAATTTACACTTGAAACCTCTTTATTAGCAGTCTCCTGAAAGCAGTTGTATTCTAGAATAAAAGAGAAGATTTTTTCCATCCTCCAGCTATGCTGAATTGTTAGCTTAGAAATGTCTTGATTGAGAAAATTCAAAACAATGTGTTTATTTCAGAATGGAACAAGAAGTTATGACTGAAGCGTTAATAATTTATTATTTCTTGTCTACAAAAGGGCAGCCAGCAGCTTGAATTGTACCTCAGTTTGAAAGTGTTTACTTACTACATCTACAAAGTAATATCCAGAAACAAAAGAACTAGGAAGGACATTTTTCCAAGTTTTCTTGAACATTGGAAGGGACTTTGCTCATACTAAGCTTTTTTCTTTCAAAATAATTTGGTAATTTTCCAGTACTGATTGTGTAGGACTTTCAGGAACAAAAAGGAACTAAGGTTCGAATATCAAAAGCTAAAAATGGGCTATTGTTCTGTATTTGTGGAAAGAAAGGATTTGCGCTAACAGAAAGTTAAATCAGTCTGATCTCAGTTTTTCTACTTTTCCTCTTCAAGATGAGGCTAGAAGGCAACAGTTCACCTTATTTTGTTCTAACAGGCCAAATTAAATGCATTTTTCCAAAAGCCTCCTGGTCTGAGTGGCTGGTAAGCATACTCCGTAAAGGAAAATAATTGTCACATCTAGAACTAATTATAGTCCTGTTTATGTTCAACCTGCTTCTGCACCTCTTTTTAAAATGTTCTTGACATCACAGATTTGTTGGTTATGGTGTTTCTCTTTATTACCTTTTTAGTTTAGCTGTCTGTCTCAGAACTGGCCCGCTTATATTTTGCCTCATCTTTTCAATAAAGTAAAAATTTTCACGAGCATTTCTGCCCTAGGAGCCTGTGTGACATTTGAAAGTGAAATAGAGAAGGCTATTGACTTCAGGAACAGGCATCAGCTCTGAATCACCTCCTTGTGGTGTTTATCTCTACTGATTACTTCTCCTACAAATAGTCTGTAGACTAACAGAACGCAGAAGAATAGAAAAAATTTTGGAGTCCTTGTTTTGGATGTTTTTTTAAACACTCTGACCTTAATGCTTGTTCAAAGTAGTTGTTTTCTTGGTGGGATATACTGCATTTTTCCAGAAGAGTAAATAGATTAATTGTTTACAGAAAAATAGGATATGCTACTGGGAAGAATATTGCTTGAGATAAGTGTCTACATGTCTTTTCCAACTAAGGATGGTGGAAGAAGGGTGGGTGTGGATGTGTGTGTATGTTCACATATACCTAAAGAAGGCAGATACCTACAGGCACACTTTTCCAAGGTTTGTTTTCATTGTTTGGTGCCTCTACTGCAATATTAGGTGATTGGTAATTTGTGATTCAGAAAAAAGAACTCCTGAAAAACTCTAATAAATTCAGTCTAGAAGGGGGAGATAATTTACTTCAGTGCCTCCATTCTGCATGATGTTTCGTGTGGCATTGGGACTCTTGATCAGAACAGCTAATACCGTAGGAGCCTCCTTAAAATTTTGGCTTGACTGAGTCACTCTGACATTTCACTGTTTTTTTTCCAAACTAAAGCATTATATGGATGACCTTTTGTTTCTTAATTTCTCTTAGAACAGAGTAATTTAATGAGATGTGAATTGATTGCATGCATGATATTGATATCCTATATTTGATAAACAAAATATTTTATTAAAATTTTATAAGAAGCTGCATAATTTTATTTTGATCTCTTTGTAGATATTATTCTGCTTTAAAAACAATGGAACAGCTGGAAAATCTGTATCTTCCTAGAGTTAGCCAGTACCGGTTTTGCCAGATAATGATAGAAAATCTTCCAAAACTGCGTGACGAAATAAAGGAAATATCCATGTCAGATCTCAAGGATTTCTTAGAGAGTATTCGAAAGCATTCTGACAGAATTGGGGAAACCGCCATGAAGCAGGTAAGCTGACCTTAACAGGATGACTTCAGCCCTGTTACCTACTGAAAATACCAGTTTCAGTGGTCTCAGGTTAGCCTAAAAGACTTGTCTAAGGATTACTGTCATCACATAGACTTTTGAGTAAAGATGGAGAGCTGTGAAATGCTTGGATAGTTTCTTCTCCTGGACGTGAAGTTGTCAATTCTATTGGTCCCTGGCTAACAAATGAAGCAGCACTGTGACACCTCAGTAGCGTCAAACTTTCTTTCCAAATTGGTATTTATGTCCTACACAAAAAGTAGTTTCCTCCCTGGAAAAGGAAGGAGAAATGCTGCATATCTCATGTTGCAAAAAATTGTGAAATACTTTGAGTAGTCAGCTTCTAGACAGTCTGTAACTCAGCAGCTATTACACCAAAACAAAAAGCAGCCTATTTGGCCAGCCAACAAGGATGAGTAAGGCTAAAAGAAGTGTTGAAATAACTGCCTAGTTCTTTCTAGAGTACTACTAACACAAAGGACTGAGGTGAGAGCCAGGAGAAGCCTGGGACAGCTGGAGCCATTGCCTGTTCCCTCACAAAATAATCTGCCACTTCAAAGCACCATTACTGGGCAAGCTTTAAAGCAGTTAATGCTTTTAGAATTTATTTGGAGAGCAGGTTGGGTTGCCATTTAAGGTTCATCTAAGGTTCTTGTAAAATACTGTATTTCTTATAAATGAAACTTAATTGCAAGGTTATACTGTACTACCTTGTTCCATTTCTTTCAATAGTAAGCATTTGGCTTCTGCAGCTGACTGCTCACTAAGGCTTAACTGAAGACAGCAAACAAACAGCTGGAAACTCTGTGATAACTGTACTTCATTTAAATATTGATACATTGTTTGCAATTTATGATCAGGAAAATTACAGATTACTTTTTTATTTTTTTTCTACCTTTTAAATTGCATTCTGGGGACTGTGAAAAAAATATTCAGAAATTAGCTATTGAACTCATTTAACATCCCAAAAACATCAATTAAGGACAAAATCATTGGTGTAGGCTGAGAACACACATCTTGTAGTTAAACTGAGGTGTGTTCAATAGCACCACCTTTTTTATGTTATAACATATACTCATCAGTGGTGAAATTTGCATTACATCGCTTTTTATTGGTACTACTTTTAAAACAGGCACAGCAGCAGAAAACCTTTAGCACTGCTCTTCAGAAGCAAAATAATGTGAACTATGGTCAGAATATGCACTTAGGTAGAAGCAGAATTTTGGAATCCAAGAATGAAATTACATTGAAGCGAACATTTGAAGAAGATGATGAACATGAAGAAGAGGTAACTTTATACTAAATCAGTGCATCTTATTCAAAGTGAATTTCGTAGGTTTACTGGACAAAACTTCCAGTATGCTTTCTGAAGATGGTCAGTGTTAGTTAGGAAGAACCAGAGAACACCTTGAAGGGACACCAGTCTAGGTCAGCATATTAGGGAGGCGAAAAATAGTGCCAAAATATTAGTTGTATTAATGCTAGCTTTAGCATCATGTTTGGGGACATTCAATTGCATAGAACTTGTAGTTATTATGGAATTCAGCTGCCATTTACATTATATGTTACCTGCCCACTGTAAATGATACATGGCTTACCGGAATATTCTGCTATTGCTAAAGCCAGCATTTCTGTGTTGAGGACTTCAGCTTGTGTTAGAATTCTTTCAGCTGTGAAATACTCAGTATTCATAAATTGAATAAAACAGTGCAAATTTAGACTTTTAAAACAGGTGCTCTGAAAATACAATGAAAGGAGTCTGGTCTTGTAACAGAAATAATATCTAGTACTGTAGTGCAAAGGGAGTGGAGAGTTGAGCAGTAAATTTACTCTGTTGTGATAGAACCCATCCATTTTGGGGTTATTAAATGGACAAGTTATGTTGATAATGTATCATATTTTTCAGATTTTATGCTTTATATGCTTTTATTTTTCCTTTCCTTCTTCAGGTTTTAACTGCCCAAGATCTTGTAGACTTCTCCCCAGTCTATAGGTGCTTGCACATCTACTCAGTTTTGGTATGTATTAAGGTGACCTCAAAAAGTTATTTTACTTTTTGAAGTTGAATGTTCATTTTTGTATTTTTCAAACTCTTAATTGTTCTTGAGCAAGCAAACACATTGCTTCTAGCAGTAGTAGTTCTGGATAAACCAGCTGAGATGGATAGAATATCGGTACTCAAGGCACAACTGCATGTTTTATTTGGTATCCATAAGAGGGACACACAGCAAGAGGTTAATTACATGTGTTCTTAAGAATATGTGTAAAATATGCATGTCTGCCTCAATAGTGGTATTGGCACTTCTGCAGTTCTCCCAAGTGTTCCATGTTACCCAGATTTTTTGGGGGATATGGTCAATATTACAAAACGTAGGAATATTCAGTCTGAATATTGTGGAAATCAGAACACTAGAGCAAAATAGCAAGAAAAAACTGGAGATTGTGACAGACTGTGCACAGGCAGATCAGGTTGGTTTCAATGGCAGAGGCACAATAACCCTGCAATAAGGGATACAATGCTCAAGCCAACTTCTTTGTGAAACGGTAACAAAGTATTTGTTATGTTCTCATCTTTCCTATGTCTCAGCTACATTTGAAGTAAGATTACTTACAGAATAAGTATCAGGGGTATATAGGTGAGGCAATTTTAAGTATTGCTAACCCTACAGTCTCAGCTGGACCTGGCTTCAAGCATTCAGGCTGGGTTATCTCCTTTCTATGGAATCCTTACAGTTGTGTAACATGAAAGCTTATATCTTGAAATAAAGCTGTGTTATTTCACTGTTACTTTTTTTAAAAAAGAAGGAATCCAAACAAAAGCATAAGTAATTGCATCAGTAATTATTCATCTCAATGAAAACAACAGGGGGGACAGGAAGACAGGCTGCCAGAACTATTAAAAAAAGAGTGGACCATTTATTTTTACAGAGGAAATAAGTGTGAAATAACATATAAAAAAGAACTTGTAAAGTTAAATGCAACAGTTAACAACATCTGCTTATTTGTCCTTTACTGTAATAAAAGAACAGGAAGTAAAATTGATAGATGGTATTTTAAAGGTAATATCTGATTATGTTTTTCACTTTCACAAGGATTCTGGTGTTGGATCCTTGACCCAAGGATAGGCTCTTTGGGTTTGCACAGAAAGTTTGCTAGCTTCCAAATTTACTGGAGGCAGAAAACAACTTGGAGTGCTTTCTGATGTCAAAGGCCTTTAGCTCCTTAGAAAAAAGGGTTGTTGATGTCTTCAGAACAGGGCTTCTGTCTTTCCTGCCAACATCATCTAATTAATAAGCCACGGTTGCATTATCTCAAGTTGTGCATTAACCACTTCTTAGTCCTTCTCGTTGCCCTTCTATTGTAAACTGTCTCCTTTGGAGTTTAGAGAATTTCATGGCATCAAAGGAGGGCAGTTGATACCAGATGGCTATTTATTACATTTCTGTATCAAGGACTTATCTCATAGCAAATGTCGCCACCCTAGTGAATTCTCTCTCTGCTACGAAACTGTAGAAAATACTCTGTTTTTACACAGGACAAAAGTTTTCTACTCTGCTTCTTCATATTGAAGAAGAAATTGAGATTTTATATACCTCAGACTACTACATAGTTTGTGATTGCAGCCTGGTGATTGCAAGATACATATGTACCAAGCATCGGCTGTATTTATTGATGAGTAACCTTTCTTTAGAAACTTCTGGGCAATAGATATAAAGAGGATTTTTTTAGATCATATGTTAAGTGAGATGCTGCATATTCGAATTTTACTGAAAATACCCTTGAACCCTTAGGTATGTAATGTTACCTATTGACTAAACACTGTATAGCAGTATAAAATACATGTAACTATGGTGTGAAATAGCACTTGATAAATGAGCAATATTCCTAGAATTTAAAACCCGATGTGAACTGATTTATTATTTCTATTGATATAAACTCAGGAACTTTTGGAAGCTGAGCAAAACAAATGCATTGCTTCAGTATATTTTATCTTGCCTGTCCTTTGCTTATTCAGTGACTGAATCACCAGGGTTGTTGCTGTATTCTCCTGATTGCTTTAGAACATCTGTTTAAAATAGCTGTTATGCCTGAATTGCTGATCTTGATTGCATAGGATAGCATGGTCTATAAATATTCACGAGATATTTTACATCTCAATTTTTGGTGTGGATTTGAGAACAGATACTTTTTTCACTTGAGAAGCTTGTGTCAGGACTAAGTAGAGATTTAGCATTGGAAGTAGAGTTCAGTAATGGCTTTGTGCATCTGAAAACAGCATTGAATATTTGGGCTGGAGGTGAATGGTTAATATGTCTGATCAGAATGTGCTACTACAAATTATAGCACACTGTAAAGTTCTGCTGCAACAGAAAGTGTTCTAGTAAATTTGCATCTCAGTTTCAAATGATTTTTTGTTTTTAAGCCAAATCTCTCTCTTACTTTTAGATTTTGTTAGGTTAGTGGTATTTCTGTATTTGCTATGAACATAAAGTATGAAATTTAAACTTTCTTGTTATATCATTACCATATTGTTATATCTTATCAGTAAGTAACACTGGCTTAGTAATACACAATCTCTGTAATAATTTGATTTGAAGATTTTTGGAAGCCCAAGTAATGGAATTCTAATAATAGGCTTGTGAAGTAAAAATAAACCTTAAAAATGCTAAGCTGCTTTATTCTGCTTGCATACAAATTACATTGTGTTCAGTAGGTAGATGAGTCAATGTAGCATGATTTCAAATGGACAGATGGTTTCTACTGAATGGTCGTCTTAATGAGATGGGCAGGATGTCACTTGAATTCCTCACGATATAATCATTAGGCACAGAGGGTATTGTATTTTTGTGGACTGTGATAGGAGAAAAATCCAAATCCACGGTCATTATATTTACCAATTCCAAAGAGAATAAGCAAATATTAACTAAATCTCATGTGTTTTTTTTTCTTGGGCAAAGCTAATGCAGGCAGTGTTCAGACATATCATATATTCACAGAAACATTTTTGTAATTTAACTTTACAATGCAGTTAATTTCTTGAATAATCTAGAGAAAAAGTTTAGGAGACAATGAGTTTTAAGTTATAGAGTAATAGGTAATACACCTTGTCCATAAATATTAATATACTCTGAAAGCTGTAGTTTACAAACATAAATATTGCTAAAGTGCATAATACTGTTTGATAAAATGTAGACACACGGGCACAATTTTTATTTACAGTACATTCTGTAGGCCACTTTAAAATAAAAAAGATGATTTATGCATATTACATGCATGCAAAACTTTGCTGGTGTCAGCTGGAGATCTACATGTAGAATAAATGCAAAATATGTGGCTGAGTTTTAAGAGAATTCTACCCTTAATTTAAGAAGTGTCTTTTTTCATACTGAGACAATGTTCTTGTTTTCACTACTTTTGTCTTGGTTTAGGGTGATGGAGAAATATTTGAAAATTACTACAGAAAACAAAGAAGGAAACAAGCAAGATTAGTTCTGCAGCCGCAGTCAAGCATGGTAACCAGTACTTTTGTTTTTGTGTTGGCTTGGGTTGTACCTAATCGTTAGTGGTATTTTTATTCCTAAACTTGTTTTCTTTTTCACTGAAAGCATGAAACAGTAGAAGGCTATAGAAGATACTTCAGTCAAATTGTAGGGTAAGTTTTCTAAATGGAGATTTATTTGAGTTCTACTGTATTGATTCTTTATTCACCCTCTGTTCTCCCATTGTCCAAAAACTTTCTTCTGAAAGATTCAGTTTCTGCACAAATCATGCAGGCAGCTGTTGCTGGACCTTAGCAGGGAAGAGCATCTAGATCCTTCCAGCATGGTGCCCCACAGGACCCTCCAACAGCCTGGGCTCCAGCTGGCATGAAAAAAAAACTTTTTGCGTTTTGACTTCATGCTGGGCAAAGCAGAACACCAAACCTACCAAAGTGTCACTGCTCGAGTGGGAGGGGGTTTGACTATGCTTGTGTGTGAAAGGGTAGAGTTTGCTCTAATATTAGAAAACTACTTAGTAATTTAAGCATTATTTTGTTTTAGTTTCTTTGTAGTAGAAGACCACATTTTACATGTAACCCAAGGATTGGTAACTCGAACATACACTGATGAACTCTGGAACATGGCCCTTTCCAAGATCATTGCTGTTCTTAGAACACATTCAGTAAGTGAGAAGTCTTACCAGTATTGCAGTTTAAGTCCACTTACTTCAGAGCTCTCTATATTTAAAGCTGGGATAGTAACAAAGTGAAAAATTACACCTCTCTCATGTTTTCTTTTCCTTGTGGTTAAAAATTGCTCAGATTTGGGAGGGAGCCTGCCAAGCTTTTGTTTTTCCCAACAGTATCAGGCTGTGATCCGCAGCCATGGGCTATTTGCATAATCCTCCACTGATTTACAACTCACTGGGTCTTCCAAACCTCTTAGTCCAGCAGTTTAGAATATGCAGAGTTAATCTGCTGTTATTATTGCAATCCTTCCTCATTAGTCTCAACTGACCTCTTCATTAGATCAGATTGAATAGTTCAGCACTGAAAGCACCACCAGGAAATAGTTCCTAATTATCATTCCAAATACTGTGTTTCCAAAATAAACTCCACCAGCAAAACCCTTGGAGCTATCTGTTCAATGCTATAGTAGTAATATGTTTATGTTGAAGTAAAGGTATTAAAAAAATCTTCACAGATGTGAGATTGTAATTCTGTATCAGCTGAGTATTTCAGTACATTTGAAGTGTGTCTCCTAAAGTTACATTTCTTAGTTCAAATGATGCTAAATAGCTGCATGCTATTTCTTACTCCTCTGTGAAAACCAGTGGAGTACCATTGTTCACTCAGACTGACAGATAGTAAATTGTTTCAGAGTTTACTATTGGTTTAACTTTTACTTTTGGGGAAAAAAACGGGTGTTATCTTTCTCTTTTTAATGTTTGCTAGAAGTGGTTCCTTTATGCAGTGTTATTTTTATTTTTATTTTTTATTTTTATTTTATTTTTTATTTTTATTTTTATTTCAATTGATCTTTAATTTGAGGAATATTTTACATTTCATATATACTGAGGAAAAATGGGGAAAAAGTTCGGATTGCAACTACAGTTTTACCATAGGACCTTTACTGATCAGTGGTACATGAAATGGTCTCATACTTTTTAAATAATTTGAGAGGATTAGGACAAATTGAGATGTACTTAGCATTTTTTTAAGCTAAATACTTTGCAAGTTAATTTGTTCCGTATGGATTTATACACCTATGTAAGAATATGGTGAGTTAAGGAGCAAAAGTAATGTAATCTCTAAAGAATTCTTCAATGTCTTGTTGCATAGTTGATCACTACTTTTTCTCAAAATGCTAACTCCTGTCAAAATCAGTTCTGTCACAATCTCTTTCTAACATCATCCTAGTACAGACTAATGCTTAGATAAGTGTATGTTGTCTTATGAGGGATTGTAAACCAAACCCTTATTTTAATAAAGTATGCTAAGAGCAGAAATTAAAGAAAGGTGAAACAGGCATATATAGTCTTTAACCAATCCTATATTCTCATAGTGCTTTAAATTATTTTAAAATTTTTTTTTATTTACCTAGCATTGCAACTAGTGAAGCTGAGGTGAAAGAATTAGTTGTATAACTACACCTCTGAAAATCAAATTTCAGTCATTTAGTAGAGTAAATTACTTAATGTCTTGACTTTTTACCATCAGATTTGTAATTTTAATTTAATTAGTATTTTATAGTGTTTTCCCCGCACATCTGGGAAACTGTCTGAGGTGGCACAGTTAGCAGTAGTTAGACCCAGGCTTGGTGTTCAAAAGGATGTCCTGTGGAAACCTCTCTGATGTTGATTTAGCAAAGCATTTTGATGTGTGCTTATGTTCTGCTTAAATAAACATAATTTGCTGATTTTGAATCTCGGTACAACATACTGGTATTTACTGAATCTCATATTTTAATTTACTTTTTATGAGCTTTTGTACCATTGATAGTTCATATAAAAATTTAACAAATACTTTTATATAGCTAGACTAAATGAAGACAAGTGAGTCTAAGTTGGTTTTTACTAAGGCAGGCAGTCAGGTAAAGGGATAGGCTGGAGAGTTTAACCTTCTGTGCTAATATTCTTTGAAAACATGTCTGATATTTTAAATCATTTTAACAAAACCAGAGTTTCTCACTTTCAGTCATATTGCAGTGATCCTGACCTTGTTCTGGAACTGAAGAATCTCATTGTAGTATTTGCTGATACTTTGCAGGTATGTATTATATTAGTAATTTAACTGAAATCCCTGGAGTCAAATTTTTCCTGCAGGTAAGTGCAATGCTTTGGATTTCCCTGATGTCATATATATGAATCAAGAACAAAACTACACAATTATTATTTTAAAAATATATGTATTTCTTGACTTGGTTCCTCTTTTTCAGTATTACCGACTTAATGTATGCATTCTGGCCTATCCAGTTAGTGTCCAGTTATTCATATCTATGCAAAATTAATGTTAGCTGTGTAATTTGTGTACATTTTTGTCTTTTGTAAATGCTTTACTTCTGATGTTAAACAAGAATAGCATTCCAGTTATCATTAGCTTTCTAGCTGGAAGACCAAATGAACGTCATTGACAAGTATTCTTGCAGTGTTTACCAGACTGATAAAGATTGGTTGTATGCATAAATAGCAAGTTAAAATGTTACAGAGAAATAAGACAAATTTCTGCTTGAAAACCAAAAGCATACATTAAGTATTTTGTAAGAATTTGATATATTATCTTCTAATTGCAGTGTTGTGTTTAAAGTACCATAATTTGTTTTATGAATGTGTCAAGATTGAGTAGTAAGTCTAGTCTCAGAGTCCTGAAGTGTTGTGATAGGAATTGAGTGTATTCTTGAATTATTCACTCTTTTCATTTTTGTACCTTAGGGTTATGGTTTTCCCGTGAATCGACTATTTGATCTTTTATTTGAGATTAGAGACCAGTACAATGAAACACTTCTTAAAAAGTGGTCTGGATTGTTCAGGTTTGTATTTCAAAATAATTGCATTTGTATTGTATCTGTTGTTTTTTTCGGGGGGGTTTTGGTAGAGTTGTAATTCTGGAAGGATTTATTGAGTCAGTATTGTATATGAATTTCAGATCAGGTAGGACTAAGGCATTAATCACATGTAACTAATATTCAGGAGAAGAGCTGTTGAGGATTGCTTCTTCAGTTAATGGAGAGAAGGAAGGTCTCCAAAGGGACATTGTTGGAGAAACATCCAGGGGAGAAGCACCTGGTTTTCTTCATTAGAAACCTAATCATTCTAGGCTATTGCAATAAAGCAGTAGCTTCCTAATTTAGGTTATCTTATTGTCTACAATTAGCTGATGTGTGTATCTCTTCGACAGACTACTGACATTGCCAGTGTTTTTTTAATCCAAGCTGATTTCCACCAATCCAATTTCATTTTCCTTGGAATCATTTGATTGAGTGAATTGTAAACCCAGGAATAGGGCAGCTTGGGACTGTACTCGAAAGCCTGCAGATAGAGTGTGATATCTAAATGTGCAGTTGTTGCTTACCATTAAAAAGGTTACAGTGTGTTACAGAAAACGTTTTAATTAAATTGACCAGTTCAGTGTCTAAGGTCCTCATGCTCTCTAGACTCCTAACATTGTCAATGGACTAGTAGTGAAGTCCAGAGGGTAATTAAATAACGCTGTGGCTGGGTGCCTAGTTGAAGTTTTCTGAATCATCTTCATATGTAGCTGTAGTACCTAAGTGAGATACTCTGAATACCTGCTTTAGTGTAGGCAAAGTGTAGGCTATCATAATTAGTAAGTATCTCCTTAAGGTTTACCCTTGAGTAGTTGATCTGAAGTTCCTTTGCTGTGTTATTCTTTGAGTCATACATATTAAAATGCTTTCAGCTATTTTTTCTCTATGATTAAACATGATATAAAGAGTTGGCATATACAAGGTACTTTCAAATTCGTCTAAAAATAGTTTGGATACCTGATTGTAATGGTTGCATCTCATAACTTTTTGAAGCTGCACACCTAAGCATTGTAGTAAAGTTTATATTCATTTACATGTTGTAGCACTGAAAAATACTGTAAATAAATTACATGTACTATTTTTTTCTCACTTTTTCTAACTAATTCACCAGGGATATTTTTGAAGCAGACAACTACAGCCCTATTCCTGTAGCAAATGAGGAGGAATACAAAATAGTTATAAGCAAATTTCCTTTTCAAGATCCCGAATTTGATAAGGTATGGAAAAGTTTTATGTTATTAAAGTTTGCCAAAATCCAATTAAGGACAGTTGGAACAGTAATGATTTTTGTAATTGAAAAGTAATTAAAAATTGAAAAGCTAGGTAGATTAAGAGGCTAAATCACCTTCTTTGTGTGTAATTATCCAGTCATAAATAAATATGAAAATTAAAGCTTTAGTCATTTGTGCTGATGTTTGAGTGAATAATGAAACCCATTGTTTTCTAAACAAATTAATAATACACTTTAATTGATACAGTCTTTATGTAATTATAATACAGTCTGTCTTTAATTAGTTAACTGAAATTTTGTTGCAACTCATTGGTTCAGTAACAGTATATTATATGCTGTAATATTGCAAAAATATATGTAAAACAAAGATCTGTTAGAGACAGCAACTTTTGTATTTCACTTTTAAAATTAATTATTTGTGTTTGAGCATGTGTGGCAAAATAAACACGAAGGGACTGTAAATAATTCTGCCATATTAGCATTGCAATAGGATAATCTTTCGTAGTCTCAGCCATTCTTTCACTACAAACACCTTTCACAGAAGGGTGATTAATATGTTCTGCTATTCAAATATGATTTTGGCAACACCGATGAAGAAATAACAGGCCCATGATCAATTCTGTAGAGGGGAAGTAAATCTAAGATCCACATGACAGTGGGAGTAGCTGTGGTAGAGGGGAAGCTGGTTTGTACACAAGCCATTATTACAGATATCTACAAAAGTAAAAAGATACTCTGTGATTCAGCAGGAATTTACCAGGCAAATGTAACAGCTGCATATCATTAATACAGTTTTGCAGTGAAGATGAAAAGCTAAAGGTGGGTTTTATGCTGATTTTTTTGATTTTTTGAATAAGACTCCAGAGTGTTTGCTGGATGCTTTCCTCCATCAAATTAATTTACCTGGCTATTATAATATTAAAATAAGATAAACAAAATAGAAATCCCTTATGGTGTTGGAAGTATTTCATGCCCTGGATACTATTTAGCATGACATATTTTGCTAATAAATTGCAGAGATTTTTAACTTGGACTAAATAATTTTATCTGCTAGCCCCTCACTCTCTGTCATGTATCAGCATTTAGTTGACTTCAACCAAATTTAGCAAAGGGGCAGAAACCTCAAAGATAATTGAGTTCTTAAGAGTTTTGTCAACTAGGCAGTGGGATAAAGGAGGCTCATTAGGTATCCTTGTGGAAAGAAAGACTGCAGTGTTACCCTATGTGTTACTACATAGCAGGGAACCCACATGGAGGGGAAACATAGATGCTCCAACATCACTTCTGTTGGTTGCTGTTTATAATTTCATCCACTTCACCTCTCTGTTGTCTCAGGCACTGGGAGGTCCTATTGGGTGGGTTAATTTAATCTATATTTTGATGTTTAAATAAAAATAAATAAATAAATAAATGTGTAAGTTCAGGCTAGTTGCTGGAAGAGCCTGTGTAGTTCACAGAAAAGACTAGTTCCATTTGATGCATCTCTGATGCCTTTTACAGATTAAGAGGAATTTTACCTTTGAAAATGTCTGTTTCTCTCCATTTAGTGTAAAAAGAGATGAACGTGAGTGAATGTCTCATTTTTAACTGTAGGTTAGGATGAATCACCCTTGCATTTTACAAGTAAGTTTATCATAGGAGTTGCTTGCAGCACATCAGGCAGAATTATGACCAGAACCTACTAGGTACTTAACATTTTGTCCAACTCTGGACAAAAGAGTCTTGTCTGTACTCTGCTGTTTAGAGCGAATGTGCCAAACTATCATGGTTTGATTATATAATCTAATTTTACTCCCTTTCTGTATTCAGAAGTGAAACAATTGGCTTGTGTATCTGTTGTTTGTTTTTTTTCTTGCTGCCTACTCTAATAATCAGACAGAAAGTGGTGTGTCCTCCTGTATTGGCCAGACGCTGTAGAGGGTAAAGAATTGCTTCTCTTAGATTGTTGAATATATGGAGGTTGAAACTCAAGCCCTCCTGGCAGAATATTGTAATGATCTGAAATAGTTTTATGTGATAGCACTTGTTTTATCTGTAAAAATAAATTGCTTAAATCAGATGAACACATATTTGAAGTAAACTTTATTGTTAAAGAAATATTTGTTGTCACTGTTGAATGCCTCAAAAGCCTGGCTCTTATACCACATATTTGTCATGCTGCCTAATCTTAGAGGTATGTTTAGGAGAATCTCAAAGTAATTTCTTTTGTCTTGGTTTATTAATACTTAAATGTTGAACTGCTGTTGATAAATGCCACCACCTTTTTTTTTTGAGTAATGGAATTCTCCAGTTGTTAATACCTATTGTTAATTATTTTTCTTATTCATTAGTCATAAACAGTAAATTAATTGTTTTACAGATTTCAAAAATAATGTATTCAATGCAGAAATATCTATTTGATATGTGTAGATTTAACTATTTCTTTCCTCCTAAATACAATATCAGCTTTAAAATTGAAATAAGAAGCATGACTTTATTCCTACAGACTACTAGTATTTCCCATATGTCAATTCAAATGGTTGAAAAGAAATCCAACTGCTTTGGTTTTGTGAACCATTGAAAGAAAGTAAATATGTGATAGTAAATGTATATACCTAAACATTTTCAAGATGCTTTGAAAATCCCAGGTGTATTGAACTTCTCAAACGTGTTTTGTTTTGGTTTTTTTCACTGCTTCATTTGGGAGAAAAATGTTTGCTTTTTTAATCTCTCATCCTAGTTACATCTGTCTTGTTCATTCAGATTAAAAGTGGTTTGAGACCTGTATTTTAATGTGTGTTTGCAAATTGCTTTCTACAGAGGAATCTTAAATTACATAAATTCTCCAAACTTTATTGTAATTTAAATAAGTGTTAAAGTACCATTTTGCTTATAAGCTCTGTAAACAGATGTAGAAGTCAGCCCAATGCAAACCACTGTTTGTATCTGATGAAAAACAGAGAAGCTTAAGATAGATTAAAATATTGATAGTGTTAAGTAGCTTTCTAATTGTTGCATTTAATACCAAGCTCTCCTTAGAACAATTTCAAGTGTAAGATAGTGCTATCTTTTATTTTTCACAGCAATCCTTTCCAAAGAAGCTTCCAATGTCTCAGTCAGTGCCTCAGATTTATATCCAGGTTAAGGAATTTATTTATGCAAGCCTTAAGTTTTCAGAGTCACTTCACCGCAGGTGAGCTTAAAGTAATGTTACTATTAAGTAACCTGTAACTTCCAGGTGACCTAAAATATATATATTAAATTTAAAAAATATTTTCTTGTATACTTGCTAGCTGTGCTTGTTTCATAGTTTACATATATAATTTTTTATATTCAATCTATGATCCCCAATGCATATTTTTTATAGCATCCCTGATTGCTTTGAATGATCTTCCCCTTCTCAGTGCTTTGAGTTTCCTTAGCAATGATTTCCTTTGCAACAAAACGTGCTATCTGTGTGCTCTTCTCCTCTTCTTTCCCACCTTTTTCTGATAGAAATCATCACAGTTTTCCCATTTCCTTTCCTCTTACAGCCAGTTTTAATTACATAAAATAACACTCATAGATCTGAAATCTGGAAGGCATTCGTGGCGGCCACCCACTTGTCCACTGTTAAAGATGTAAATGACTCGCTTTCACACATTTTTAATTGATACTGTTTATAATTTACACGTACTAATGAGTGCATGTTGACCTCCTTAGTAACTCATTAAAATCCACAAATTACTCTTTCCAAACTGCTGTGTCAATAAATTTGTCCAAAATCTAAAAATAATAGGTTTTGCTTCAGTGTTGAAATTCAGTTAATGGGTAAATTGGTAAGTGAAAGAGGTTTTGTGTTTTAGATCACAGAGCAACCAAGAAATTAAATGCACACAGGGAATTCTTAACGTGAAAAAATCCCTTAGCTGGGAAAAAATAAAAATATTAATTATTGCTGTCAAAGTATTGTCATGTACAGCATAGTTATAAAAATAAACTTTTTTTCAGCTCAACAGAAATAGATGATATGCTCAGAAAATCTACAAATTTGCTGCTTACAAGAACTCTAAGTAGTTGTTTACAGAACCTAATTAAAAAACCTCATATAGGTTTAACAGAGGTAAGTTTTAATACACATACTCAAAACTGTTTTTTAAGACAATTAGTGCTAAAGTTATTCTTGTAAGTGTAGATGTACCGTGGTATTAAAATTCGTGTAAGAAAAATAATTAGTGTTTGCTTTAAAATAGAAAATTCAAAAAGGTGAAAGATGAAGTAGAAAAAGCATCAGTATCTGTTAAATAAATAATACAATACAGTGTTGGGTGTAGTTGGAAGAATATTTACACAGAGGTGCCTTAAAGAGATGACAGACTGCTGTCTCCTGTATGATAAACAGAGATTTGCAAGAAATAAACCAAAGACACTTACTTCTTTTGTTGCATACAAAGCATGGTTCCAGTGTTCTGCTCCTGACTAGCACTTAGTAACACAACATTGAGTTTCTTTTTCTTCCTATTAAAAAAAAAAAAAGGTGAAAAAATGAGGAGAAAATCTCTCTCACATGAGCTGTGTAAAGTTTCAGAGTAGAACTATCAGATCAACAAATCTAAAATCTGAAGTTCATTCTAACATTTGAATCTTTTTCTATAGTAATTGCAATTAAAATATTTTAGTGAATTTGTGCATGATGCTTCTTCATTGAGACTCTTGGTTTAATTTGTTTATTGGACCAAATAAGACAGAGTGAGACAGTCTGAACATTCACTGCAGGTACATGCAAATGTCAGGAGACAGCAGGTACCTACTGACACATGCTGGGAAGGACTTAAACTTGCCATTACAGCAGTGTCATATATTATTTAATGTTATTTTTAAAATACAAGAACCTCTTGTATAGATGAAATCAAGAAGATGAGGAGGAGGAAAGAGCTCTATAAATCATATGTTACCGTGTTGGTAAGCCAAACCATACCGTTTTTCTGAGGCGTCATTTTCTGTGTTCTTGAATTTGGAACAGGAATATTTTCAAGGATATGAAAATAAATTACTATATAAATCAAGTCAATACGTTTTCTAAGAAAAACGTTAAAAAAAAAAGAAAATATTGTATCAAGCAGTATATTAGTGTGCACTAAGACAGTATGCAGTGAGAATTAAGATATAATCTACTGATATTTCAGTTACCACACAATATTTACATTGTCTAATTTGTGAACTGAATACAAATGCAGGTCCTGCTTATAAAAACATGTATATCATGTATAAACAGATTGTTACCATTGTTGGAGGAAGAAAGGAGTTGATAACCTTATTTTTGGAATTCTCTAACTTCAGAATGCATAATTCTGCAGATTTTATTTTTTTTTTAATTCAGTAGGTTTTTTAAAATTATTTTTATGGTACGAATTAGTGATTTGCTTTTGGCAATATATTTTCCTTTATTTTCCCTTTTTAATTCAAAAATATCTATTGGATTTATTTCACTGAGTAGATGTCTGCAGTCTTCATGCACCAGTACAGGCTGGGGGCTGACCTGCTGGAGAGCAGTGTAGGAGAAAGGGACCTGGGGGTCCTGGTGGACAGGAGGATGTCCATGAGCCAGCAATGTGCCCTTGTGGCCAAGAAGGCAAATGGCATCCTGGGGTGCATTAGAAGGGGGGTGGTTAGTAGGTCAAGAGAGGTTCTCCTCCCCCTCTATTCTGCCCTAGTGAGGCCACATCTGGAGTATTGTGTCCAGTTCTGGGCCCCACAGTTCAGGAAGGACATGGAACTGCTTGAGAGAGTCCAGCACAGAGCCACTAAGATGATTAAGGGAGTGGAACATCTCCCTTATGAGGAAAGGCTGAGGAAGCTGGGTCTCTTTAGCTTGGAGAAAAGGAGACTGAGGGGTGACCTCATCCATGTTTACAAATATGTAAAGGGTGAAGGTCAGGATGATGGAGCCAAGCTTTTTGCAGTGACGTCCAATGATAGGACAAGGGGCAATGGATGCAAACTGGAGCATAGGAGGTTCCATGTGAATATCAGGAAGAACTTTTTCACTGTGCGAGTGACGGAGCACTGGAACAGGCTGCCCAGAGAGGTTGTGGAGTCTCCTTGGCTGGAGACATTCAAACCCCGCCTGGATGCGTTCCTGTGTGATGTACTCTAGGTGACCCTGCTCTGGCAGGGGGGTTGGACTAGATGATCCTTCGAGGTCCCTTCCAACCCTAGAATTCTGTGATTCTGTGATTCTGTGATTCATTTTTAAAATGGCCTATGTTTTCTATGTGAACTATAGTATTATTCCTTAGTGGTATTTGAAAGCAAACTTGAAAACTAACAGTTAATAGGTGATAACCTGAAATACTGTAATTAATTTTTAGTAGCATTGTTGCTGAAAGAAGTAACCATTTACACAGCGGGTGATACGAAAAGGATTTTTTTTAAATAATTTTTTGTCTGTTGTAGCTTGTTCAAATCATCATAAACACAACACACCTGGAACAAGCCTGCAAATACCTTGAGGATTTTATATCTAACATTACTAATATTTCACAAGTGACTGTTCACACTGCAAGACTTTATGGACTTTCTACTTTTAAGGTATGGTGTATGTCATCCATTATATGACTATGTCTGAAAAGTTACATTAAAATCACTATAAATGAAGGATTTTAAAACAAATGAGCGTCAGGGCAAAGCTGCACACTTTCTCATTTTCAACTCTAAACCTATTCTGAACTGTTAAGAATTCAATTGTAACAATGAGCAGATAAGCACTGTTTTTTATGTTATTGGTATGAGATGAAATATGTCAGTACGTGAGAAGCATCAATATTCTCATTTAGATGGATCTTTTATTAAGTTACAGAATGACAATCTGAGCTTAACTTTCAGAATTTAACAGAAGCTTTCAATAGATTAAGCTCTAATTTGTATAACATCTCCCCTTTCTGAATGGAGTTGAGCAAAACAGCTAGTTTAATCTAGAGTTTGTATTATTTATATGTTTTTATTCTACAATAGAAGTATTTTGTGGTATATTTTCAAATTGTTTAACTTAGTAATGTAAAAGCAGTATTAATGTGCTACAAAGCATAAATTATTCAGTCATGTTTTTAGAATTATTTTATTTATATGTCCTTTACATTTGTAAACGCAATAATTATTGTTAAAATGTTCACCGGGAACTTGACTATTTCTAATGTATGGCAATTGCTTATCTGCACAAACTGTATTTTCTCTGTCGTTTTTCAGAAATGGCAGAAGTATTTAAGCTTATATCTCAAAAAGTTAATTATTGGTGATGCATACTCAGCATAGGCAATTGTAATTTCAAGTTACATAATCACATCTGATGTCCTTGGCAGAGCACAGACCATGCCCTCACCTGTGAGGTCCCTCTGCAAACTATTACTCAATAGTCCTTAGTCTTTTTTCAGGTGTAAAGCAGAAACCTGTGGTTAATGAGAAACCTTGCACGTAAAAATGAAACTGCTTAAGACAACTTGTACACATAATGTCAGGTACCTCAAGATGATTGGAATTTATCCCTAAGATAAATTAGTCAAAATTCTGATCCTTGCTTATGGTGTTTTATGTCATAATGACCCAAGGAAGCTCTGAAACAAGATTTCAACAGCTGGACTAGCTACGATGAGTGCAAAGATGGTTTGATCTCAGGCCACTGAATCGCCCTACATCACAAACTTTCCTGTGCTGTGGCACTGGGGACAGGTGTAGCAATGCTTGGAGATCCTTTGTGCTCTGGTGGTCGTTGAACACCAGATGTTTGTTTCAAGCACCAGAAGGTTGTGTACATCAAAGAACCAAGTTTTGATACTCATATACATAAAACATGGCAGAAATTACTTCATTGACTGAGTCCAGCTGAGTAGTTTTTTTGGTTTAGAATAGAAGCAAATGTGTGTGCTTGGAGGGTGGTCAGGGGTTTTCTTTCTGAAGAAAAGATTATCATAGAAAAATAATCTGTATAGGTTACCTTGTGCCATTAACTCAGCCAGTGCATTGCTTTCTTAGTCTCTTGGGGCTTTTATACAGAAATTTTTGAAAGAGAAACATACAAAAAAACCCAGAAAGTCATCAGGGGTTTCAAAGCAGCTGGAACTTGAACTTTAGGTATTTGGGGTTTTTCAGTGTACACTGAAAGAAAAGAGGATGATTTCTTGTACTTACGGGATAAAGAGGACTAATCCTATTGAGGGTAGTTCTGTTTTCTGTACTTCATTTTTCCCTTGATGCAATATGTAGCCTATCCTATTATAATATCCCCTCTGGCATAGATGTTAAAAGGTGGGTGAGGTAGAATAAGACATCATCATTGCAAGATGCTTCATATTTCCAGTTGATTGCCAACAATTTTCGCATTAACTGTCATTTGTTTTGTTAAGGATTTAAATAACAAGGCAAGACAGAAAGGCTCTGGCCTAGCAGCTGCAGTTAGGTTACTGCTGCCCTACCAGTAGTTTTACTCATTTTGCCTTGTCCCTAAGATCCAGGCTGCTCGATTTGCTTGTTGTGTACCAATAGTGCATGTGTGTCTTTGATTTTGTGTATCTATAGATATTTTCATGTAAGGTCAATCAATAATCTTTTTAACATTCAAACAAAACATTTAATGCAGCCATAGACTTTGATTTCATTAAGAGGTAAGATGTTTATTCTTGAATTTCATTTAATAAATACAGTTGAAAGTTTGCACTAGATTTTGTGCTGGTTGCTCACGCTGTAAGTTCTGTTTAACTGTCCTATAAACTATCTAAGTTCTATTGGAGGGAATCATAGAATATTGTATCTGTGTTTAGTGAGCCAAGTATCCATGCACTTTGGAAAAATACGGAATGGACACTGACAAACACATAAGAATTTTTTTTATGGTTGCTCTCCTCTCTCTTTCCCTGGAGAACTTGTTAGCACAACGTTCTCCACTTACAGTAGAAAATTCTTCTTTTGTTAATCTCTTATTTACCCCCCTCTCTATTTTAATGAAAAACTGCTTGCAGTTCCCCAGCTGGGCCCTCGCAGAGTTTGGTATGTTCTGCTGTTATTAATTTCATCTCCGGGTGGCAAATCATGTCACTCCCATTTTTACTGAGTGGTCAAAAAGCTTCTTTTATTAGCAGCATTGATCACATTTACATTCCATGAGATGATCTTATAAGTACATCTACACTGTATTTTTTTAAGAGAAACCCTCAGATATGTTTCATGGCTACTATTTTAGAGGGCTGTTTTTCTAATTTTGTTTTGTATGTAAGATCTCATTTTGAGATGTCCTTCAAACTCTCCAAGCATTGTTTCACATTGATGGGAATTTTTAAAAAACCCACCCAAACCAAAACTTGTTTCATTTTATTATATTAAAAAATTGTGTAGCTTTCAATATTTATACCCACATTTTCCATCTTTGGGTGACTGCTGTTCTTCTTTGTTTAAATCAGCAGTGACGCTAAGCATAAATAGATGTATCTGCAGATCTAGTTGATAGAACTTTTTCAGCCCAGGGTCTCAACATTAAGCTGTATAATGACTGTTGGAAAGTCAGATACAGAGCATCAAATTCTGTGCAGGGCTTCAGGACATCCTCAGAGAAAAGCCATTTAACAAAAACGCTTCATTTGCCTTTTTCACTTTTACAGTGAGGGAAAATCTGTTGAGCTTTCAAAAGTTTTTGATGCAATTCTGTCACCACACTAAAAGAAGAGATGGAGTTAATTCCCCTGCCTCTAGGAGTCATCCCAAATCTGAATAGTGAAAACTCACTCTTTCTTGACTTCTGCATGGGATTCACAATGCTGCTTCTCAGAAGTTACTTCTTTGGCTGAAAGTCCAATTGCTCGGCTGTTCACAGTTATCTCAGGGTATAGAAGCAATACTCCTTGATTGAAGTACTGGCAGCATGTTGCTCCAGGTGTAACCCAATAACCAAAGCAAAATGAAAGGTAACCAAAAGCAGGCTTTGAGTACAAATATTGAAGGACTCGTCTTGTTGTAGCCATTAAATCATCTTAATTGGTAAAGATGATACAACCACTCCATAAATGACTTATTTTTAAAACAAAAAAAAACCAAAACAACCAAACAAAAACCCCAAGCAATCACACTAAACCTAAGCAGATATATTTGCAAGTTCTGTTATTACAGATTGTTGAAACTGAGGTCTCATTGTTAATTAGATACTTGAAATATACACTTGACCTTAATTGGGGCTTTTATAGTTATAGCCATCTACAAAGTTGTGTATGTCAGCATCTTCCTTTATTTGACATGTTAAGAAGTTGTCAGATTCTTGTGTTGGACTGGGAGAGCTGTTCAGTGGAGGCTTTTTACATATTGGTTTGGCAGTAAAAATGCTAGTTTTAGGGACTTGTACTTTAATATCTTTACATGGAAGAGCCATGTGCTTGCTCACTTCCTCCTGAAATTCCTCACGGCCTGGGACCTGGCTGAAGACTGAATTTGACACTCAATGTGATGCCACCTTTAAGATCAGATCACTTTGATTTTTTTTTCTTTTCTTTTTTTTTTTTTGCCTTTCCTGAAGTGCCATGTTTTTGGACTGCTTTCTCCCAGAGGAAACTAGCGATGGGAATTTCATCCACTTCTATGTTGCTCAACATCAGTGAAGAAAGTTTCATGTTGAGCCCAAATTAAAACATAGAATTTACTGAGTATCTTTAAACTCCAGGCTGACAAAAGCATGACTTTCCAGTAAGATACACCTTATCAAGCATCTGTGCATAAATGCCATTGCATCTATGAGGACGTCCCTAAACAAAGAAGGCAGATCAATAGCATCGTAAGCTCACTTCATAGCAAATGCTAAACTTTACCTCTTTACTGCTCTGAAAAGTAGAATCTGGGTGGTGGCAGAACAAAAAATAGGGGTAGGAGAAAGTAGGGGAGTGCTCTGAATCACAGTGTGTACTGATCAGGATATTTAAAGGTGGATGAAAAATGATGAGTATTCCTCAGATGTGCAGCTTTAAAACATTAATGACATAAAAGCATATGATTACTGGACCTTCAGCCATAATAGATAGAATAATCAGGTTCTTTTGTTGTTCTCTTTGTAAAAGAGGGCAAATAAACTTTGTGTTGAGGTTGATAAATTTTTAAGGCTGAAATAAAAATGATTGTTATGAAAAGAGTAAAGCAATTGCTTTGTTTCTATATTCAAATGACTTTCATTTGTCTCTAAGAACTTAGATTAGGTATATTCTGTTATAACCACCCATGGTATACATTATGGGAATATTATAAAACCCACTGCCTCAGACTTACTAAGACAGAAGCTGAAATATTGATTTAAATAAAATATTTTTGGATCTAAGAAAAACACAATGCTTCAGTTTCATTGATGAATATAAATTTATCTACATTCTAATAATATTTTAGAATTCTGACAAGTGCACATGATTTCTTTTCAGGATGCAAGGCATGCTGCAGAAGGAGAAATATACACAAAACTTAACCAGAAAATAGATGAATTTATTCAGATTGCTGACTATGATTGGACAATGTCTGAGTCTGATGGAAGAGCCAGTGGATACTTAATGGATCTTATTAACTTTTTAAGAAGCACGTTCCAAGTTTTTACTCATTTACCTGTAAGTGTTCAAAATTAAGTTTAATTTCAAACTATTGGAGCATTATTTTATTATAAAATACAAACATTTTGAAGACAGATGTGATTTTTTGAATCGTGTACATGCTGGTGGATGTATTTTTAATTTTTTTTCAATATAGATCTATGTATCAACACAATGTGTTTCAGCATGTTGATGATGCTTACCCATGGTAATACTTAGAAAAGACTTTCAACTACATTAGTAATATTCTTAACAAAAGCTAATTTACAAATAGTGCAAGAACTCATGCAGTTTTCTATGGCCTTTTTAACTAACCACATTGGTTCTGCGTACATATGTATTGATTCAAGCAGTGCAGAACTGGTGCAAATCCTGCATTTGTGCATAAGATTATGGAGGTCTTGGACTCTCTAAGGTTGTTTTGAGCTAAATAGCTTTGATCATAAAAATTAATTTGATTATAATTAACTGAGATTCCCTGAAATGAATCCTTGTTCATATTCAAATATATCCTGTGTTATTTTGTCCCAGGTAAAAGGGTTCTGTTAACCTGTTTATGTACTAATTGTTACATTCTGTTGTCTGATTTCCTTTTGCTTTAAGACAAAAAATATTATTTCTAGTTTGACTTATCATCGTAATAGTTTATAGCTTAATAGGTCTGGAGTAACTTGAATAAGTCTTTCAAATTACATCTGCTTTTCATCAGCTTGTCCTTGGTATTGTCACACTAATGTCTGAGTGCTTTACCCACATGCAATACCTATAAAGAGCAAGTTTTCAATGCATAGGATGTTTTGAGGTTTCCAGACTGAAAGTAAAAGATCATTTCTTTATATGCACAGCATAGTGGACTTAATCTGGTCTTCCAAATCACATGTGAAGAGGCTGTGATTCTTCAGTCTCATTTTTTTTTTTACTGACTCAAGACATAACTCACTCGAAGTGTACCATGTAATACTGGTGGGAATGTGACGTGTGAGGCATGTGCTTCTGTGCCAAATCACTTCAGTGATTTTTTGATAAAGAATAGCAAGTTTTTGGGTAGTTAAATCAATTGTAATTTAACATACAAAGCAGTGTGAACAAATGGTACTGCTCCTCAACGACTATGTGCACATAGCAGTTAAGAGGTATGCAGCTTCTAGAGAAGGACACACAGAAGTCTGTCGTGAATGTATGTTGTGATATAGCTGTTAGGAAATGAGCCATAGACAGAACACAGCAATTTGTTAAGAGGGATGGAAAGAAGCAACTGTGGCATTAGCACACATTAGAAAAGTGTGAAAGGGATAGAAATATGTGTCTGGGGGCCCAAGTCAACCCTTGGAGAAAGCTAGTTCCTATGAAAAGGTTATTATGTAATTTCAAATTCTGCTCAGGTAACAGGCAGGGTGTAGAACTATATGGACAACCAGTCTGGTCTGGCAAGAGGGTTCTTGTAATTTTTCACTTACCTTGTGTATCACTCCCTGTTCTGGTTTGGCCGATTGTAGAAACATACAGTCCTATGAATGTTACTGTGCATGAGCTGCAGAGGTTATATGAAAATGTGTATACAGTATGGTGATTCTGGTTAAATTTGTAATAGTAAGTTATTGTCATTAAGAGAAAATTTATAGTAAAAACATTTTCAAATATAAGCCCAGAACTAGGTTCCATAACTCATTAAAATAGTGCTTTGAAGTGCTATACTAAGCTAGATTCTCATATGCCATATTTAAGATTTAGAATAGTTTTAGTATTAATTTTCATTACTGGATTATTCCATTAATGTCACAGTGTCATTTCCATAATGGCTGGTAGAAACATTCCACTGCTCAAAATAGTTTCTCAAAACCTTTTCTGTAATTAGAAATCACAGAACAAAAGTCTTTGCCACCGGGCATAATTTTAGTGAAGAAAAGAGCAAGACAAATAAAGGAATCTCTTCTCTTTCTCCCTTAGTGTATCCAACCATGTTAGAGGGCATTGTGGTAGGGCAAGGGGCACTACTTGGCCACACTAGTTCTCCATAGTCTTGTTCAAGGGTCACTGTCTTTCTCTTTGATAGTGTTTCAAACTCTGATCTTCCTGTAGAAGTGTTATAACATGTTCTTTAACAATTTTCTATTGCAATTGTTGTGGTTCCTGTCGTTAGTCTTGTTTGATTTTAGCTGTATGTGTAAGCTGTGTAAATGCCCAGGGATGTCTCCTCTTGTGCTTCCACGTGGGGCTATACTGGAGTATTTCTGTACCAGTGTAGACATAACTTGTAAAAAATACATCCTATGTTACATAACCATTTTAGACAATTTGTAGAAATCTAAATCGGGCAGACCATAATCTCAGTTTCACTGAACCTCCACACTTCATGTCACAACTTAGCTGGGGTCTGATACATCCATTGAATCAGTGGAAATGTCTTGTGTCTCTGAAGCTTTTTTCTTTCCTCCTAAGTTTTACATCTTAGTTTTCTTTTCTGTGTTTGTGTACTGTACTTAAGAAGCAGTTTTGGAAAAGAAAATAGCTTTATTGCACCCTCCAGTTATGCTACCATTTGATTAAATATTAAAAATTATTGACGGGTCATGTTACATTTAGATCCTTACTGTCGTAAGCCATTCTAAGTCTTGCTTGAATGAAGTATGTTAATGACATACAGATAGCCTCTGTAAGCTGAGATGGTAAACATGACATTTATTTTATAACCTAAGTATTTTGAAATATATTATTTGTTATCATTAAAACTTTCTGGGCATGCTGTTGGTATACACATGCTTCCTCATTGGACATTTGCTACTTTGATATTTTGGCATACGATTACAGACAAACATTATATTACTGAATTAGTATTATTTAAATTACAGTTTTTTTGTTACACCTTAACAAATTACTATATATGTTCACGAGTATAAAAAATAAAATTGAGGAATTGTGTAGCTGTAATTGTTCTTTTTGGAAGCTTTTCCTTACCTTTTATTGCTACCAATTTTTTATTCTTTTTTTTTTTTTTTGACGTTGACAGTACATCTTAATTTTTTTGTTTTGATTGCCTTACTGGTTTCCTTCTCAGAATAACAACAATGACCATGCAGCTATGTCGGTAAGTAGATGCAAAATGATGAAAAAGCATGTGAACAGAAAAACTATGAACTGCCTGCAGGCTTATTGCTTCGATTTTTAATCATTTAATAAAACAACCCTTCTGTTTTGCTGATGACTTGCTGCGTTGTGTACCTTGTGTAGTTGCATGCAGGGTTCAGGTTAATGACTAACATTGGGCTTTTGTACACTGGGACAGCAGGAGCCCTAAAAACCTTGCAGAAGGTTGGTGGAGTGTGCCTTGCAACCCAAATGAGATAATTTAGAGGAGACTATGAGACCTTTTGGAAGAGAGGTCAGGTATTAAAATGCAGCTATGAGTGATGCATACAGAATAAGGGTAGTGATATAACAGAATAAAGAATCAGTGAAAGTTCCTCGGCTACATCTGCCTGGATCAAGTGAATGTGTGTGCTCACATTTCTTTTTTTTTTAAGAAGATGATAGATTGCATTTAAGAATTCTTCAAAGCCCTGTTTATTTTCAGGTCATCAATATTTGTGTAAGGACTTTATTTTGGTTTAGCGTAAGCATTTCCATGATAATGAAAGTATTGAAATTAATACCATTCTGTTAAAAGTGGCTTCTGAATACTGAATTTTTGAACTTACTTCTACTAATTTTCTCTAATAACTCAAATGTGGTTGATTCTTGTTGCTGTACACTGCTTAAGTGAACAAACATACACTGTGCTGTTCACTCTTTAAGTGAACAAATGTGTAAGGTACTCAGGGTAGACAGTGTGAGAATAACCCCATTCATTGCTACAGCCTGGAGAGCAATTGGCTGTGTATTAGCTCTGTGGATCTCGAGAAAAGATCTAGCAGTGGGCTTCCAAGTTGTTAGGGGCACATGAGCTAGGACACATTAGAGCACGAGTTACAAATGGAGGTTTAGGAAGGTGTAATATTTCGTCTGTTAAAGAGAAGGCTGAGGAGAGAACTAGAGGCAATATATAGAGCCTCTTGAAGGACAGGTACAGAGGTGATGGAGCCAAACTCCTCTCTCCTCTTGGTAGGACTGACAAGTTCACATATGGCTATGGTCACAGGTAGGAGCTTGGGAGGTGAAGCTTTGGCACACAGGAAAAAGTTTGCATGAAGAGAGTAGTGCAGTGTTAGAGGAGGTTACCCAGAGAGGCTGTGGAATTCCCATCCTCGGTTTGTTTGAAGACTCAGCCAGAAAAAAGGACAACAGATCTGAACTAATGTTGGTGATAGTCCTACTCCAGGTAGGACATTTCTTTGATTTGAATACTAAGCCTCATGTTGAAATATCAAGCTAATAAATGTCATAAGTATTAGGAATATTCAATATTTTGTGTAGAAATACTTCCTGTTAATGTTGAATAGGTGGCAGTATGCTGGTTATGACCAAGCACTAGCAGAATTTCAGAGCGGCAGAGCACAGAGGCTGCGTTACTTTTGAAAGGCTATAATTTCTAAGTCGTGCAGCTTTAACCATTCTGTTTAATAAAGTCACAGGAGTTCAGTCTTTTGAGGCTATTGCTGCTTTCAGATTCTTTTACATTCCATTTTAAGTTTATATTGCATTTATAGTGCCACTAGATACTTTGAATCAGAAAGCAAGCTAAAATTTCATTATACAGCCATTAATCTCATTAAGTCAATTGGATGATCACATTTGTTATTAAGGACCTGCATTTTTTAGTTTCTATTTTGAACAGGTAAAGAAAAATAATAACTTTTATTTCCAGATCAGTTAATTTGAAATTATAGAGGGTATATATATAAGTGTTTATAATCTAAGTTTAGAATTAGCTGGTTTTATATGTGTTTTGTCAGTACAAAGTTAGTGTTGGACAACTCTTTGGAAAAGAGTGACTATTGAAAAGTAACAGCTACAAATTACTTAAAAGTAAATGTTTTTTAATATTTTCAGTAGAATTTGGGGCAAAGACTGAAAGTAAAATTGAGTCTTAAAAATTCTCTTAGTGTTTTTTGTATACTTGGGATTAGTCGGTATTTCAAAAGTTGGATTTTAGTCCTGATGCTAAATAATACTGTGCTTTAGTTGTTATGACTGAAAATATCTGTATGTTTTGTTTCTTTGCATTTTCAGAAATTTTGCAATATGTCATTTCATAATGTTAAATGAATTCTTCAGCTTAACTTCTTAGATTGAACAGATAAGTTTTGTTACTTCCTTTTATGCTGAGGATGGCAGTCTGTGTTATTTTATTGTTTCTGTGATTGGCAGCAAAAGCCTAATTTCACAGTTTGCAGCGAGGGTGAAGGGGTGGTGGTTTGCTGCAACTATATTCAAAAACTGTCAATCAACTGCCTCCACAGTCTACTTAGAGAATGGGTTTTCTTACCAATTTCTGCAAATGCCACTTCATGCTGTCTTTGATTGGCATGGCTTGGCAGGGAGGATAGATGAATCTGTCACTTGCCGGTTAATTGTGTTGCTGGTCTCAGCCTGACATCAGGTCTTTGACTCCTAAGTGGCTCAATACAAAACAAATTAGCAGATTGTAGTCATATTTCTCATTCTATATGCTTTGACTTTGTTGAATGCAGTCCATAAATCATATTGACTGACACCATAGTGAATGATGAAAGCTGCTTTTGAGACAGCTAGCATGGGCCTTAGAAAGCAGCACTGCGAAGGTGCCGTGGAAGGATGCATATGGCTGACCCTTTGGGAATTTCCTAGGAGCCAAATGTCTCCTTACTGCAATTGTTCTTAGGAGAAAAGCTTTTGGGTCCTATAAAAAAGGATTTAATATGTCAGCAGATTCTCTTTACAAGCTCCTTTGAAATATAAGAAGTTTGTCTAAGGGTTTTCTCTTTTTACAAACTGGTATTTCAGCAAAATGTGGGGGCTGAGTGAAAAAAACAGTTGCCTTTAACACTGTTAGCAGGTGTTTTTGCTTATAGAATAGGGTCCTTGTTTCTTAAACTTTACACTAGTTGAGTGGAAGAATAGGTTTTGTAGATAGCAGCAATTAGCATAGACACAGTGGAGATAATAGTGGTCTCTCCAAATGGGAGGCAACTGGAGTGAATGTGAGAAGCCTGCTGAATCTCTGCATGCTACTGAATATAGGTATTTAATTGCTAGATACAGTAACCATGGCCACCCCCCCTTAAAAAAATAATAATAGTAATTTAAAAACTCCAAACTGACAAATAATAAACATTAGGAATGTTTTAAAACTGACTGAGGTTTGTTTAATTCTGGAAAAGAAACGAGTCATGGTTATGTTCATGAATCCTTAAGTTTCCTCTTCAAAATGCATTATGAAAAAAATGACAAGGAATTGATTAATTGGTGGATGATGGCAATTTGGAGAGATTTTTAACTAGATCTCCTTTGTCAAACACAAATTTGAATTTAATTCTTTTCCAAATATCGTACATCCAATGTATTTTGAACTAGGAAGCACTGAATTTTGAAGAGGATAACAGTAAAGTTCACACCTCTCTCAGTTAAAATTCAGCATTTTGATTGATATTTGTAGTTTCATTTTTTCTCTAGATTTAAGAAAATTGAGTGATTGTATTGAGTGAGTATAAACTGCATATAATAAACTTCTATTATTTGTTGATATTTCGTGTGAACAATAAGCCTGTACAAGTTACATAGTTGGAAATAGTTTAAATCTTAGGGTGCTTCCATTTTATGAAATTTTAAAATAAGAATTAAATGTACATGTATTGCTACTTATTAAACAAGTCCAAGTGGCTTTTACCATGTCATGTCTGTATTGTAACCATTATCTTGTGCTCCAGTGCTATTAATATTTGCCAGATTGTAACAATTAACTACAGATGTTTGTGAGAAATATAAAATTATTTTATTTAAAATACTAGAGTACACATTGTTTGCATATAAAATAAATTGGATGTTAAAATTTTTCTTGACAACCTATTAATCTGGTTGAGCTTTTATTACATTACAGTGGCAGCATAAATAGGACATGGAGCTGATTTGATGGAGCAGTACATTAAACAGAGATGCACTAGTTGTTCCATTAAATCAAAATGACAATTCCATTAAGTATCTCAAACCTACTACACTGTAATTAAATGAACTGTGGACCATTGATTCCCATTCTCACCTCCTTTTTTCCTTCTTTTCCCCGTTTTTTGTCCTCTTTTTTTTTTTCCCATTCATATTGATATTGTTCTGCTTGGGGAATAAAGCTGCATGTCTCCCAGTGTAATTACCATTGGGTTTGGGAGACTTCTAAGCATGCTGTTCTTGCATTGTTTCTTACATTCCTTCTTGTCAGTTCATCTATTTTGGTCAAAAATGTTATTTGCTTTTCTGAGATTTTCAATTAAGAGACTGACACCTCATGTTAGATATAAAGCTCCTAACAGTTCAAGGTGTCCTAATGCTAAAGAGGCATTAGCAAAAGCCGTTGAATGTTTCAGTATGACATGTCAGGAGAGGGAACGCTTTCCACTGTATAGTTTACATTTTAATTATATTTTAAAAAAGAATGGATTTTTAAAGTACAAAGTATTTAGGGGCAGATTTGCTTTCTGTTACATGTATGTATGAAAATTCTATTATATGAGCAAGTTCTCCTGTTAAGGACAAGATCTGGCTCTTCAAGTGTTGGAGCAGAACCTTCCAAACTTTTTGAAACAGTGAACTGCTGTCTATCCTTATCATTTTTCATTGCTTCTATGTGCTTCTATGAGTCAACAGAGAATTGATCAGCCTGACTTTGCAGAAAACAGCTGGGGACCCACTGCTTTAGAGAATAGGTGTCATCACTTTACTGATCAGTACAAGTAAAATGATAATAATGTGTGCTCCCATAGATGTATCATGTAATTATGATTTCTTTCGTGTAAGCATGTTAATAGTTACCTTTGTTTCAATACATATTCTAACACAGACATCAGTTGGAAAGCATGGTTTAACTACATTAAACCACGGAGATTCATATAATTGCATTTGAAAGCCAAGATTGCTCTGCTCTAAAAGATAGCATTGCTATGAATAGAATGGGGTCATCTGATCGGGTGTCTGGTCTTAGTTGGTTTTCTTAATTCTAAGGTAGAATTTCCATATCTTTCAGTTTTTATGTACTAAATTTTTAATAATTTGTCAAATTAATGTCTGATTCTGTGCTTTGTTTTTTGGTCTTGTTTGGAAAATTGTCTCAATTACTTACACATCATAAGGAGAAATTTTACTAACTAGCCTGTGATTGGAAAATAATTTCTATTTTGTACAGCAGAGGGCTACATTTCATTTTGTAAGTAGTTGATAACTGGCAACACTGACTTATTAAGCACCTGAAAAGATGATGAATAAGCATGAATATTTTAAATAATTTAGTAACAAACTTTGAGGTGGAATTCAAGCAATTAAAGTGCCAACAGTTAGCACAAGCTGTTACGAGAAATGCCCCAATTGAAAGCAATGGTTTTGGTTTGTATAAACTTTGGGGTTTTTTGACTGACTGTTGTTAAAAACATGCAGCATGTTGATTTTCATTTCACTCTTGCTTTCATTCTGTTTCAGTAAAAAAAAAAGATTAAAATAAGACCACAAAGCTTTTCATATGCTTCATCAACTTTTATTGTTATTATTTTGGAAATGTCCTTGTATTCATGAAGACTGTTGGATTTATGGAAGAAATATCAATAATTGCTTTGACATATATTTAATTTAGTTTCCCAGTTGATTTAATAGAAACAAAGCTAACAGGTGAAAGAAATAACAGGAAGTATAATCTTTCTCCTTCTAATCTTAAGTCCTGCATCATTAAGATTTGAGTGTATATTAAAATCTTATCACATAAGCAGTTCTTTAGTGATATATCACTTGTTTCTATCTTAAAACCTGTTGCTCTTTCTACTAGGGAAAAGTGGCCCAGACAGCTTGCATGTCAGCCTGCCAGCATCTTTCCACATCCCTAATGCAGATGCTACTGGACACTGAATTAAAACAAATAAGCATGGGAGCAATTCAGCAGTTTAATTTAGATGTGATACAATGTGAACGTAAGTAGATGTTCAAATATTCCTATCTATATCTGCCTTAACATTGAAAAAAAATTCTTTAATGTAAGCCATATAGTGATCTTTTTCCATAACCTACTAAAGCTTTGTCTTTTAAACAAAAAAAAAAATTACAGTACAGCTTCTTGTAGAAGTATTTATGAGTAAGTATGTTAACATTTCTGGGATAGTATTTTAAGAAACTTTTTTTTTTACCCTCAAGTATCTGATTGAAACATACATCTGTTGTTACCCCTAATGGAATCATAATAATATCATGATTTCAAGTAGTTTCATTAGCATCACAAAGCATTCTTATAGGAGTCCAGGGACTGAGTTAAGGGGCATTTTTGACATTTTAACTGTACACTTGTCTTTCCTTCTCCTGAGCTATTTGTTACATTCCAGCTAAACTTTGTAACAGATAGAGAAGGCATCTTTCTGACAGTCCTTCATTATACAGCCTTAACGCCTTTCAGTGCACAGAATGAACTGATGGAATTATGAGGGTCCAATTAAAAAAACGTTTGTGATCATGATGTTAAAGTTTGTCTTGTGATTGTGTAAGTTGGCCAGACAGATGATGGTTTGACTCTTTTTTTTTCGCTTTTAGTAAGCTTGATGTTGCAAATTTAATAGAGTTCTTTTCAGGTAGGTGGGTAGGGTTATGTGTATGTGCATTTGTGTAGTTTCCTAGATGTAAAAAAGATCCCAGTTGTAAACACAGAAATTCCATGGTATTTATAATACTGTCAGCATAATCATTCCTTTAGACAAGCTGAATTGGTGCCCACAGTACACAGTCATCTGCCTTCTCAACAAACAGTGTAACAGTGAAGAAAGCTTGACCATTACTGTACTACTCTGGTTCTAATATTTAAAATATCGTCTGTGAACAACACAGTACTTCACTACTCTGTATAGATTAACCAATTCACTGTTGCACTAAGGGATTTCTAGCAGTGCAGGGGATAACATGCATGCCTTGCAGGTGACTTTCACTGCATGCACAGCCTGCTGCATCGCTGCATGTTCACAACAAAGTAATGAGAAGTCCCAACGAGTATGGTTGTCACCTTGTCTGGGTTGTTTTCAGATCTTTCTCTTCAAAGCCTTTGCCCTGTTATATGCCATCCTAATTTCTATTACCACTCTACCATCTTTGCTTGCTGCACAGTGGAAACGTCAGTCAGTGAAGAGATCTTAGTAGAGTTTTGTTTAATCTAACATGGTAACTTTTCATTATTTTTAGATTAAAAATTAACCTTAAGACATGTTTTGTATATGTAGCTGTTATACTGAGCATATGGCTTGCACAAGACATGGGAAACCTTGGGCCAAAATGAGAAAGTTTCAGCTAATAACTTAAAGACTGAAAAATATGTTCTTTCCACTATTGCATAACTTCTAGCATGGGCTGTACAGATGCAAATAGAGTAAACTTTAGTTCTTTCTCTCTGGACATCTTCTAAAGCACGTTAGAAAAAAAATGGCTTTGCACAGAAACCCTTTGAGTAGTTTAAATATAATTATGGAAGCTTGTCAGAAGAGTACGTTGTGACAAATGACATCTTACAATCTATGAAATAAGGGATCGACACAAGATTTTGCTCAGACTGCTTTGCTTTTGTTTCATTCATAAGGTCCATCACAGGCACATTCCAGGCCTCACTGTGCTGCCTGTGATTTATGTTGTTGCTCATCACCCTCCCCCAGCTTTATTCTGTGACACTTTGAGATTAATGAATATGACAGTGACATTTCAATTAGCACTTAGAGTGTGCAAATAATTCACAACTGTTGGATGGTTTCGTACTGTATTGTATACACAAGTTTGGCATTTTGCTTACAGACACAGTGGAGTGTACTCAGATGCATTTTGAATGCAAAGTTATGAGAGATGTAGAAAATTATGAATATCTGAAGATACATTCTTTTTAATTCTAGGCAATATTCTAGATACTTATTCTGGTCTTTTAACACTGCATTTTTATTCTTTCTAACTTGAATCGGAGGAGATCTAAATAAAAGCAGGAAGATGTGATTACTTGTCAGATTTTTGTCTTTTACATTAAAAGCAATCAACAGTCCAACCAACAACCCAAGAATCTGTTAATGAGCAGCAATCTGTTAAAGTCAGTAAGTGCTGAAGATCTTACAGCAAATAGGTAGAATGATAAGTAAATTTCCAAGAAAGAAAGGTGAAAGGGAAGGAGGTGATCTTGTGGTGAACTCTGGGATTTCATTATCCTGCACTACCTTTCTATGCAAAGTACCTAACTTTAAAAAACAGAGCAGAAAATCTGGAAGTATCTGATACTTTTGCTTAAGAATAGTAATAATGTGAGGTGGTCTTCTCTGATTATTTATTATTTAAAAAAAAAGTTTATTATTTTCTTGCTCCACTTCTAATAAGCGTTTTCTTTTCCTTCCAAACATTCCAAAAGCTTTCAGTTTGATTTCAGTTTGTTCTGTTCTAATTGAAATATTTATCCACTCTCTACATATTTTATGTCTTAGAGCAATGTTTTACCTCTGTATTTTACACCATTCTTTCTCAGTGGTGATCTTCTACTAGGATGATTTGGAATCTTACAACAGTATTCAGAAGAATAGAACATACTGGGTCCCATTGAATAAAACCCAAAGAAGAGTCTTTTGCTTGAACATTGCATTTTGGTGTCCTGAGGAGGGAAATGGGTTGGGGGGGCATTTGCCATTTCTTGAAGATGAAATTAAAATATGGGTTGCTGTACCTCACTTTATGAGAAGCAAGGTGTACATAATAGAAAATGAGCTTTTCAGAGACACCATCCAGATCTAGATACCTTACCTCAGCATTTTATTAAGAAATTAGAACTGCCATAAATTCTAATTGCTGGAAGAGTTATCAATAATTTTTATAATTTGCGTTTTAACTAGCTGAATTGTGAGACACAATTCATTGGCAGAAGGTGGTGTAGTTGAGTAGGCATCCTTCTTCACCCAAACATGAATCTGTGCAAGGATGAAAAGGTTTTGGGTTCTGCCTATAAATGAACATGGGCTAGCAGAGAACTAGTGCAAAGCAGGATGCAGTGTACCTTCCTAACCAGCTTTCTGCCAGTCGCTCCTTTTCACCCACTGTGTACAGAGCTGCAGTACCCAAGAGCAAGAGAGATCTTGACCCAAGCACTCTCTATTGAGCATACATGAAGATGATCTCTAGCTGGGCATGCCAGAAGCTGAAGAACCCAAATCCTGGTTTTCCTTGGAAAGGCACGGTATTATCTTCTGGAGGCCCCTCACTTTACCTGCCTCCCCTCCCATCTGGAGAGTCAGGTTGGCTTAGCTCCATGAGACCATCCTTCATCTGGCAGGCGCATGTGGCAGCACGGGAGTGAGGGGAAGCAGCGAGAGCTGGCTGGTGCTGGGGGCAGGGCTGGGAGCTGCTGCCTGGCCAGCTGGCAGCCCCCTCAGCCAGGCTCCCCTCCAGGCATGTTTGAACAGCTGGAGCATCCAACAGGGCTGCAAAGTGGCTGACGGCTGCTGAGATAGTCGCCTGATTCTCTGCTCTTCCTTTAAAAATAAATTTGTAGCTTTGCTGTCCTGCCTTTGAATCAATGCTGTGAGGCTGAAGTAACACTGTCCTTACTTAGCTTTTGATCCAAAGTCTGGACTCTGATTTTTAATTTCTGCCATTGAACTGCAAAACTATTTATCAGACCAACAGAAAGCATACACAGATGATGGCTAAAAGATGGGGTTTTGAGAGAATAAAATTGAGACCTGCTAATAAATCTAGAAGTGTGTAGAGATTCAGTACAGTTTACAGTTACAGATGTCTTAAATTCCATTTTAGCAGACAGCCTTTTTCTTAAGATATCCATTGACATATATATACATAAATTCATATATATCCTGTATACAAAATGTATAGAAAAGATCAAAGCAAAGTACTCAAAATGGACTGAAGTAATCTTTAGAGTATTTAAATTTCCCATTCTCATGTTTGTGTTACCTCCCAGCCCGATTATCTACTATTACAAACTTTTTTCATTAGATCCGATCTCCTGTAAATTCCCAAACTGGCTGTTAATAGGAAGTTTGCTGAGATTGTACATGTTGTAGATGCACGTTGTGCCAAAGATCCTGTTCTATACACACAGAAAAGGTCTACACAGTATCAGCAAAGTGCAGGGTAAGATGTTAACAAAACCCTTGTGAATACCAGGTTCACGTAATGCATATTTTCAGCTTATTTTCTTCACAACACTGAAGTTTCTAATTCAAACTGCCAGGCAGCTAGTTGTTTGCTTCTGTGTGTGTCAGTTTAATGGTGATCTTGGTGTTGTCACTCTCTCATATTATAAAATTCCTGAATGCTCTTAACGCACACTAAAACAACTAATCAGCCCCCTACCCCTCCAAATCCTTTTTAAGCCTAGAATGAATGTAAGGGGCTAATATTTTAAAAGATGTATGTATGACAATGTTTCATTACTATCTGGAAAAGGGCCCTTAGGACAAAGACATTAAGAATGTTAATCCTGTTCTTATATCATCTTCCTAAAATGCTGTGCAGTAGAAAATATTTAATTAGCTTTGTAAAATTGTTAGCAAAACTTAAAAGCCCTGAGCTGAGGTCAGGGGGAAACTGACCGTTACCATAAGTAGATTATCTTTTTGCCCTTTGAACTCATGAAATTGTAATAATGAAACAAATTCTACTGTAGTCATGTGTCAAAAATGACCCAAATGTGAGAATAAATGCTTGTGCTACAATGAGTGTCCCTGGTGTTGTAAATGCATTTATAATATAAAATTGTAGTTACAGAGAACAAAGCATATACAATAATTAAGTTTGGTACCTTGTGTGCTTGTTCTATAGCTGCAGTGGTAGTAGGTACTATGTAGAGAAGCTAAATCATACAGCATTTAATGCATTAGGATAAATTCCAAGCTATGTTAGCCTGATGAGCTGCATAGAGGATGCAAATATTTGCCCTGTGGCAAGTAAAAGTGTCCCACTGTGGGAAGGTACCTCCCAAAGTGGCAATAGCTAACTGAGAAGTTTCACTGCAGGTCACACTTTGCAGTTATATTCACTTCTGTAGCCAGTTTTGTTTTCAAAACTGTAGTTTTGTAGCCATTCCTTTGCTGTAGAGCTTCCTTCTTCCAGTGCTACCGTTGTGGAGTGGCTAGAGGAGCTCAGATTCTAGTGCGGGAAGCTGGTCTCAGTGTAGAGTGAATGTAAAGTTATACAGGATCAGATACAGATGGGCCTTATCTTTCAAGAATAGTACAGGTTCTCCTTCCTTGTTTAGGGGATGTAGAAAAGACCCCTTCTGACCATCAGGCTTATCCTTCTTATTAGTGTGCTGCCATAGCTCACAACCCATGTTATCTCTTTTTAGCTGTTTGCTGTGGGTCATTGCTAAGAATTCCCTGATATAGCATGGGGTTCCCATTTTAAGCACTATGTTGGGCTGACTACACCAGCCAGCATCATGGGCCTGTCAGTCGCTGAAGCAAAGGTGATCCCAATGTCCATGAAATACCTGCAGAAAACAGCCATGGAGATGCCCAGCCCTTTAGCCTAGGGTGTTCAGAAGGGTGCTTTCGCAGGCCTGGAGACTTTTTGTTCTTCTGCAAGTTGGTGGTTGTACAGACTGTTTTCTCTTTGCTGATTTTAAGGAGTTTCTTATTAAGCAGACTCTCTCCATAAAATGCTGGGTTTACAATTTGCTTTTTCTACTGTTTTTTTATATGTCTTTTTTTTTTTTATTTAAAAAGCGTCTTTGTGGTAGATTGAAACTCTCTGAAATTTTCCCTAGAAAGTTGGTGTTACTTACAAAGCGGGAAAACCAGAAAATGTAAAATTCAGGCTAGAATACAGTGACCATTTGCCAGCTGTTACCAGTACTTGTCTGTGACATTACAGGTGTTTGATTGTTATAGTTTTATTCCTCTATGTGAGGAAGAATCAAGTCATATTCCAGTTTAATTAATTCTTCTATTACATGATTGTCCATAAAATGTTTGCACTACTGTAATACAAGTAATAAATTCCGCCTCTGCTGGTAAAGCTGTTACTCTGATACTACATTCATCTATTACTAAGCTATTCTTGGATATTCTGAGATGGTCTTAGTAGCTTCTTGTACCACTTAAGTAAGAATTTTTATTTTTTTTCATTGAATTCCGCATAACCATTTTTGGACTCGTGAATAGTCTATCTGAATTCATTAGACTGCTTTAAATTGAAACCATACATTCAAAAGTAAATGACTGAACCCAGTATTTTACCATTATGTTAGCTCAGACACCAGTGTCTTTCTGGATGTTACTTTCACTTGATGATCCAGATTTTCTAGCTAGCAATTAAAAAACAATAAATCTTTTAAGGATTTTACATTACTTTTAAACAATAGTAGGAGTTCATGGGGCACAGTAGAGTTGAGCACTGGATCTGGAAATGTTTTGTATACATACCTTCCGTTTCCTCTAGGATTGAATGACCTGTTTCTCAAACTTCAAATAAAAGTTACCTTTCACTGCCTTAGATGATACCTCTGTAAAACTATTCCAGTAATAATCTACTTTGTTTTGTTAAGAGCTTTAACCGAGCATAAGAAAATTATCTTAAACTCTTTTGAAGTAAGATGTCTGGCTTGAGTGGGGCTGTGAAGCAATGGGAGTTTCTGCAAGTGTCTTTGTTACAAATATGTGACTGGGATAAGAACAAAAAGTATATTTACTTTTAAGTTTGACAATTATTGATCATTTTCTAATTTAAACAAATAGCTTATTTTTTTCATTACTGTGTTATCATTTTTTGTATTATGAATATAATTTTGCCTTCCAATTTTGACAGCCTGTTTTTGGGTTCAGGAGGAGCAGAAGTTCATTCTGGATAAGCTGACTAAAAGGCATGAACAGGCATTTCAGCTTTGCTCTGACTGTGCCACATAGATCTTTCCACCTGTTGTCTATACAATAAACTAACTCCCAACTTCGTGTTTGTCTTTTATTGCTGTTTGGCTAGAGGTGGAGTTTTTATAGAGCAGATGCTATAACAAAAGCAGATGTTTGAAAATACATTGACAGCCATGGAACTGGTATTATTTCAAAATTCTTCAGTAATCATTCACCTCAGGCCAAAAAAAGATGTTAACTTCTGTGGTTGTAGCATTACTACTGGTTTGGAATTTAAAGCAAAATTCCTAATAATACTCCTAAAAGTATTATTCTTGGGGATTATTGGAGCTTAAAAAATGATGGGGAAGTTGTTAGTTTGGTTGCTTTTAATCAGCTTGGGTTAATAGTTGTAATCTATTTCTGTCAAACTTGTTTCATTTTAATGCTAGCTAGCATTTATAATGCATGGAGCTTAATTTTCTCTTAGACTTTTTTGTAAAAATCTGTATCTGTAATATTTTTGACCTTTCCTTGCAGTGTTTGCTAGTTCTGAGCCTGTGCCAGGATTCCAGGGAGACACCCTGCAGTTAGCTTTCATCGACCTCAGACAAGTAAGACACTAGTTGTTGTTTTTTATCCTACTAATTTCCCCTTTTGACCAACGCTGAAGTTATTAAATTCAAGAACCTTTCATGTTTTAGCATTCCCATGTAATTAGTTTTGAAAAGCGGTTATTTGAAGTGTTATTAGTGGCACTATTCCCTGTAATTTAGCATAAAACTGTTTCTCCAGTGTGTTGTTAGGGGGCACTGTGCTACTGGTAGTACTGTTACATGGATGTAAGATGGAATTTTGGTCCTGACAATTTTGTAAAGATCCTATGACGCCTTTTTGCAAGAGTGTACATGTTACCCTGGAGTGTACTGGCCTGATTCCATTCTGAGCAATTCCTCCTGTCTACAAAACTACTCCCTGGAGAGCAGAATTGGGCATGGTATTATTTAGCATTTCCTTTCCTTGATTTGTTACATCGAATTCTTTCAAACTGTTAAAAAGCAGCTTCATTTCAACTGGCTGATCTTTACATCAAATTTAATTTTAAATGCCTTAATATTGGAAGCACTTTTCCACAGTTCTTGCCAAAAGGAAGGTTTTTCCAGACTAAAATCTACTTATCTTAATTTCAGGTAGTTACTTTTATTCCCTGCCCTCGGTAAATTCAGACACTATATCCACCCGTAGCAATTCATTTTCATAAACTTTTCATACTTGAAGTAAGCTTTTAGAAAGGATTTATTACTTCACGAAATTGTGAGTAGAAGTGTCGTTTAAATAGTTAAATGAATCATTAACTGCATATGAAGGGTCTTGAGCTTTCTACAGATGTTGGTGATATTTTTCAGCACCATTTATGAGCCTGTCAAAGTCATCAGAAAAGCAGAGAAATGTAGAAAGTGTTCCATACCAAATTATCTATGTAGTAAGAATATTTTTGCTTTTAATATTTAGTAAGTTTTTCACAGCAAGATAATGAAAAGGCATTTCAGAGGGGAGAAGTCCTGAGGCAAAAGTATTTCGGTTTCTCCTAATAGTTAGAAAGGACCTCATTAAAGTGTATTTTTTAATGAAAAAGTTAAAAAGTAGAGTTGTCTGTTACATTTTCATAGTAGTATAACAATGGGATAAGCATGGACTACGTGAAGGAGGATATAGGATCGTGGCCATAGAATTTGTTCATGGGATATGTGTACATTAGGAGTTCCAGAATTCAGTATGTGAAGATGTATTCTGCCAGATTTCAAATACCACAAGTCTTGCCTTGACTAGCAGCCTTCCTCTTTTGGATTCTTTTTTATTCTCCTTTTATTATTGATGTTAGAGGTGACTAAACATCTTCCAATTTGTACTAAATCAGTTTAGTTGAAGGGAAAGGATGTTGAGAGATTTTGGCATCATTTCTGTCATCCACCTAAGTGGTATAAATCCTTGCAGAGCCTATGTTTGTTTCAAGGGAAAACATGATTTCCAGCTATGCAGGAGGGCAGGGTGTGTACATAATTTCTACAGGAAATAAATAATATTTTTTGTATGTTCTATGCACCAGCTGTCAAGCATGTCACATAAATAGGGATTATGTTGCTTATGATAGCTCTCAGTTTATGTTAGAAACTTATATTTAGAATTCTCTTGATGCAAGTAACACTTTATAGAGGATGCTCTGTATGGCGTGGAAATCTAAACGATTTCAGATACTTTATAAACAGCAAAAGTCTGGGCAGCTCTTTTTGTTGGGTTGCAGTTCGAGCTTGTAGATGTAGAACAGTTCTAGTATATTTGTTTTGTTTTGTTTTTTACTATATTTTTGCATGCCTCACCAAAAGGTATTGCAAGCACACATTAAAAACATTTACTGTTGAGTATAGATTTGCAGTGTTTTCCCTCTCTTCCTTATTTGTGATCCATTTCTATCTTAATAGGGTGGATGACAGTTCTTTTCAAGAATAATTAGAAAGGCAACAGAGCCTTTTTCAGAAAGTTCTTATAAAAGGTCATGCTTCTGTTTTTTAGTTTGAATTTGATACTACTTCATGAATTGCAGGATATGAAAGATAAGGAAGTAGGTCCAGTGGTCAGGTTTTACCTGCCCACCCGGACTGTGCCCTGAGGTCAAACTCCTGATATTGGCTGTTTGGTACAGAGGAGCTGATGACAGGTAGGGGCTGATACAAGGGGGAAAGCTTGAACCGTATCAAAGCTAAAAGGCAGGAGATTTGGGACTCAGTGAGAGACTGTAGCTAAAAGATGGATCAGCAGGATTGCCCTCTTCTTAAAAAGCAGCTGACCTGCAAGGGAAAAGACTTTATCGTCCTGCCAATCACATGGTTGCTAATGGAAGCCAGTTATCTCAACAACAGCTTACTCTCTCTCTGTTGTACCAGGGCAATGTGTAAGATTAATGAGGATTGGGCAGTAGAATATTGTAGCATGTTTTACTAAAGAAGTAAACTTGCTTACAAGTAGCCAGCTTGGAAGAAAGAGAGGGGGGAGCTGCACTTGGATGCACCACAGGGGGAAGAGCAGCTTTGAAAAGAATTGCCATAGGTATTTTCATCCTAACAGTTCCTGATCCTCTCTCGTTCCCTGAAGACAATGTAGGGACAGCATGTTGTCCCCAGCAAGCCCATTTTTTTTCATCCTTCCTTCCACAGACATGGAAGAGTAAACAGAAAGAGAAACAGTTGACATAAGAAATAGTTGCTTCTAAAAAGAGAACTGTAGTTAGTAGCAGGAAGCTCTAAGAGACCAGGCATCACGAAAGGGCAGACACTTACCAGTGCCCCCTGTGATGAGCCATCTCTTTCTCCTTTATACTATCCCCTCTTATGCTCTTGTCATACTTAACATGATCCTTAAGGATCTTAGTAATCTGTGGAGGCCCTAGACAGTACAGATTTTTGTGCTGTTCCCATAACCATAGTATCTCAGCATCTTACAGATGTGATTTGGTTTGGTTGACTAATCACATAGTGCATTTGTTCTCTATTCTGTTTTCTTCTGGCAGGAGGAAGATTTCTATGTGCATAGATGACTTTCTGATTTCTATGTTTTGAGTGTGCTCTGCTATGTATGTTTGGCAGACACGACAAAAAATAACTTGGGGGGGCACAAGTTCTGAAGATCTTAAAAGCTTATATATATCGCGTGGAATAACTTTAAAAATGAATCCAGGACAACTTCATGTTTGGACAATCTTTTCTTTGTGAGTGGCTTACTTGAAATGGAAGAGTCTATTTTACTTGCTTTGTGCTGACTGGTAGATAATGAGCATAGTCAAAAACATACTTGGCTTTTGCATTACTGGAAATCTTTGCATCTGTAGCAACCAATGGACTATTCTCCAAAGGATATATGTAACTATGTAGTTTCATCCCTAGACTGCTAAGAGGGGATTGTGCTTCAGATTCGGGAAGCTGGGCAGTGGCTGCAGAACCGCAGAGTAACACACAGCATTTTCTTAGTGAGATACCTGAAGTTTACTACAGGGAGAACACCAATATACAATTCCTCATACTAATAGGGAATCACATGGCCATGGTCATCTAGAAATTTGCAGCTCCACCTAGTTTAGCAGCTCCTACAGCAGCAAGCAGCTGCTAAGAAAATTGAGATAGATTCCTGGTTTTGTACAGCTGCAGTAATCGTGTCATGCCTCATGCCATTTGTCTTAGCATATGGCCTGAGGTCATACCTGTGTGCACCCTTTCACCCCACTTACTTTAAGCCATTGACGGACAGGTCAGCTCAGCAAGGCAATTACCAAAGTGGCATGTGCTGCTTTAAAGACACTGGTCTCTGGCATCTCATGAAGATGACCCAGCTCTCCTGCGACCTGCACCGCTCCCTGAAGATAATCTCTTGCTACTGTCTGTATAGGGACCCTGGGTAAATAGAGCAGTGTCCCAAAGTGAGGTGGAATGAACTTTGGGGATTTTGCTACCAATTCAGATCCTAGGTCACTTGGAATTAACCTTCAAAATTAAGCAGGTCTTAGTTTGTCCTACTTGAATTAGTCTCAGAGGAAGCTCAGCCTCCAACATGAATTAGTTTTGTCCTGGTTATGATCTGTTCTTTAGTGTCTAAAGACTAGAGTTACAGATCTGGAATGTGAGGCAGTTTCTTGGATGTCCTGGACACTTAAATACTGTGAGGAAAAAGCATTAATCTTAAAATTTGTGCATTATTCTTTGGAGAGCCAGTGTAGTGTGTAGTGGACAGGTTGATAACCTTGTGGTGGCCTGAGAGGTCAAAAGTTGCTGTCTTATGGCAAATTTCCTGATTCTTAACCAACTAGGTGGTAACAAATGCTTGTACTTGAAATCAAATAATTGTCTACAGAGTTATAACCTAAGCTGCAAATGTAGCTTGACTTTTTTTACCACTTTAGACTTCACAAGTTGTTTCTAGTGTTTCTTTCCACCATAAGCACTACTTCAGATTCAAACAGGACTTTTTACTCTACTGTCTGATCTCAGACACATACTCGGCTGGCTTGATGATTGTGCAATTTCTGTATTTTGCCAGGGGTTAGGAGGACTGTGTGGCTTCTGTGTTCTTTTTGTACTTAGGTACATGCTGTTAATATCCTCCAGTTGCTGTTCGTGCTGGCCTGCAGCAGAGGCAGCTGTCTCAAGTGAACGTAATCATATGCAATTGGGTTGCTTGTTCATTTACTTTGTAATGCATTTTCTGGTGTATTGTTGGTGAGAAATACTGCTAACTTGCTGAACTGTAATGTTGCATGCAACAGATGTAAATTTACGTGAAGGATAAATTTTTTACTATGCAGACCTTCCTCTTTCTTCTTTGCTTCTCATTCATCACTGAGAGATGATACTGTCCTTCTGATAATCTCAGAAGTAACTTGTAGGTAGGAACTTCGTAACAGATCACTGGGCTTCAATCCCAGCCACAGGATTGTTTGCCACTAAAAGCAGGCTCACAGCTCAGTCTTCCCCACTGTTTTGTTTGCAGTGTTTAATTTGAATTCATTTCCTGTGGTAGCAACTGCATTGCAGCTCTAGCTCACCTCTGATTCCCCCAACATGAAGCATGCCGAAGCTCTCACCATCTGTGTTCCCTGCCGAGAATGCTCTCGAGCCCTCAGTAGTCCTCAGAGAGTAAGCTGCAGCCTGTTGCTAAATCTATCCACTCTGACTCTAGGGTGGCGAGGGCTCTAAAGGTGTGCAGTGCAGTGGCTTCTTTTACAAGCTGCCAGCTCACACAGTGCCTAAGTTTTGAAATGAGTAGGTTGTGCCCGCCCCTGGCCTCTACTCCACAGAAGAGTCTTGACCTGAAAAAACATCAGGGTTTTCCAAGAGGGAGAAATCACTAACAGAAATATTTAGGAGTAAGTCTTAAAAATTTAGTTTAAAGATCAAAGTGAGCCTGTCTTTCATAAAGGAAAAGTTTAAATTTTTAATTAGCAAGTAGTATAGAATATTTCATCTTTTGCTTCCTGAGGGAACTTCTTGTTGAGACTTTCTTCTTCACAGAGGCTCTTTCACAATGCTTACTGATCCCTTTCCTCCCCCTCTGTGCACTCCCCAGCTTCTCTGAACAAGCAGAGTAGCATGTTGCATCTGTAACATGAAGCCCAGCCTCCAGGTGCCATGTAATGGGATTTGTGCTTCTCTAGTTTTCAGTGCAATGCTGCTTATTCAGCTAAAGAAAGGAGCTCAGATTTCAGACAGCAGCAAATCAGGAGTTGCACCTCTTTGGATTTCACAGCATAGATCCTCGCTTTGCTGGGGAAGGATACAGTGCTCTTGCAGGCCTTCCCTTTCTCCATAAATTGACTCTGCACTAAAGCAGAAGGAGGGCTTGAGGCAGACTGTGAACAGAACAGGGACACTTCAAGGCTCAATATCTTGTGTATTTGTATCATACAAAGGTAACAGGCATATACATACCGGTGTTCAAAATGACAGTTACCTGAGTGTGACTGCATGCTAAATGTGCGTTATCCAGCTTTCAGGGGACACACAATATCTTTTCAGAGTACTGTATTCTTACAACTAGGTGGAAATTCTTCATATGAACGTGACAATTTGTCTGTAAGCACTTATATTTCCCAATGGAATCTCTTACTTTTGATTTTTTCCTTTTAAACTAAATTTTGTGAAGCCTGTAGGTAATCACAGTAGGGTCAGATCACAAGTGTGTGTATAGATATTTGTGAGGAAGATCTCAATCAGTGCTCTGTACACAGAAACAAGCCATCTCATTACTGGGATGGGATTTATACCTGCCAGCTGGTAAGAATTAGGAAGCTTTGGAAACAAAAGCATAGAAATTAGCAGAGGGGTGTCAGAAACAAGCATGGCTTTGGATACACTATCTTGATAAGGATTTGCAGAATCAAAGCAGGATGGCAAGTCAGTCATTTCCTGGCAATAGTTCTTCCTACCCTGTTACTGCAAGGAACTAAGAGCACACGTGCCAGGTTATTAGGTGTATATGTGTTCTTTGGGACACTAAGTCATTCATCAAATTCAGCGCAAAGCAGATTGTATCCAGTTCAACATCTAAATGTCCCTTTTTTAGCTGAGAAGTGCAGATAACATGCTGATATCATACCAAGTTTTCGCTGTAGATCCTGGCTTACTGACAGTGAGGGGGCATACCTGAAAACAGGTTTCAAAAATTCGGTGTACAAATGCTGTAACTTCACTTCAGTAGCCCAGTCAATACCTTACTTAACTAAAACAATATACACGTGGCCATTTAACTACAAGATACGCTACTCTATCTATAGCAAAAACTGTACCAGCTTCTCCAGAGGAAAGTATAGTAGATTGTGCACAAAAGACTGTGTGGTGAAACGTACAGTGCTTAAACTGAATGTCATCTCCTAATTGACAGTAAAGAATGCTGTATGTACCTAAAACATTGAAGTTATCAAAAATAAGAAAATAATTTTCTTGTTGTTACTTCAAGCTAGTTCGTTCTTCGTTCTCCACTTACTGAACCAGATATATGCAAGAAGTAGATGAGTTTACAAGAAATCTGTACTGTGTATTTAGAAAATCACAGAACTCATGAAGTACTGGCTCAGCCTGACTTAGAGACCTGCAGATAACAGCCTTTGCACAAGAACATAAGCCTTAGTTGAACAAGAGGGGGGTGGCGGTTGTTGTTATGTGAATTTATAATTTTTGGAACTGAGACAGGAAAAGGCATTTATTGATCTCATTTGTCATGTGCAGGTGAAACACTACTTTTTAGAGCAGTGCATGGCAGTTCCAGCTTCTAAATACCAAAAGTATTCTAATTACTAAAAGTTTCACTGGAGACATTGATCAAAGCAGATATTACAAAAAAACCCCAAACCAGTAGGCAAAAGCTGCTGTCAAGACTACTTAGATGGGCATATCTGAGTTCCTATCTGAATACTACCAACTGTCACATTTAATCAGGTTTCAGCTCTTCTTCTTAGTCAGCAGTACATTCACAAGACAAGGTTTAGAAATAGCTAATTCATTCAAAACCTACAGAACTGTTATTATGATGAAAACTTCGTATCTCCAGAAAATCTTCCTGATCAAGAAAGCTCATCCCATAGTTACAGAGGAAATTCCTGTAAGATCATGACTTAAAGGGCACTGAAATTGTATCCTTGGTAGTTGAGTGCATATCCCAATTATACCCTGTGCATAATGCCAGGCATTGGGTTTTTTTGGTGAAATACTAAATTTCTTCAATAACTGCCATGCAGTGTGTCCGGGAGACTATTTATGAACAGTCATTTCCCAGGACATTATGAGAGAAAGGGCTAAATAGGATTTATCTGCAGAAGGTTTTATTGTTTGCAGAAGGACATGTTGGTAGAAATGTTTCAGAAGGTTCACTTTCAGATAACTTCCCAATTAATAAATCTCTTCCTTGAATTAGAAGAAATTGATCCATGTGCCTATTATATTGGTAAACTTTATTTACCCTTTCTTTGAGTCACTGATACACATCCCACTCAGTGGAAGTTATTCAGTGGAATGAAGTTTCTCTGTAGTTTTCTTCTGCTAGCAGTTTTGCTCCCCATCCAATCCTTGCCTCTATCTTTGTCATGTAAGAAATTATGTAAATGCAAGGAAGGAAGATCTGGGTGCAGGACTTTCCTGAAGTTTGTGAATACAATATATCAAGCTGTTGTCTTCCTGCTGACAGCCAGTTGCTGCAGGATCTCTACTATTGTGTCTGGGCCCTTCTGTAAACCTGAGCTGATGGATGGAGTTCAGTTTTGAAGCCCCCAGCTCCACAGGACTTCCTCTTAATCCCATGGGTGGTATGTGGTTCTTATGAGTAATGAATGAGATTGTTGATGGAACAGCACAAGAGAAGAAAATAACTGTTTTCCTTCAAGTTACTTGTTATTTGTATTATCTTAACATCCATGAGTTCTAGTCACCCATCAAGGAGCCATGGGTCAGGCAACTGTATTAGCATATTCAATAATTTCTGCCCCCAAATTGCTTACATCCTCCAGCCTTAGCTAAACTGGTAGTATCACAGCTATGTAGTATATATTGGGCAACACTACTAACCCCTTAACCCTACAGATTTGCCTTCAGTATTTTTTCAGTTGTGTCAATCAACATATTTATGTTCCGTTCCTTCTTTAAATTATCTGTCAATCACAGGCATCAGGCAGAATATCCCAATCTTCCCATTTGCTAGTTGCTTCTGTGAAAGTCTGTCTGTTTGGAAGTCACCATAGGGCCAATGTAAAATTCAGTAAAATCGAAAGAATCTTTTACAGCAAGAAATCGAGGATCATTCTCTGCTTCAGAGCAGTAACAACACAAGGAAGGAAGTGCATAGACATAGTATGGCAAGGACTTGAGGAAGTGCAATGTAGTTAATGAGCATTTATTCATGTGGATCATAGTGTCTTGGAACAAAAGATTGTATCTTCAAAAGCATTTGTACATTATGTACCATGATGTGACACTGATCTTCAGCTTGAGTGTTCTAGCACTGCAGAAATACAAATAAAAATATGTTATTCTGACTCTGACTGCCTCTGGTCTGTCAGTAAAATGGGAGATGAAAACCCTCCTGTTTTCTTTCTGTTAGCACAACGATACTAATAGGTGGCAAAAGAAATGACTGGATTTCCTACTGTTATGTAAATAACTGGTTTCTGGTTGAAGTGAACTAATTATACTATAAGTGATTTGACTGATCCAACTGTTTTTAAGCACAGTTTTATATCATACTGCCTTAAATGTCAACATGCATGTCTTTTATGGGCCTGTCTGGTTTGGACCAATTTGTCATCTTACAAGTTGCACTGTTTTAAAGAATATTGAGGTAACAAATAAAATTTACATACAAGTTTCACATATTTTAGAACCTAAACAGGATCTCTCAGGAGGGGACTTTCAATAGAGCATTAGTAGCAAAGGAGCAGCGCAACTTAGAAGACCTCACAGTCATTGAGAGCGTGACATTGGGAGAAAAAAAGTATGAATAAGAACAGAAATGCAAAGAAATAAAAAGTCAAAAGATGAGTAGGGGAAAGTAGTAGATGATAGGGAAAATAAGAACTTAAAGATATGAGGTGAAGGACAAAAAAAAAAGAGGAAAAAGTCCGTTCCTGTCTCTAAACGCACTTTATTGTCCTTACCCTTTTCTTTCTGTGCTTATCGTTTTCTGTGGTTTATGCTGAGAACCATTAAGAACTTTTTTTGTAGAAGTTTGAAGAGATGTTTTCCCCCAGAGAAAAGAAGGTACTTTCAGTACACAGTTAATGGTGTATAAAGTCCATGGAGCCATTGGATTGCCTTATTCCCAGGAGAACGCAAGCTTTCCCAGTTTCAGTGGCGTGCCTCCAGGAAATTGTTCCAGGAGGACACACAATTAGCCCACGCTCTTCCAGAGGGCACAGTGTAACATGAGGCAGTTAAACCAGAAGACAGTTTTCATCTTTTGACCCTGTGTCAAACATGTCAATTGAGTAGCTTACCTGAGATCTGTAAGTGAACACAGACCACCAGATATTTTCCCATAGAAAGTGATGTGCAGTAGACACACAGAAAAATGCAACTTAAAACCTGACTTATTTTCAAAGTAACAGAAAAAGTGGTGAGCCAGCCTTTGCAAGTGGCACAACTAAGTGCATTCAGATTTTCCTTTCTTTTTGCCAGTCTAAAGTTTAAATAAAAATCTTTGCCCTTTCTTAGGATGTGTGAGAAGGACATTAAATGTGGCTCTCTTGTTTTAAGCGTTAACAAGATACTGAGCCCTGTGGAAGTACAGATTTGGTAACATCATTGAAATGCAAAGTGGTAGATTTGGGACGGTAGCATGTTCAGTATAGTGCCTAAGTCTTGTATCCATTGATATAGAGGATAGTTTAAAAAGTTCACAGTGAAACAGAATAATGTTGAATAATTCCTAGGCAGAAATACACAGGTAACTGGGGGGAAGCCTGTGTAACTGGTAGATTGAAAAGACACAAGCTGAAAACTCAACAGTGTAAAACACTCCCCATAGCTTAATTAAATGAAATCAATAATGTGACTTAAACTTATTTGAGTTAAAATTACTTTAATAAGGGTGTTAATTACTAGAGGATTAACACTGCTTACATGTGATAATAGATGTGGTCAGTCAATAAAGGGTGAGAATAATGTTCGTTTAAGAAGCAAAAGAATCTAGCACAGGATTACTCACCAGAAAGGGATAACATTTCAAAGTGACAAGGAAAATCAGGGGAAGGGGTTTTCAAATTGCAGGAGGCAGTGGAGGCTGAATTGTGCCATCATTGCTCAGCAGAAGTTCCATGTATATTGGGATCTGTTTGAGCTAAGATATGAAGAGTATTTATGACAAATTACATATTACATAATTTGGATTTTTTTTCTCTCCCCAGAGCACTTTTTCAGATGAAATATTTTAAGAAAATATTGTCATCTGAGGAGTGGTGAGAAAAGGCATATTCAAAGGAAAAAGATCAAATTCTAAGGAGAATATTTTCTTGAAGATGTTTCTTAGAAAAGAAGTAATATTGGACTATTGACATTAAGCAGAAAGGATTTTACCTAAAATGTTTGAAAACATAGCAGCAGGAGAAAAAAGATACATTGCAAAAAGCCAACAAAAACAAATTCTGAGTTATCCGGGTTTCTTGTTACTGCAACTTACTGGGCTCAGAAGCCTTTGCTAAACCAAGTTATCTAGACAAGAAAAACAAAAACAAGTACTGGGATTTTATATGGGCTGTAGTACTTTCTAAAAGCCTTTTAGAGTAATTTGATAGAAATGTGGAAGCAAATGTTGTCTTGTAGCTGAAGAGGAAAGTGAAGGTTGTCTGGGAAAGAATAAGAAACTTTTGTCTAGTGATTTTGGCTTTGCTTTTAACTTGTCTATATTTACATTCCTGAGCTACTGATTGTGGAATTCCTTGTCCAGTGGTTCCCGGGTCTAGTATAGCTTTCCCTAAGGGATGTAACTTCATCTGTTGTGAAGGGTGGTTATGCAGGCATACCCCGAATGCACTACTTTGGAAGAAATAACTATCTGTTTACAGTAAACTCGTGATGAGCACATCTATAAGTGTTTGTGTCTTATGGATTGCATTGGATTTTTGTTTCTGAATGCAAGCAAAATTATGCTGGCTTCCGGTCTATTATATCTTATGATTATCTATTATAGCTTGGATTTCAATGGCTTTTCACATATTCTAACTCACCACCCAAGATCAGTGGAGATACTTTATTAAGAAGTTACTATATTTGTATTTGCTTTCTTCAGAGGCTTTTCAGAGAGACACCTTGTATATGAAATGTAGAGGGCTTTGATGGCCACCTGAAAGAATCTGGAGCACTGAGACTGATTTTTTTAATTTTTTTTTTTTTTTAATTTAGATTTGCAGCTTTGTGAGAACTGCACAAATCTTAGAAATAAAAAGCAAACAAACAAAAAGATACAGATTAAAAAATAATTAGACTGTTATGCTGAAACAAACTATTTTCCACTACCTGCTGTCAAGCCCTGGGTTACCTCAGTGAAGATGATGTGTTTCATTGTGTACACTGGAGATCACTGACCTCTGTGGAGGCCAAATGTTGCAGAATCAAGAGATGCTCATGAACCTTATAGACCTGATGTATATCCTCCTGTTAGGTTGGAAGCCTCAGTCTCTGTAATAATGTAATTTCAGTGTTTTTCTTAGATGTAATTTCCTCTGGTGTTTTGGTCCAAGTCAGAATATAACAAGAAATAACTGGAAAGCTAGGGAAAGGAAATATCCCGTTCTACCACTAAATCTCTTAATTCCCAGTGGCAAGGCTGGCAGCTTCCTGGGTCACTTCTGTGAGCTGCAGCTTCACAGTAAGAGCTGGTCGTTGCCTCCTCTGTGACCGCAAGGCTGATGCCGCGGAGCTGTGCCGTGCTTGTCTTCACATAGTCATCGGTTTACATTTGTATACCAGGGCTGTGTATCTAAAACTGCTTCCTTTGACCTAAGAAGTAATCAGACTGAAATATAAACTTGGAATTGTAATTGTAGTTGGGCAGACCACTACAGATATTTAGTACCAGGGTACAGTCTGACTTTATAGATTAGATGTGCATGTATACAAGGACAGTTTGGATTAGTTAGATAATGACATGGTATGGTATGATATGGTATGGTATATATAGTGACCTCTGGTGAGACTGCAGACATCAAGAGTTACTCACATGGGTACTGCTAAATATTAAATATGGCAGATGGGACAAGAGTATTCAATTTGAGAGCACACTATGGAAGTTGAAGTGAGCTTTATTGCAGTTATACCAAGTTAGATGATTTTTAACTAGTCCCACCTTCTCTAAACCAGTTTGTTTTAACAACAGATCTTAAAATGCTCGAATACATGATTTTAGTGAAACACCTCAAATGGATTTTTACTGGAAGGGTTGAGACAAGTTATACAGTTCTAATTTCCATGAAACATATTTCAAGGTATTATGCCACATCACGTGCCATTTATGGCATTATTTCATAGACAAGAATATATTTAAAAGGAAGTCTGTTATAAAGCTCATGTATTTAAAAAAAATGCTTACAGAAAATTTAGGTTCACGTAAACAAAACTGGTCAGTTAATAATGTTTTTGATAAATTTCACTATGTAAGTGCTACTTGCAAATCTCCGTTTAAAAAAGAAAACCAGAAGCCAAATGAAAATGACAGTTCAACTGTGCTATATTAAATGCTTCGTAATTTTAAAAACTGAAATAGTATTTTCAAAGTCTCCTTCAGGGCAGAGGTAGATGTGCTGTTTTGGGGGGCTGCACTTGTCACCCCTGCATGCCATTTGAGTGTGTATGTCTCCACATCAGATGCTCAAAAACAAAAAAAAAAATCATGAGTGACCTGATCATTGCATAATACGCAATTTTTGATCCACACAAATTTTGCCATTGACACAGTTTTATGCTTTGTCTGAAAGGACTTTGTGTACAGGCTAACGGGCTTGACAGGAGCAATTTGGCCCGAGCCTGTGCCCTCTAGAACCTGACTGCCTGCCAGGCTCCTGCTTTTCAAACTTTTCTTCCCTGTTTCTAAGACTCAAAGGACAGTTCTTTTGCTATTAGTCCAGCTTATTCTTTAATGATGATGAAGAACACGCTTCCTAATAAACATTTGCACTGTAATAAAACAAATCTCTGAATACACATTACTTGTTGCTGTATTGTGTATTGTTTAGGGCCTAGCTATTTATATTTGCCTCAGTGACTTTCTTCAGAAGTTACGTCTTGGGCTGCTTGAAGTTTTAATGGGATTTGTAAAAATTACACATTTTGTTTTTCTGGTTATGGTAACAGCAACAAGCTTCTTCATGTGACTTTGACAGCAAGCATTGTATTTTATAGGCAGGCCTAAGTTCAAGAACAAAAAATGTATTTGGGCTTGCTCATGAATATAACAAGATCAGGCATCTCTCAGAGTTTACCTCAAGGTCCAGATTTTGGAAAAGAATTCTGCCCTTTGGAAGAATTTAGTTTATAAAGGATTTATTTGAATACAAGTAACTTCTGTTTTTTCCTAGCACAACAATTCCCAATGGTTCAGTTGTCATAACCTCTGAGTTTATACATTATACACTTCAAAATGTGTTAAAGATTGTATCGCAGCATTCAAGATAGTGATAGATAGGAATTTTCACTAACAAATTTGAAACAGATGGAAGCATTTCAATATAAAACTTTTATTTTTGTGAATACTAAAATGTCCCCAATTTAGGCACAATTTCTAAATGAATAGTGCTTAAAAAAAAAAAAAAAAAAGAAAAAAAAAGAAAAAGAAGCACGTTTTAATGCAGTAGCTTAAAAAACCGAGACACTGCCTTTCTAACACAAACTATCCTTTCTTTGAAAATCCGGGGCTCAGTTTTCAAAGCGTTGCCTAGGAATTTAGCCTGCGACCCCCATTGACACTAATGGGAATTGCATAGCTAAGTCCCCATAAGATCACTTTGAAAATGCGTTTGTTCTACCAATCCAGAAAAAGGGTAGCATAAACTATAGGGAGACACTCACAGATAAAGAGATCAATTTACACTTTGAAATAGAAGACCAATGCGTGTTATTTTAGTTATGTGATCAGTAGGGGGGATTTTAAAATTCACCACATTCACAAAATAAGTCACCAGGAGTAAATAAAACAAAATATTTTGGCAAGTGGCAGGCAGACTTGCTAACCAGGCTAACAAGATATTTGTCAGCAGTAAGGAACACCAACTGATTAAGTGATAATTGCGTTTGGCTGGGGCAGTGTTATTCTACAGTTAGCAAACTCTGTCCTTTTTCCTTCTAAGCTGGACTTGGATATCTGTATTTTAAACACTTCTGTTGTTCCTTTGTGACGAGGAAGTGGTTACAGTGAACAAGACTTGTCTTTGTCCAGTTCTGATTCTGGTCCTTCACGTTTTAGTTCCAATCTAGTAAGTGCTTTCATGGTGTGCATGCTTTAATAAACAGGGAGATAACATTTGGGGAACTAATGGAGATGTTATCTTCATGTTCACGCAGACGTTTTTGTTAATTCATTGAAAATAAGTGCATACCTGTGTAGCATATATTAATGTGTACTTGTGCATGAAATAGAAGCAGAAACTAAAAAGAAAGTGTCATTGTTGTGTAGCTGTGTTAATGCTGTGTCTGTGAGTCCCGGTCGTGGACCACGGCCCCATTATGTTGGGCAGAGTATAAATAAGGGTTTTAACAAAAGGAAGGCAGAGTTCCCTCAGAATACAGCTCAACCGAAAGGTTTGTGTTATGTCAGATACTATGAAACAACAACGATTGTGCTTGACAAGTTTCCTCTTTGGTCATCAGACATGTTTGTTATTCTTGAATAAAAGGTATATATAGGTACAGTGTGAGCTCCTTGGGGTGAGAAACGTTGAGGAGTGAGATGTTTATGAGTGACTTTTGTCAGTTTACTGTGTTTTAAATGAAAAAGCCCCCTTCATCTTTGGAGCTTTTAAGATCCAAACCCTAATACAGATAGTAATAATTGAAATATTAATATATTCTCTATTCCTTTATCTTAATGAATTAAATGATACGTAGCTAACAACAGTCATGGAGCTCTTTTTCTAGGTCAAAAGCCACGCATCTTCAAGGATAAAATTGCAATGTTATTTCTGTGTTCTCTCCTAAAAAAGGATTGGCATAGCTTGCAGTTGTATATGCTTGGCACTGTTCATTTCCCAGAAGAGTTCACCAGTATTCTAGGCTTTGGGATTTTTTTAATTGAGGAGGTCAAAATCCATTATATCTAAATTTCAAAGCATTTACCAATTAGCTGTAGTCTGTGATGCCCAGCAGGTGGCTTTTATGCTATTAAAGGGAGATTGTTTCCATCTCTGATCAAAGCATAAACAAAACAAAGGAAAATATAGAATATTTTGCTGTACACAGTGCAAACCCGATGCTGTGTAAATTTAGGGGAAAACTGTATGTGAGAGGCTGATCAGTCATACCAATTCAAGAAAAAATTTATATATTTTCACGCTGCTCCTCATAAGGATTTTAATACTAATGTCTAAATCTGTTTAGATTACTGATTAGCTGAGTAGATTAGACAGCTTGCTCTTTCCTAAAACAAAGATATTGGCATTTTCTTATTTGAAAGTAAAAGTAAAAATGCACGATTAAGTAGATTAATGAATTTTCCAGAAGTAAAATTAGAAAAAGTTGAGCGTGCTGGGATGTCACAAGATGCAAAAAAGTTCCAATTTGCACTGTTCAATGAATTTAAACTTCCCCGATTTTTACCTACTTAAAAGAATGTTTGCGACCTTTTGACCCTTTTGTTATCCCTTGCTCAGAAAGGCCTTTATTCTGTAAGGCTTAGGTATAAAAAAATAAAAAGAGCGTTAATGGCATAACAGTCCTTTCTGATCACCCTCTGTAAGATGTTTATGCAAAGTGTCAATAGGAGCAATTGGCCTAACAGTGTGACAACCTGCTTTGCTTGGAAATGGGCTAATCTCCTGTTTGGGTTATCCAGAGGTCAGGTAAGGATTTCTTTTTTGCACTCCCCTAGTGCGTGGGTACATAACCTGCAAACACTACAGGGCAGAAATCAGAAGCAACTGAGCCCAAGAATGCCACAAAGCTGCTTTTTGCTTTTTTCTTTTTTTTTTTTTTTTTTTTCTCTTGCCCTTTTTGTTTTTCCTGATATTTTTTTTCCTCTGCCTTCTTTTAATTTTTCAATCCCTGGTCCCATCCCAGAGGGCCTGCTTGAGCGTATGACACATAATGAGAGGGATTGTACCAATATCATTATCTGCTGCTTCGCTTTGGGTTTGGTTTCTTATTCTCAAACAGGCATCATCCCACTCTTTTTTGAAGTTCACGTGGAAACCTACTTTAAATCCTGGGTTCTGAGGGCTGCCCCTGTTGCCCTGTCACAGCAGGCTGGATCTCAATAAGCGCTCAGGCAAGCATGGCAGGCCAGGCAATGGGCCTTGGCGGGCTGCACGCTGTGAACTCCCGCCTCACTGAATCAGCTTCTGTGTGTTTTTATAACTGCCTGGTTTTTTCCCTGTTAATTATGCCCCAAGGCTGTGGAAAGACAGCATTTATCTGTTTCAACAGACTAAGCAGCAAGTGTTCTGACATGTTTATCAGGCAAATTGTACCTGACAAAAGGTAATTACACATGCAATCAAGTGCAGAAGTAACTGGGTGATTAGGGGTTAATAAACTGTTTAGCGTAGGAAATAATTCAGCTTGTGAGCAAGGAGAGTGGGCCAGGAGGACATAACTGACAGTGATACGTTAACAGAATTACTTTTATTTTGATGGAATATTTGACTTTATAGGAAGATAAGCAGGACATCAAGTGTGCAACTCCTCATTTGTATCTCCAGTTCCCGAATCACTGGTGCTTATTGTACAACCAAAGCTAGTTGCTGACACTCTTGCTGCTTCAGAAGAGGTAGCGGCACCATTCCAACTTGTACTAAGCTGCTTGGATAATTTAAAATTGGGATTTACAATTTAATTTACAACCATTCTGTGATTCCATGATTTTTGTAGTATAACCAACACAATAGGTACTGTCTAATGGACACTGCCCCCATTTCTTTCTGCAAAGCCCTCATCTCCTCCTCCTGTCTCTCTCTGTTGCTGTGTTGACTCTGTGCATAGCTAGTTCCCAAAGCTGCATTCTCTTCCAAGATTATTCCTGACAGTTGCCCAAAAGTAAAAAGAGAAGGGCATCTGTATGATATTCGAGGATGTGACAAGAGGCTCAAACAGCATTGAAAGACCGGATGGTCAATTCCAGCAGTTCCCAGTGCACGAAACTCTCACATAATTACAAGATGGCCTAAATACAGAACTACAGCTGAGCTACTCAGGACTTTAGGTACTACAAGACAAAGCTGTACTGACCAATGATTACCAGTAATTTCTATCCAGACATGGCCATATCACTCAGATACTGGGTGAAAGCAAGAGTACTGACATTGAAGAATAGGTGCAAGTGCCTTATTTGTAACCAGAATTCGGTCCTTAAATTCTGAAGAGGTTTTTCCCCTGTAGCATCAACATTGTAGTGCTTTTTGTGTTAACCAAACCCATTAGCTATCAATGTCTTAAAGTAGGACCTCTTTTATCCAAAAATTAGTGTCTTTTACAATAAAATTGTGTGTTTAAAATAGAAATATTTTAATTAAAAATTGCCGTTATCTGTATAATGTAAGAGATTGCTGTAGCCTTTTACTTAAGTATATATAAACACCTTTTTTTTCCAAGTGGTGTTTATTTTGAGCAGAAGGAGCTAATGTTAGACATAAAAGGCACTTAAAAAATACATAGACATGAACAAAAAGGTAGAGAATCAAAGTATTGTAGGGCATAATTCAAAATGCAAGTGCAGAACAGCAGCCAGAGGCTTAAGTTATCTATAGTATTAGAAGTATATATGTGACTAATAACATGGTGGTTTGAGAAGGCAGCACTGTTTCATATACAGTAAAAGGAACATGCTGGTCTCTGATCATCAGCCCTTATGGTTCCAAGATGTTGGATAGAGGTTCCTCTTCTATCAGACCTTTAGAAGAGGCGAGTGAGCAGAAGTGAACAGTCTATTGGACACATTCTCTGGTATAGTAGAAAGGATAAAATTTTTTTTTTGTTGGCAACAAGACAGACACACACAGGTACACACATTTCTCTGCAAATTATTCCTAGTCAGGAGAGCTTACTTTGCTTCTGGGAAAGCATGTTCTGCTTCAGTATAAAATGCTCAGGTGTAGCATTGCCTGTCTTAACTTATGCTTATTTTTCATGGTTGTTACGGGATAAAGAGAGTACAACAGTGCCGTTGTTCCTGCGTGGCAGAGTACGTATATCTAGTTTATTAGGTGCTTCCCAGTGTTTCAGCTGCGGGATAAGCTGGTTCTGACAGCACACCTTTGGTGGCTCCTTAGGTGGGGCTGAGTGGCTGGCTAATGGTCTGCACTGCTGCCAGCCTCTGAGAGCAGCAGGAGACATTGCCTTTCTGTCCACTTTAAAGTATTTCCCATACTGCAAAATAAGCTTTTTTTGCATATGCAAAGTCAACTTTTTTCCTAATTTCAGGGCAAACTATTCACGCTCTGACCTCGAAGAAGTCACAGCCATCAGCACCAGTGTGATGTGCTGCTCTGTGTGGATTATGATTGATTTTTGGGCCAGGAAAATATTTATTGCCAGGACCTACTCTGTGCACGTAATTCTCTTACTACAGTGTAGACCATTCCTTTCTAGACAGTACATCTCATTTCAGTTATTGTCTCAGTAATAGTGGCAGTTTTAGTGGATAAAATGTTGCTTTAATTTAGCCTTTAATAGGTTGATTCTAGTTGCCACAATAAGAACTACTGTCACAGAACCAGCAAATTCTCCTGTACTTCATGCTTCACAACTGAGAAGTCATGGGACAAGCTCACCAGAATTTGAATCCCCTAAATGTTTTTGTTGGGTTTGGTTTTGGGTTTTGTTTGGGGCTTTTTGTTTGTTTGTTTGTTTTTAAAAATAGTAGCTGATTCTCTTTTTGGCAAAATTAACACGTTTATGATTAGACTTGCCCGTGGTGCACTTTTTCTACATCAGTAGTAACCACAGGATATTAAACTGCAGAGATTTACAACCTCCTTTTATTTCATCAGAACTTAACGTATCCCACATACTATGAGTCATGTCAGCATGTCAAGCCAAATCCACAAAGTATTTCCATTATATCTTCACCTTGAGTACCGTGTAACATTACCAAAGGCTATTTCCTCTCCTTGTGGTTTCACACACACCTAGTCCCTGACACATTATAAAATAATTTTAATATGCATCTATTGTAAATGAAAATACAGCAAAATTAAAGAGGAAAAAGTTGGGTGATTTTTTTCCATCTCTGTTGAAGAGTTGGCCAAGTTTTAATGATGAATTTCATGTAGCTATCTGTTTGCATTAATTGAAAACCAGACTTTTTGCATCCTCATGTTCTCTTATTTTCAGTAATCTTCATGCATAAATGTCAAGATAACTTTATCCTTTACTAAAATGAAGATCATCTACCAATGGATTAGATAGGCCAGGGCTTCATTATCTGCTTTGTCTTTCCAAGAGTGTATTCAAATCACATGAAGTAGCCCAAGTATTTTTCTGCATCTTTGAATGGATGGGGTATCTTACAGATCATATGCCTGTGGCCAAGACAGTCCCACTTTAATAGAGGTCATCCTAGATGAGGAAGAGGAATTGAAGTGTTTCCTTTAAAGAAGGCACACATTTTTGTAGCAAAAGGCATTGTAAATCAGAAAAGAACAGAGCAGCAAAAGTTGAAGCAGAGTCTAGGGTCAGTACCTCTGCAGCGTGGCTGCAGAGTGAAGGTGAAGTCAGGGTTGTGCTTGCGGGAAGCTCTGATTGGGTGGATTGAGGTTATTTCCCATACACGTGTAATGGTCTTGAAACCAGCAGCTCATTTCTGCTGCCACTGGCTGCTCCCCAGCCTGCTCCCCTGAGAAGTGCCTGCACTGACTGCACATCCGCCAAGTGCCAGATCAGATGCAGGTGATATGACTGGGCAGGACACAGATCCGAGGAGCTGCACACCAGGCAGCTCTTGCCCACCCACAGCGTACAGTACGTGCTGTCAAAGCCCATTACGTACAGCAATATGCCACAGCACAGAACTGCAGCTGTGAGGGGGACAAAACACACAGTGCTTAATTGTGCACAGCAGCAGTCCGGTCTCCAGCAGTGTCTGCAGCTCTGTCACAAACACTCCAGCAGCAGGGCACGTTTGTCACACGTGCGCAGAAGGAGGGAAGGGAGCTATGATTGAATGACGTGTGTCATTTGATTGCATGTCCCTGTCCTTCATGTTACCTGCCACATGTCATGACAGCTGCTTTAATTTAGGAGATTTATTAGCATGAGGCTGGTGGTGTGCAGCTCTGACCAAGTGTGGAGCAGGGAAGAGGCTCTGGGTACCCCCCCCTTGCTGACAGCGTCTCTCAGGGTGTTCACTCTTCAGAGCCGGGGCTGTCTTGGAGTGCGCAGAGTATGCTTCATGTTCTCCTGGGACATTGTTTCACCTCATGTATTGAAAAGCAACAGACTCTGTGGTCTGTTTAGAGCCCTACGTGCCCACCTGTGTTTGATCAGGTGACAAAGGAGATGTGATCTTCCACCTCAGCCGTCACTGTCACTGAGGTGTCCTGCAGCCATGACACTGTCAGAGAGCCAATTCAAGCACTGGAAGTATGGTATGAAAATTGCTCATGCAGTACTGGCAGGAAAGTTTCTGAGAACTTGTCAGCACTGTAGTTGTAACGGTCGTTGATGGCTTTGGGCCGTGTATTGCTAACAGGATACAGAGCTTCAGGGTTGCTTAGGACTTACCCAGAATCCTCAATTTCAATGTTACAATGGGGATAAGAAATTCAATCTTTCACCATTGATTTACTGAACACAACTGCTGCAGCATTGGCATGGTCCTTTCTCAAGGACCATCTCTCATATGGAGGCCATGGCAAGTGGTATTGTAATTAATAGTAATTTATTAATACATTCTGTTTGCTTCTCTGTAAGAGAGATGGACATGAAATCTCCAGATTATATAGTTTGGGTTCCCGTGGTTGTCAGCTTTATCCTCCCAGCTTGTGTTATGCATCTGCTTGTCCTGTCTTGCTGCTTTTTTGATCTTGCTTTTGGATGTATCGTACAGCCTCTGTGAGGACTGGGCCACTACTGCCTGTTGTGACACAGGTAATACGAAACGATGAGTAACACGCAGCAGCAACAGAGGCTGTGGGTTTCACAAATGCCACTAATTCCTCAGTTATCAGAGGCTTCCCAAGTCTGCTTAGTGACTAAAGGCATGTTCTCTTCTCTCCAGCTCAGCAGGAGAATTGATGGTGCCCACCCTTAGAAAGCACTTTGTGAGAAAGAACTGTTTGAGTTTGACCTTGACAGGTGTCATGGATATGTAGTCAGTAGAGAATGAAATAGCCTCCTTGCTTTTTATACACCTTTCAGCCAAATGAGATAGTCAAATGTGAAATCTAGATGTCACTGATGTTTGTAACGGTCCCTGGAGGGCTTTGGAACCACAGAGCAGTCACTATGTCCGAGGTCTGTTATACAGCCAGGAAATGTTACTGTGTATTCATAAAATACTATACTACATACATGGAAGGAGTAATTAATTAGAAAATCATTTATTTAATGTAGATACTTTTTTTTAAAATACCATAAGAAAGGGGTTGGGAAGTGAAAAAATTTGGAGGAAAAGAGCATATAAATGTGAAGCTCTGAAGACTAGGTGTATGCTTTTATTCCGTAATTAAGTTGGTGTTATAATTTTGGGGAGGAGCATTACTAGAGATCTGTAACATGTTATCATTCTGAGAAGTCTGAGTAAGGCAGGGCTCTCGGAAGTGCAGTCCTGCTCACAGCATACCCGGAGAAGTGAGAGGAGTAGGCGCCTGCTGCAGCTCTGCCTGCGGGCACAGGGCTGCTGCGGTTGTGCCCCGCTGTAACAGCTCTGCTCTGGCTTAGCAGAAGCAAATGTTTAAAGTGAAAAGGGTTCTTTATTTAAATAGCAAAATGGTGTGCCCTGCAGTAGCCTGTTACATTTCTTAAAGTGTTTTGTTAATCAGGAAAATCCCATTCCATCCCACCTTTCCAGGCATCACTGATGTGGGGGCTCCAGGTTACGTGGAGGACCCAGCTCGGTGGAGCAGCAGTGAGCACTGCGAACTGCGGCAAAGCTTTGCTAGGGGTTCCCCACGCTTATTTTAACCGCGGGTTTGGCAAACACGGGGCAGCCTAAGAACAAGTGCACGTTAGCCCTCAGCAGCAGTGCAAGGCCAGGCATCGGGCACGGGGGGAAGGTGGGAAGCAGGGCCCGCAGGTAGCCGTGGGAAAGGCTGCCCTGAGCCAGGCTGTCTGCGCCCTGGCCCCAAGCAGCCTGGGCAGGGCGCCCGGCAGCGCCAGGCCCGCACCCGCGATGGCAGAGAGGGGCTCTGGGGGCTGTGCGGGTGCTGGGTGCGGGAGGCCAGGCATCACGCCTGCCCGTGGAAGCAGGCTGTTTGCTCGAACGGCAGCTCAGACACCCTGAGGCAAAGACCCGATTCCAAAGTACAGCCAGACGCAGGGCTGCGCTTGGAAGCTTTTTGTTACCCCGTGTAGGTGTCTGGGGTTTGCTTCGGGTTTGTTTGGGCCAGAAGTGTGCTCAGGGCTGAGGCACGGGGATCGGTCACCACGAGTGCAGCAGGGGCTGTGATGCACTTACCTGGGACTGCCTGAGCCTCTGGTCCGAGTTGCTGTGAGCAGCAACAGACACGACTGTCCCCTTCCCGTGCCCCCGACACCAAAGCCGGTGGCACCCCCGCTCTGGGCCGGACCCGCACCGCCGCCTCCCTGCGCCCGGGGGGAGGCGAGGAGGCGCTGAAGGGAGGCCCGGGCCGGTGAAGGGGCTGGCGGCCACCGGCGGGGGCTGCGGCCG
>VZRW01009674.1:467257-477357 GCA_013398125.1 Aegotheles bennettii
GGCGGCGCTGGCGCTGCTGGCCCTGGCGCTGCTGGTCGCCCTGTGCCGGCACCTGTGGGCGCTGCGCTGGAGCCTCAGCCGGGACCCCGCCAGCGCCCTGCCCCTGCCCAAGGGCTCCATGGGCTGGCCCTTCTTCGGGGAGACCCTGCACTGGCTGCTCCAGGTGAGTCGCAGGGGGACGGGCACGGGGTGGGAAGGGGCTGGCGGGGGCCGCCGGCGGGCTACAACCCCGCGNNCGCTTCCACAGCTCCCGGCGGGAGAGGTACGGCAATGTCTTCAAGACCCACCTCCTGGGCCGGCCGGTGGTGCGGGTGACAGGCGCTGAGAACATCCGCAAGATCCTGCTGGGCGAGCACACGCTGGTCAGCACGCAGTGGCCCCAGAGCACCCAGATCATCCTGGGCTCCCACACGCTGCTCGGCTCCATCGGTGACCTGCACCGCCAGCGCCGCAAGGTGAGCCCCACAGCCGCACCGATGGGGCATGCAGCTCAGGCGGCACCTCCTGCCCAGGCTTGGGCCTCAGTGACACGTGGGACCTATGGCTTTAACCATCTGCTTCTGTTCCCCCCCTTCTTCTAGATCCTGGCCAGAGTCTTCAGCCGTGCCGCCCTGGAGAGCTACCTGCCACGGATCCAGAAGGTTGTGAGCTGGGAGCTGCGGGGCTGGTGCATGGAGCCGGGCTCCATCGCAGTTTATTCCTCCGCTAAAACCTTAACTTTCCGCATTGCAGCTCGGATTCTGCTGGGGCTCCGCCTGGAGGAAAAGCAGTTCAAGGACCTGGCCAAAACTTTTGAACAGCTGGTGGAGAACCTCTTCTCCTTGCCCCTCAACATACCCTTCAGTGGGCTGCGCAAGGTACTGCTGCCTGCCCCGCTCCCTCTGCCTGGGGGAGCCTGGGCCCCAGCAACACAAGCCCCCTGTCCCCTGGCCTGCCAAGGGGCACTTCTGATGGGTCAGGACATCTGCAGCACCCCATTCCACATCTGAAGGCCTGGTGTCTTGCCCACCCCAGCCAGCTCCCCTTCTCTCTGCACTTCTCACCTGCTCCTGGTTGGCTTCTAGCACCCCCAGGCTCTGGCTCCAGTTCATTGTACAGCGCAGGGCTCCTCTCCTCGCTCACCTGAAATATTGCCTCTGTTGGCTCTGGTTAGTCCATCCTGTCTGGTCCTTGTCCCATCTCATCCCGCCCAGACTCCAGTCAGCCCATGGCAGAGGGGTCTGTGGTTATGAGCACAAACACAGGTGGGCACAGCACACTTCAGGTTAGTACTCCCTGTGCACCTCAGGGCAGACTGAGGACTTGACACCCTCTTGTGGTCCTTGGTCCCTTTTCCCCTAGCAGCAGAGAGACAGCGAGTTGTCCTGGAGGGGAACATGGCAGAGGGACAATCTCCTCTTTCAACCTGCATTTTCTTCCCAGCAGCCCTGCCCCTCTTTGCCTGACTCCCCACACTCTTGCTCTAGGTATTGGTCCTGTGTCCCACCCCTCCTCTCCCATTTCGGTCTGCGTTCCCTCCTCTGGCTTTGGGTTCTCCACCCTTACCACAGCTCATGTCTCCTGCCCCTTTTAGCCAGGTCTTGACAAATCTTTTATTTCCACTGTGAGCTCTGCTCCACTCAGTCACCTTATCCATCCAGTCCCAGTTCCCCTCAGCTTCCCTGCTGCTCTTCTCCACCAGTTGAAAGCTCTTGTTTTCCCTCTGCAGGCTGTCACCAGTGTGATCTTTCACCCCCATGCTATCCCTCCCAGCCCTCTCAGGTCAGGCATAGCCTGTCTGGCCCCAGACCAACTTCAACTTGCATTTAGGTGCCCTTATCTTTCCCCTTGCTCCCTGCCCTGTTTCCTTTGTCAAATCCTTCCCACCTCAGCCTTTGTATCTTCTTCCCAGCATCTGGTCATGGCCATCTTTCATCCCAAATCTCTGGGCCTTCTGGCTTTTGCAGGAGGCATCTTGATACAGAGTCACACGCTCTGACTCCATCCATCTCACTTTCCAAAGAGATTGCTGAGATCCACTGGACTTGCTGAGATCTTACCTAAATGGTTTGCTGTACAGGAGTGCAACACAACTGGAGATGATATACTGGGTGTGATTAATGTGTCTTTATCTGCTATACCTTGGTAAAGCCACTCATTTGTTCCTGTCTCAGAAGTGCCTTGCTGCTTGGACTTGGTTTTATTAAGTTTCCTCTTCTTGTCCCTTTGGACAAGCTTCTTTTGAACTCAGCACGACTGTGGGTTTGTTCAGCACTGATGTCTTTGGACTCAGTACCATGGGTTTACTGATGTCTTCTCCTCTCAGAGTGCTTCTTAGAACTTGTGGTATTTGATTTACAACAGCAAAACAGCAGAATCTGCAGCAGTTACCCCCCAGACTGCTGCCTCTTGCAAGGCTCTGGGGCTGGGCAACAGATTAAACAGTTCTTGTTGTTACAGACCCTGGGATTAAGGATTGCCACACTTGGGGTCCCCCGGTCTCTCTGGTGTGGGGGATGCTTCCTAAGGCTCTCCTGAACTGTGTCTGCTTCCCACAGGGAATCAAAGCACGGGACATGCTACATGAGTTTATGGAAAAGGCTATACAGGAAAAACTGCAGAGAAAGAACCCAGAAGATCACAGTGATGCTCTGGATTTCATAATAAACAGTGCCAGGGAGCATGGCAAAGAATTCACCATGCAGGAGCTAAAGGTAAGTACAACCCCCCTTGTAGTGTCCCTTTTGACTCAGTGGCTGTTTGAAAGACCTGGGCTGAGGGGTGGGAGGAGGGTTGTGTGGGGACCCACCACCAGCTGCTGGCTCCTGTGCTCCTCTTACCAACTCTGAGCACATCGTCTCCAACACAAACAAGAAAGCCTGCACTCAGCATGCTCACATGCTCTTGCAGGATTGTGTCTCTGCATTAGAAGAGAGCTGGTATTTAAAAAAGGGAATAAATTCCTCTTCTACCTTTCCTCTCCAGCCTGATTTAGGGTGCTGGTAGGGTTTTGTGGCTGTGCTATGGCTCTGTACGTCCGTGTGCACTCGGTAACCTCCAAGATACTATTCTGAAAATATTTAGAGCTAGTTGTGTGCTCCTCAACCATTCCTCAGCTTCTGGCATAGAGTGCTGTGTAGAGCATAGCACTGTATTCCTGGGGGCTGCAAGCCCAGAAGTCTCTGAGGCGATACATCAGAATGGGTCCAGGGGTAGGGCAATGGATTCTGGGTCATTCCCTATCATCTCGTCATTAATTAGATCATCTAGCTCATGGGTTGCTATGATGCAACATGATTGGTCACTGTGACTTGGGGATGAACCCAGTAGTCCTTACTGAGCCAAAACTACCAGCTGAATATGAAGAGTATTTTGCCAAAGATCTTGGGAAAAAATTGTCCTTAGTACTGCATCCTTCGTAGTTCCAGGTCAGTGTACCCATGTATCAGTGAATAACACATGACAGTGCATTTATATAGCAGGGTTTGAAGCACTTTTGCATGGGTACAGCAACTGAGTATAGTTTAAAAGTGTTTGAATATAGTTTAAAAGTATTAAACATACAGTTTTACCATTTATTTATTTGAGGAAAACTAGGTAGTTTTATAAATATTTTGTAAAAATGTAATCTCTAAAATATTTTAAAGACTTTACAGTGACTTTTAGATACAATTAGAACCAGCATATATTCTTAAAAGTGTTTTCATTATAATATTAACTATATTATTCTAATAGCATTGGTTTTATTATAATATTGTAATTTAAAAAAATAATTGCCAGATTAAAGATGTAATTAAGGCTGATCAGTCTCTGTTACTATTCATGTGGATATTACACATGAATAATTACATGATCTCTCATCATGTCCCTGACTCTGAACACAAATGGAGTAAGGGGATGTTAAACGTAACATGGAGTAACATGGCAGTGACCTCGGGACAGCTGATTCGAATGGTAGTATTCATATGCTGTCCTATACTTTCAGAGTTAGAAAATTTCTATACCTTGTCTGTTTTAAGGAAATGACTTGCAAACCGAGCTGCCTATGCTTGCAATTAGGGCAGTATTTTCCACTCTAGTAATAAACAGTAGTAGAGCTCTCATCCAGTGTCATGGTGTAGTTGGATGAAAGTCCAAAGCTGTCTCAGAGTCGTGGGTATTTCTGGCTTGGAGAGACACTCCAAACATGGGCATGTGCTATTTACTAATTTGCTTTTGTTCAAATGATTTTGAAGGACTGTTTTCCCAGAAATTTTCCTGTGATTTGCACTGCTGGCACAAACTCAGCAGGACCCTTGAAATGTGAAGGTCATTAAAAAGATACCACTTTGCCAAAAATACTGTTTTAAAACATTTAAAACCTTGGAAGGATTAAAAAAACCCAAAACATCCTACGTAATAATGCTGTCACTGCCAGGATGGGTGGAACTGTGACACTGCCGGTCCTGCCTCCCAGGGCGCGGAGTGGGACTGTAGCATGGGAACAATACTGGTGAAGCTGTGGGAAGATGCTGCCTCCCAGTCACTGGTTATGCCGGCCTTGTGAAAGCAGAGAGGGAAGGTCAGCAGCTCGATGTCACAACTTGTGTAGCAGCACTGTCAGAGGTTGATGCAGGGAGTCATGAGGGCTGTTATTTCAAATCACAGAGCCTGCCCTAAATTCCTTGCATGTTATTGAAATGTCTTGGGCTTTAATTGCAAGTGGTGGAACTGAGAGAGACTTCTTTCATCTGGGTATGCTACCTTGTGAATGTAAAAATTCCTGCCAATGCCTGCAGGAGGTGTGATAGGGGTCGACAGGGATCTGTTATTGCAGAGGTTTTATTTCAGCTGAAAGATGCCCTTGAGAGCTGCACTTTGGCAAAAGCTTCTAGTCCAGTCACTATATGGTGCTGGGGATGGCAGCAAAGAGTAATCCTTGTTACGTTACCCTTGACCTTACCAGACTTGGCTCCAGGTACCTCCAGGCTTCAGGTGTCCTTCCCTGTCTTTTTGGCTTCACCTCTCCAGAAACCGGTTGTGTCAGAACAATTTAAGATCCAGGCACATAGCTGTGAAAGGAAACTGCTCTGTTTCCCTGGGCGTTTTTCTCTGCTTTGCTCCTGGGCTGGAGCAATTAGTGCTCGGTAGTGCCAGCCAGGTCCCAGCCCCTCCCAGGGTGGCAGCTCCCTGTGCTCCTCCTTTGGGCTTCTCCTGTGGCTTTTGGATCTGGCCTCTGGCCTCAGCGCTCCCAGCCCAGTGCTACGGAGCTGCTGGCACCTCCGGATGGTGCTGTAAGTTTGAGCATTATGTTTGCTGTCAGAGACGTGCAACCCATAACTTTTGGAAAACAATTTCCAGAAGCTGATCACAGGGTGCTGCAAACAGCCTGTAGCAACCTGGCATTTGCTGTGCCATACAGATCCTGCAGACAGTCCTGGAAAGACTGGGAGGCTGCGTGAGGAGGATCCATGAGCCAGGACAAGGCATGTATTACGGATTTGACTGTGCTGTGGTCTGTCTGAGCTGGTTAATCTCCTAAGTTGTTCTGGACACATCTGCTACAGAACTAGCAGGACTTCTGCTGTGCTTCAGGTCATAAAGCTTGTAAACCGGCAAGTCCTTTGCCTGGTGTGTGCAGCTCTGTGGGAGTGCTCCCTGCTGACCACAGCACCTCCTGGGCTGACCTGCTGTAGCAGGGAGGTCTTTCTGCTTTTGACTCGTCGGTTGAGTCTTCTCCCAAACTAGCAAATGGTCGGTTATAACTGGAGATGGATCAAATACAACCCATTTTAGCTGCCAGTACATCTAGGATTTATGCATAAACACACAGCCTCATAACCACTGTCTGGGCAGAAAGGTAAAAGCTGGGTGCAAAGAGGAATTGGCAGATGAAGGTAAAAAGCATAATGCTTCAAATGAACTTCACTCAGTATGCTAAAATGCATGTTAAAATGCTTCTTTAAAATTTATAAATCTTGAGAGAAGAGCTCAGAAGAGCTGGGTTGGAGGTGATGTGTACTCAGTTGTGTTTCTGCATCAGTCACTCAGCAAGTGGATGTCCAGTTCATACAGAAATGGAAGAACAAAGGTGTATTGTTTTGGTCCCTGCCAACCCAGGGTGGGTGCAGGTTTGTGGAGAGCTGGGGGGGGCAGCCCCCTCTGCACAGGGACAAAACCTACAAAAGGTGAGAACGGTCTGAATCTCGACCAGTTTAAATGGTATTCAAACTAGTCACCTTCCTTCCTCTCCCAGGAGTCGGCGATTGAGCTCATATTTGCTGCTTTTTTCACCACGGCTAGTGCCAGCACCTCTCTGATCCTCCTGCTACTGAAGCACCCGTCAGTGATTGAAAAAATAAGGCAGGAGCTGATGTCCCACGAATTGTACCAGCAGTGTGAGCGCTGCCCTGCAGGACCCTTCCCGGACAGCCTGACCTCCCAGAGCAGGGACAGCGAGAAGCCACTTCTCCGTCCCACAGCCAAAGATGCTTGTGAGGACGAGAGCCAGCCTCTGGGCCCAACAGAGGAAGGTTCTCCCCAGCCCAGCACCCCACTGGAGCCCACCCTGCCCCAGAGCAGTCCCTGCGCTGGCCCCCAGCTCCGGGCGCTATCAGGGCAGAGCTGTCACTCCCCCTCGGACATCACCTTGGAGAAGCTGAGCTGCCTGCGCTACCTGGACTGTGTGATTAAGGAGGTGCTGCGGGTGCTGCCCCCTGTCTCTGGAGGCTACAGGACGGCGCTGCAGACTTTTGAGCTGGATGTAAGTGCCTCAAATGCCAGTGGGCTGCTAGGGAGCTGCTGCCTGCCACTGCCTGTAAGGGCCATGTGTCTGGCACAGTGGTGGTGCTTGGCAGCATAGCTCAGGGGAAGGTGGCACCCAGCAATCTCTGTGAGTACCAGCTGGGCTGGGGAGAAAAGGAGCTGCAGAGCAGATGAGCAATGCAGTGGGGCTGTCCCCAGGCACCCTCTCCTCACCCTCCACTAGCACAGCTGGCTGCACAAGTATGTAACGCTCCTCTCCTCCCCACTTCTCTCTTCTCCCTCAGGGCTACCAGATCCCCAAAGGCTGGAGCGTCATGTACAGCATCCGTGACACGCATGAGACGGCCGCCGTCTACCAGAGCCCCCCTGGCAGCTTTGACCCAGACCGCTTCAGTGCCACCAGGATGGAGGCTGCTGGCCGCTTCCACTACATCCCCTTTGGTGGTGGGGTGCGGAGCTGCATCGGCAAGGAGCTGGCACAGGCCATCCTCAAGCTGCTGGCCATCGAGCTGGTCAGCACGGCCCGCTGGGAACTGGCCACCCCCGGCTACCCCGCCATGCAGACCGTGCCCATTGTGCACCCCGTTGATGATGGGCTGCAGCTCTACTTCCACCCCTTGCAGCCCAGCCACAGCAGAGAGGCCTGAGCCAGGGGTACGCTGTCCCCCTCAGCCCTGGCATTGATGCCCCCCATGGCTGCCCGGGGCAGGCCTCTGCTGCCCCAGGCTGAGTTGAGCACTGGGTCACTGCAGAGCAAAACCGTAAAGGTCTTTTTATTTTTCCCCTCCTTGTGTGCAAGCCGGTAGGGAGGGTCCTGCAGAGTCCTGCTCCTGAGCACTGGGGTGAGCCTCAGCCCCATCCTGCGGGCAAAACCCACTGAAGCTGCTGGCAAGGAACATCCTCCATGGGGGCTCAGCCAGCCCCTGCCCCACGCAGGTCTCCAGCCACCGGGCATGGGGAGCAAAATTCTCAGCCCCACAGTTAAAGCTCTCGCAGCTTATTTTGTCCCAGGGTTATCTCCTGTGGGTGTGTCACAGGAGAGGTGGGACGAATATCCTGCACGCTGTAGCTTTTTAGATGTAAAAAGAGGGAGGATGGAGAGGCTCTGCAGGAAAACACAAGCCAGGGCTGCCCAATCCATGACATCAACTGTAGCTAGAATAATAGGGCATAAAGTGGTTTTTATTGTAAATATTTAATCTCATTCCTGCACTTCCCATTAGAGCCGGCACAAAGAGGACATGTCTCATTCACCCAGTAGTAGTAGCTGTGCATGTTGTGCCTGAGCACTGTGCTGCTGCACAGGGTCTGCCACAAAGCCCCCTTTGGGGTTCCTGCAGGATGCACTGCCCAGCTGCAGCCTGCTGAGGGATCAGGCTGAAGCAGGGGAGGGGGCTTTGGGGAATAAACATTTGGAAAGCAGACATTTCTGAATATGTCTGATTTGTGGTAAAGTCCCCTGTTCCCAATGATGCTGTTCACATTGCAGAGGGGGCATTTGCAAGGTGACAGAAGCCCCATGGTGGCTGACTGGCCAGACTGACTGTGCCACCTCCCAAAGTCTAGCTCTGCCAGGTAAAGTGCCAGGACAGCAGCTCTGTGGGTCCATCCAGGGGGTAGTACCTAGGGCTAAGGCTGGGTGCTTTTTAAGTGACATTTGAGTACTGCCTGCCTCTCTGAGACATGGAGCATTTCTTTTCCATGTAAAATGAAGTGAGTCGCTGCTTGTGCACTGAGAACAGAGCTGGGTCCAGGTTCTCATTCCATTACAATGTTCAGAAGCTCCTTTCAGCTTTGCCCCTCCTCCCCACTGTCACAGCTCTTGCGTGGAAGCAGTGGGGGAACCCTCCGCCTTGTCCCTGCAGTGCCTCCTGGGCCTGCTGGCATGGTGTGCTCTGTGTGAAGAGCCAGCAGCAGCTTGGCCTGCAAGGGCAAAAACGTGGTGCGAGGACAGAGTCCCTTTGGAAAGGCTCTGGGGAGCTTCCCTGCCCCCTGAATCCCTGCCATCATCCTGCTTCATGCCAGGCTACGAATACCTTGCCCTGCCCAGTCCCCCTTGCACATCCATGCTGGGGCACTGCAGGGGGTGTGCGCTGCCGTTAGCTGTCGGAGCGCTTGGGTGGCGAGCGCAGCGCTAACCTGGGCCAGCAATGCCACTCCCCAGCGTGATGGGTCGGATCTGGAAGGGGTTGAACTGCAGAGCTGAGCTAAGTGTTGCTGGCAGGTCGACCCTGTGGTGAACCAGAGCCTCTGCCCCTCCTGCCCTTGTCCCGAAAGGTGAATCTCTCTGGCCATCAGAGGTGAAATCAGTAGGTGGTGGCTGCAAGTGGCAATGACTAACTTGAATTAGCAGACGCTGCTGGCGTGGCTAAGACCTGTGTTGCCTGCAGGCTCCCACCGTGGGCAGTGCTGCGGGCAGGGCTGGGCCGGCAGCGTCCAGCACCGGGTGCGGGAGGGCCAGAGCACCAGTGCACTTAAAAATTACCCCGAGCACTAACAAGACCCACAGCCACCCGCTGAAAAATGTAACGTGAATCTAGTTAAAAAAAAATACTTGAAACTGATTTTGTTTGCAGATAAACACGAGCATTTCCAAATGAAGTGTAATAATTGTTACTTGTAATAAAAGTTTGTTCATATTAGGCTGTTAATTTCTTGACCCCTTTCCAAGATGTTGTTAATTATCTCTTTCAGTCTTTACCATTTGATTCTTTTCGAGCCGATGGCTGCAGAATACACAGCTGGGGAGATAATAAAGCCTTCCTGTGGCAATTATCGGTGCTCAGGCCTCCGTATCTCGTTATTTTGATAGACAGTGAACTTGGCGCGGTTGCCGGCCGGGTTCACGCAGATGTCACGGTCCGTGCTGTAGGTCAGGAGCAGGTCAGCGCCCGGCAAGGGGAGAGGGTCGGGTCAGGGCGCGGCCGCCGCTCCCGGCCAGCGCCGGCCGGGCCCCGCCGTACCCCGAGGGGCTGCGCTCCCCGGGGACGAGGAGGTACCCCCGGAGGGGTGGTGGTGTCCCTCTGGGGCAAGGGGCTGCGGAGGCGGGCAGCCCCGCTCCTGCAAGGCATCGTAAGGGGACGGAGAGTCCCGCGTGATGCGTTGATTGTCAGAAAAATAATAAAATGACATCTCCCTCCCCTACACAAGCACACACACAACTTCCAGCGTTTATTGAGCTTGTCTGGGAGCAGGAAAGCAAAAGTAACAGGGAGGAAAGAGGGGAAAAAACAGGAAAAAAACAAAAAGCGAGCCCGATGGTTTATCGGTAGCAGCCGTGCCCGGCGGAACGCCCCGCGGCCCCGTCCCTCCTTCCGCGGCCCCGCAGCCGCGCTCCGCGCCGGGCGCCCCTTCCCCAGCGGCCGCGTCCCCCGGAC
>VZRW01009674.1:477820-497081 GCA_013398125.1 Aegotheles bennettii
GGCCCGGTTCCGGCCGCCGGCTCGCCGTTCCCGGCCGGCGACAGCCGCGGGCGAGCGAAGGAGCTCCGCGACGTGCAGAGCGCATCGGCACCGGCCGAGGAGTGTCCCCGGGGTCGGGGTCTCCGGGCAGCCGGGCTGCGGGTGCTGCGGCGAGACATTTCTCGGCGCAACCTGCTGGTCTCTAACGCGCATCGGCGGTAAATCCGAGGAGGTGGCCGGCCCCCGGCTGTCAGCCGTCGGCAGCGTCCCGCAGCCTGCTCGCCGAGCGCAGGGGAGCGAGCCCCGAGCCTCTGCTGCCGCGCTCCGCAACACCTTCCCTGCCCCGGCGGCCGTGTGCGGCGGGCGGGATGCTCCGCGCAAAGCAAATAGTTAAAGATTTCTGGGGGAGGAGCCAGGCCGCAATCCGCAATTAAAGATGAACTTTGGGTGAACTAATTTATCGGACCAAGGTAGGGTGGGCAGCAACCTGGGAAGGCTATAAAAGGCGGCCCGCGGCGAGCCCGGCCCGTGCACTCGGAGCTCCCCGGGGGCCGGGCTGGACTGGACTCGCTTCCAAGTCATGGGCTTCTCCGCCCTGGTCGCCAGCGCCCTGTGCACATTCCTGCTGCCCCTGCTACTTTTCCTGGCCGCCGTCAAGCTCTGGGACCTGTACTGCGTGAGTGGCCGCGACCCCAGCTGCCCGCTCCCGCTGCCCCCGGGCACCATGGGGCTCCCCTTCTTCGGGGAGACGCTGCAGATGGTGCTGCAGGTAAGGCGAGGCGATGCCGCAGGGAGCAGGGAAGAGCCCCGGCTCCTCGTCTGGCTGCACAGGAGAGGGGGATGAGCAGCGGCTTCGCTGGGCTCCCGTGCCCAGGTGGGAAAGAGCTGCTCTCCCTGCCCCTTCGTCCACATCTTTTTAAATTTTATTTTATTATTTCACCCCCTCCCTTGTCCAGAGGCGGAAATTCCTGCAGATGAAGCGCAGGAAATACGGCTTCATCTACAAGACTCACCTCTTCGGGCGGCCCACAGTGCGGGTGATGGGCGCCGAGAACGTGCGGCACATCCTGCTGGGCGAGCACCGGCTCGTCTCCGTGCAGTGGCCCGCCTCGGTGCGCACCATCCTGGGCTCGGGCTGCCTCTCCAACCTCCACAACGGGCAGCACAAGCACCGCAAAAAGGTACGGCCCCGACGGCGGGCGGGGAGCGGGCGCGGCCGCCCCAGGCGTGGCGGCTGAGCCTGTGTCCCCTTTCTCCTCCTCCTCCTCCTCCCTGCGGGCAGGTGATCATGCGGGCCTTCTCTCGGGACGCCCTGCAGCACTACGTGCCCGTCATCCAGGAGGAGGTGAGCGCCTGCCTGGCACGGTGGCTCGGTGCCGCCGGGCCCTGCCTGCTGGTGTACCCCGAGGTGAAGCGCCTCATGTTTCGCATCGCCATGAGGATCCTGCTGGGCTTCCAGCCCCGCCAGGCCAGCCCCGACGGCGAGCAGGAGTTGGTGGAGGCTTTCGAGGAGATGATCCGCAACCTTTTCTCCCTCCCCATCGATGTGCCCTTCAGCGGGCTCTATCGGGTAAGGCTCCTGGTGGACTGGGAGGAGAGGGGCTGCCCTGCATCCAGGACAGCGGGGAATGGATAGAAGGGATGGCAGTACAGCTTAAGTCCCACGTTGCTCTCCCTGCTGCCTGGCCAGGGCTTGCGGGCTCGCAACATCATCCATGCCAAGATAGAGGAGAACATCCGCACCAAGATGGCCTGTAAGGAGCCTGAGGGTGGCTACAAGGATGCACTGCAGCTGCTGATGGAGCACACACAGGGCAATGGGGAGCAGCTCAACATGCAGGTGAGGTTCCCCTGGGCCAGATCTATCCCTTTCCCCCAGCACCTTTGTCAGCAGCAGCATGCTTATCTTTTGGGGCCAAAAGGAGAGAGCAGGAGGTGCTCCTTCTCATGAAATAAACCAGCTCGTGTAGTGCACTGGCATGCAGAGGCTGCGACCACACTGTTGGATGGGGTACACAGGTCCAGGGCCACGTCCACAGAGAGCACAAGCACCACCCCTATCCTGGCCCTTGGGTGTCTGCCTCCAGCCTGGGAATGATGCACAGGGTTGTGGTGGCAGAGCGGGACTGGTAGAGATCCTACATTTGAGACCTGTTTTATCCCTTCTCTATCCTCTGTAAGGAGCTGAAGGAGTCTGCCACAGAGCTGCTGTTTGGGGGCCATGAAACCACTGCCAGTGCTGCCACATCGCTGGTCGCCTTCCTAGGGCTCCACCATGATGTCCTGCAGAAAGTGAGGAAGGAGCTGCAGGTGAAGGTGTGTGACTTCCCCAGAGCCATTTCACAGGAGGGGGCAGTGGGAAGGTACCCCCAGGAGAGGCATCCCAGAGGGGGCTACCTTCGACCCAGACAGTCACTTACTTCTAGGGGGTGGCCCAAAAATGCCACTCACTGAGGGGTGCTTGCTTTGCAGTGGTGGGAGCCCTGGCTGCCTGCTCCATAAATGTCATGGCAGCATTTTCCTTCCTAGGGGTTACTGTGCAGTCCCAACCAAGAGAAGCAGCTGGACATGGAGGTCTTGGAGCAGCTGAAGTACACAGGCTGTGTCATCAAAGAGACCCTCAGGCTGAGCCCTCCTGTTCCTGGAGGATTTCGAATTGCACTCAAGACCCTTGAGCTAAATGTAAGTGGGGCTTGGGCTTGACTCCTCAGTGCAGCTGTGAAGTACTGGTGCGTTCCTGTAGCCTATCTGCCTTTGAGTGACCTGCGGGAAGCCAGGAAGGGAGTTGGGGTGTACCGGCGTGTCCTGTGCTGACACCTCGCCTTATTTAACACAGCAAGACACTTCATGTCTCCTTTCTCTTCTTTTGATAGGGTTACCAGATCCCTAAAGGTTGGAATGTTATTTACAGTATCTGTGATACCCACGATGTGGCAGATCTCTTTACCGACAAGGATGAATTTAACCCGGATCGCTTCATGTCTCCATCTCCAGAGGATTCCTCTAGGTTTAGTTTCATTCCTTTTGGTGGGGGCTTGAGGAGCTGCGTGGGCAAAGAGTTTGCAAAAGTCCTTCTAAAAATATTTACAGTGGAGCTGGCTCGGAGCTGTGACTGGCAGCTGCTGAATGGACCTCCTACAATGAAAACGGGCCCCATAGTGTACCCTGTGGACAATCTGCCTACCAAATTCATAGGTTTCAGTGGCCAAATCTGAGAGCTCAACTCTTGCCCCCAGCTGGATTTCTATATAGCATCTAATGTACATAGTAACTTTTTATAGTAAGGAAGGCCTTTAAATATTTAATCTTGTAAATGTACAATAGTTATTTATGTCTTCTAAATATTTCAAAAGGCTATATTTTTTTCCCCAAGCACTACAATTATGGGTCTCTGATTCATAATTAGATAATGTTATTTCTATAGAAATAAGTTTTTCCCTATTTAAAAATATTATTAAAAGCTGGCCAGCTAAGCATTTGAAGACATTTCACGACACTGTATGTATTAAGAAATATTCTTAAAGGCATTCAGAACAATGGTAACTAGCTACTCATCGAAATGACCTAAAATGGTTATTGTTTGAGAATGTTTTCAGTATTATTTGTGTCTAGATCCTATGTTTAATGTGTGAATTTTAAATTTGATAATAAAGTTTATTTTTTATGATCCTCTGTATGACAATCTGCATATATGCTAGAGTAGCTTAACTTGGTGGGTCTAAAGGGTTTGGATGTGAAGACAGATTTGCTTTTGTGAATGAGCTATTTGCTCTTTATGCTCATAACTCCTCCGCCTCCCACCCCCAAAGTGATTCTCACTTGTGGATAGTAAATTGTTGTAAGTTTTAGCCTGCAGTGCAAAACCATAACACACTCACTGAAAACAGTATGGAGTGATAGCAAGTGGTACAAGTCTCTTAGCAAGCACATAATCTCGAGACATAGTAAATAAGAAAGAAAAGGGAAGCAGCAGAATAATGTATAACATGAGTCTTTCTCCGTTGCTAGAGAAAATAGGTGGAGAATAAAAAAATTCCATGAAGGTCCTCTCCTCCCATATTACTGCTGACCTGTGTAAACAGACCACTGCATCTTGTTCTGTGTTGAGTCTGCAGGCTATGAATCTTTACTTACTAAGGTGTCTCTTATCAGCTGATAGAGCAAATAAAATCTGCTGGGATTTCTTCTTGAAATGCAATGGCTCTGACTAGGTCAGAGATAGAACGTGCATTTGGTTTAAGAACTTCTTTCCTGGAATTCAGCAAAGTGAAAACTAAAAGGCAGGCACTAATGTGAATTGATTAACAGGGAATCAACTGTTGAGATGCAATTCCCTGGGGGTGTGTGAGCAGGGCAGATAAAATGCCCTAGGCATGACCCCTGTTTTGGCTTAACCATACGTTTTTTTTGTGCTCCCCCCCCATTACTACACCTATTAGTCTTCCCTCAAAAGTCAAACAACATAGGCTGGCTTTATAAACATCTACAGAGTAAATCAATGTAATTCAGTGTCATGAACACTTATAGCACCATATTGACTAATTAAATTTTTCTTTGCTTCTGGAAAACAGTAACTTTTTCAGTGTATTCTCCCAAGGTCAAAATTAAGGATGGAGTTAAGTTGCTCAAAATTGCTGCAGGTGTTTAATAGCATCTATGAGGGTTTGGATTTTTTTTTTAAGGAGTGTTTCTATAATACATTTGATGTGTTTCCAGATAGGATTTTAAATACATAAACTTCTAATGTAAGACCTTAGGCACAACCTACATATGAGCATACCTGTCGAGACTTTTTTGTATTCAATTTTTTGTAGTCTTAAAATACAAAATATGTTGGTTTTATATTGTACTTGAGTATTCTTGGCAATGTTTAAAATCTTATTTTTTATTATGCAAACCTCCTGTACTGCTATGCTTCTCAGGGATTTGATGAATAATCTGAATTTAAGACCCCTTTATTACAATATAATAGTAGAAAAGTGGAAACCAGATCCTGATTTGGAGGTGATCTGAAGTCTGGAGAACAGCAAGACACTTCTCTTGGTATCCCTCATTAACATATTCCTCCTTAACATTACAACATTCTGCAAATCCAAATAGATGCTGATAGTCTTTAAATGTTTTATTTATTTTCAATTGAAGTCTTTTATATGTGGGAACTTTTTGCATGGTCTTCATATTAATTTATATGTTGTTTTTGTAAAGAATGGAAATCTAAGTGCTGTCTGGAGAATATGGAGACTTCCACAGTGTAAGTCTAAGGTCATACACGCATTTCTCTGTCAGGTTTGCAAGGCTTTTATGTTTGGAGAAAAAAAATCATACACTTAATTTGATTTTGTGTGGACATCTGGGGGCACATCCTCAGCTGTTATAAATCATGACAATATAACCTATGTTAGGCACTGCCCCTGTAGAGTTTATCTCTGTAGTTAAATGGTCTGTCACTGCTGTGTAATTTAGGCATCTTGGAGTTAGCTTTAAACAAGCTGTCCCAAGAAATGGTAGCAGTGTAGCTGCAGTAATACGGAGCTCAGTGTGGGTTAATTGCTAAAATATTTGCCCAACTTTTTGAGCAGGTTTTACAACCCCTGCTAATCTCCTCTATGCAGCTGTATCTTGACAGCTTAGATGCTGGCTGCAAACCAGTTTCAGGTGAGCTCTGGTATGATTGCCTGCTCAGCAGCCACTGGTGTGGGCACATACTGGGACTGTGACTGCTAGTTAGGGGCTGACTGGCTTTTGTGTCCCCAGCCCTGACCCCTCTTGCTATACTGGATCCAGGAACAGATCTTGTAAAAAAATTATCTACCAGAAAACTACTAATAGTTTTTTGGGTGGCCCAGGTCATCACCCCAGCTCCCTGTGTGAACATTGTTTGTGCTGGGGTGCTGCAGCAGAGCTGCTTCAGCATGCTGAGCTCTAACAGCTGGATCCTAGAGCCATGCTCTAGCTTTCCTTTTGCAGGTGCTACCATGTGTCACAGTAAGTGACTGGTGCTCCAAGGCTCACAAGCCGAAATATATTAAAGGGCCAGATTTAGTGAGGAGCACTCACTCCCTTCTTGTAATTGGGCCTTTTTGGGATATTAATTCTCTTCTTAGTTTACCTATCATTTAAAAGAAAAATCTTTGACTAGGTATCTCTTAAAAAAGTTGCACACAATTCAGTAGGTGCTATGCTTTAGTCCTGAAGTAAAAAGCTGTAATTTATATGTAGTCTGCTGTTCTTCTCTGAAGCTAAGGTGAGTTACTGGAACCCACGGTTCTTCTAAACCCACGTGAATAATAGCTCCTGCCAGACAGCATCATCTCTGGTGCCTAGAATTTCTGAAGTATCTCTGGTACCTATAGCATGGTATACTACGGTATCTATAATTAACAACACACAGTTATACCCATTCTTGGATAAAAATTTCATGAAAGAATGACATTGGTGTAAATTGACACTGAGGAATGCTACTTGATAAATCAGTTCCAGACTGAGGTAATAGTATTTCCAGATAAGGTAAGAACAGGTAATAGTGAGTTTTGGTAATGGTTATGTGAGTAAGAAAAAAAGTGCAAATGAATGCTGAAAATTCATTGGAAATAAAAAAAAATATTGGTTGGTTTAAAAATAATCTCATCAGGTTTATTTATTTTGTCCTAGTGAAATGAGGACATGTTACTTTCATGTTGCTTTCAGCAGTTGAGCAGGGAAAGGATTTTTTCTTTTGGTTCATAAAAGCGCCTATTGAAGGGACAGTATCATTTGAAACCTTGTATGCTTAGGGTTTTGCACTTTTCTGACATTTTATTTCATTTTTTACCTTTACTACAGAAGTCCTTTCCTGGACCTTACAAGATGAGAAGCTGACAAAAAGGTTGCCCTTCTTTCTACGCCATTTCAATCTAATGTATGTTTTCTTATTTTATTCTGGTCAATGATTTAGAAAAACCTTTGGAGAGGTACCAAGAAAAATATTATGTAAAATGTAAAAATACTATGTAAAATATTCCATCCTTGACTTTCAAGTGGTATTTGCTTAAGTGTTATAGGAAGTTTTTAAAACTGTTTTTACAAATCTGGGTCTAGTAATCTTTGAGAGCAGAACACTGCTGTTTTGTTAATTCTACACCTCAGCAGAGGTGTTCAGGGTGGATGCTGATAAAAGAATATGCCCCAGTATTTTAAAATGTAAAATTAGACCCCTAGATTCCCTCTCTCTGTCTCTTTTTTTTTCTTCAGCTTTAGAATTAATGGGCTATTTATGAGGTATAAATTATCAAAATTGCTATCTGTCACAAAGGGAGCTGTACTGCTTAGGCTCCCTGAAATTCTAACTACTTTTGACTTAGTCCCAAATACGGATTAAGCAGCCCAAGTGCAAGCAACCCATTGCAGAATTTATTTACCTTAATATTGTTACATACCATCTTTCCTAGAACAGTCTAACAGGATCCTATGCAAGACTATAGGATCCTATACCAGGCTATGTCTGCTGAATATTCACATAAACCAAACTTCAATCTATTGGCTTTTGGCAGTATTTTAGAAATTATAAAAGGTAGTCACAATCTCATGTTTGGGACGTACTGCTGAGTTAGGGTATGTTTGAGCCCCAAATTAGTTACTTTATTTATTTGTTTATGGCTTAAAGGTACTGTATTATGTGTAGTTGTCTTCTCTATTATAATGAAAAAGTGGATAGGTTTGGATAGCATTGGATTTGGATAGCATTTGTTATTCCAGATAGTTTTGTTTGCCAGGTGGTTTGTATTGTAAATTCTCTGTCAAGTTACACATCCAGCATGCAATGCAAAACATATACAGATTAGCAGCAAAGATTTGAAAAGTTTATTAGTTGCAACCATTAGAGTGATAGATTAGGAGAAAGGAAACATAACTGGCAGCAAGTTTAGAGAAAACTCATTACTAGACTGGCTTGCTTCACTTGTTTAATAATGTCTTATGAAAAATGTTATATGAGAAGTTCAGTGAATAATGCAGCCTTCATTAAGTTATGTAAATGAATGTAACTTCGTGGGTGGGTTAGAAATAAAATATTTAACAAATCTGTTTACATCCAAAGAGTAAGAGCAGCAGAGACAGCTTTTACAGAATCTCAGATTGAAATATTTAAAAGGTGTCAGACAAGAGGACTTTGGTAGTAGGACATAATAGGTATTTACAACTTGCCCTTCAGTTGCAACATGGGCAGGGGCAACATATTAAGTATTCTTAGTTAATGAAAGTGTTATTTGTTCCTTTATCAGCCATCCCAACAATGCTGATTCACGTGTGTGTGCTGTTAATGTCCCACAGACACATGCAGAGCCTGTGTGATTTGTAAGGCTAGAAGGATCATTTTAGCAAAAGTGACTTACGATGTTCTGGCTTGCCGGGTCATTTTGTGCACAAACACACAATCATTCATACACTGGTTGATTTCAGTGTGCTTTTTTTTCTCCCAATTTATGACCATTTAGGAAAGCCTAAGTCTCCACAAGTTGAGTTTACACTGCTGTACAGGATAACTGCCACAACAAGAAGAAAATGATAAACCAAGGACTATATCAGGTATTGACAGCATGCTTTCCTACCGCACCTACAAATGCCAACCTTTCTTATGCCTCTGCCAAAACAAATCCTTGGATTTTGGGCCTCACAGCTTACCCAGAAGGTCAAAGATTGTTGGAGGCTGTTTTCGAGTAAAGCGGGGAATAAATTCCAGAGCTGAGGGCCCCTCACAGGATCACTCCAGTGATAAAAGTAACCAAGAGGCAGTCCCATTTGCACTCTTTTGGGTAGGAGGCAGGTCAGTAACTTTCTGATGAGGTTGGGAGCTGAAAAAAATCAGTGTCAAGAGATCTGGGTTATGAGCAGTACTCTAGGTATAGCTGAGACAGTTTGAGGAGGAGATGTGCACAGGCACACATCTACCAAGATTGTGTTAAGGCACCTTTGTTAATGCTGCTTTAAATGAAATAGCTTCTTCCAGGAACCACTGTTTTGAGGGAAGAGCATCAACTCAGTTTGGGGGGTTTTTTCTGCTTTATATGTACAGGGTCAACACTAATTTAATATATCTGTATCTCAGAAATACACTGCTTTTCTGTGTAAAATGTCAGCATTTTCTTTCATAATCTTTTCAGGATAAAATCTGAATTTGTAGTGGAATGATTGTAGGTCTTGGGGCTGTGGTATGCTTTACCTAATAGCCTTTATTTTATATCTAGGCCCCTCTGAATTAACAACCTGTCTATATCCTATGGGAAATGAAGGAGAGGACAGGATAGTGCCCTGCTAGCTATAGTAGTGCCAGCCTATGTGAATAGGATTGGGGTTTTTCTTCCCCCCTCTTACAACTCTACATCATACACCTCCTCATAAAACACCCTGCTTCTCTCTGAAGCTTCCTTTGGAAGCCTAGGGACCACAGAGCCATAGGAAACTGCTCCCAGACCTGGCAATAGCCGCCTCTTTTGTGAATTGTCCTTAACTTTGACAAGAATGGAAGGAGATAGGGTGGGAACAAAGGGGAACCACCAGCGAGGCAAACAGCCCCACCACCCCAGCACACCACAGCCCTGGCTTTATAACACACAGGTGATTTTCACCCTAGTGTCATCCTTCTTGTCCCAACTTCTCTTGCTCTTTGCTGTCATTATATTAAATATACATTACTGATCTTAATGGTGCTACCTACAGCACTGCAGCAAGCTAGCACGTGCATTATAAATCTAGCAGTTAAAGAGAAAAATTCATTAATCTTGTCAACAGATTGCTTGAAGTAATGGCATGTCATGACCTTTTTGCTCATTGTATGAAATGAAATGGCTCAGATTGGTGACATTTCTGAGGGAAACTTTCCTCTAACTGGGACTGAGAGCATGCTGGTCACTGAAAGACACTGTCAGTCAGCATGTCTAGAAAAAATTGCAAGTTTCAACTATGGGGATGTACACAGAAAAGTACAGTTTACAGAGACAAGTTGCATGCCTGCAAAGTGGAACCATCCACTGTTTATGGAATCATCTTACTGTTCTCCTGCTTTGCATACTGTTAGTAATTTTTTTTAATCGACAGTTAAGAGATGTACTTATTATCAAAGTATTTAGAAGGAGAGAGACGAGACTAGCTGAGCATGCTGATGAGGAAAACTGAGAATCCTTAAGCAGTCAAAGGTACTACTTGTTTATTTTGGTGGGTCCTTGTTGGCTGTTCTTTTCACCTTTTATTAACCTGCAAATGGATTAGTCCTTGTAAACTAAAGAGGAGAGACCAGTGCACAACCCACTGCCCCAGAGATAAGGTCACAAAGAGGGGACGTGTCCTGAGTACAACCTCAGAGAAGAAATAGAAGTCTGAAGGCATTTACACTAGGCTGCCATTGCGCTTTACTAACCCTACTGTGATTTACCGTATCAGTTCAACTGCTGACACCTTTATGTCCCTCCCTCCTATCCCAGCAGGCCACAGAGACACAGTCCATGATAGATGCTGGTGAACTTTTCCTCTGATCACCTTCTGAAGAACTTTCCCATAATCTATTGTTTTCTATCACAGTGGAAAACAAAACAAGGGGTTTTTTGACTTTCAGTTACCAGCTATTTTGCCCTAACTTTAAAGCAATGTACTGAATTTATTACATCAGTGTGAAAGAAGTTTTAAACTCTTGTCTCTTTATCCTACTCCCTGAACTTAACATGGTCCAGAGTAAATCAACGTAATTGCTGTTAGACCTACATTGTTGCAGGAATGTTTTATATTCCATGTTGTCAGTTATTTAGAACAGTTAATTGAAATTGCAAACATAAAAAGAGGAAAGCTACAGTCAAGAAATTAGCTTTTTTTGGTGCCTGTGGCTACTGTATGAATTATATAAAGAGTCAACATTAAATTTAACATAAGACCAAAAGTGTCTGGGATATCTAAAAGAAAAAATACAGTTGTGGATTCAAGGCAAGTATTTCCTTTAATTGACCACATAAAAATTTAAGAAGTTATTCTGGATTGAGAGAAGCAGCTGACGTAGCATTCTCCTCTGTAACTCCAAAATACTTACCAAAATGTTGCATTTTATTCTAACCAAATAAATGCTACAGGCTGCACCTGGTTTTGTCTCATCAAAATTCAGCCCCAGTATTACAGCATGAAGGGGAAAAGAAAGTCACAGCAATGTTAAAAAGAGGTGTATTGGAGAGAGTGCACTTGAAAGAGAAAAGGGGGAAACTGCAAACACTCTCCTGCAAGGGTTCCTCCTCTGAGTATGCCCTCAGCTAATTTTCTTGCTACTGCAGCCTGCTGAAAGGGCAAGCAGAGATGCATGTACAAGCCAGCTTGTCCTGCACACAGAGGCATCAGTACATGTGCAATCGGGAGTTAAGGAGCAGCTGGATTGGGAAGGAGATATCCGGGAAAGGCTGAGTCAGCATCTGCCAGTAATGTTCCAACTGCAGCACTATCAGCTTAATCCTTTCAGTAGAAAATTATGTTAGAGGAGGTCTATGATCAAAATGATCCCAAATATGCTTTCAGTGTCTCCCTCAAGGCTCTCTGCCCTCTCCAGGTTGTGACAATACAGCAGTGCATTCATCTTCTAGTTCCTGTAGAATGATGGCAATGAACAATTTCTGCCAAAACAGGATTTTCATTGCAGTGGCCCACAAGGCCACGCTTCCAGTGTCAGGCTATCTTTCATGCGAAAGATCCTACTCTGCAATTTGACTGTATATGTGGGACAGTGGTAAGTTTAGGAAAAGCTCAAGGAGGGAAAGAATTGGTGTGTAAGATTTGGGCAGAAAGCAATAATGCATCTTCTCTACAAAACCAGGCAGACCTCACAGTTGGCCTTACCAGAGACCTCTGAACATGCTGGACTGCCACCATGTGTCCTAGCCCTGCCCTCTGGATGGTAAAAGTGATGCCATTGCTACAGTGTTCTCACTGATGGCTGCTTTCCCAGCAAACCTTGTGTGTTAAAAAGGAGCACTAAGATGAGTCTCCTTTGCAGGACTCGCCCCTAAGGGAGCTCAGCCAGCCGAGCAAGCAGCTGTGCAGTGCCGGAGGGGCTGCTCTCCTCGTGCCCTGTCAGAGTTTCATAGGGCCAGCATCCTTGTTTCAAGAAAAGTGCATCTTCACACCTTACAGAGAAGTTTGTTTCTGACTGCCAGGAAGAGGAGAGCTGGGTTTTAAACACAACTTTTACAGGAGAAAATGGTAGGTTCGATCCTCAGGGTGGCTGCCTTGACAGAGATACTTAGGAGGTGACTGTTCAGTCATCGCTGTTAGATATACCAGTGATGGTTCCAAAGTTTTTACTTTACAGCTATCACACTTAAGCTGGCTTACAGTGATGCAAGCTCAAAGCAGTTTTCTTTCATTAACTGCTTTCTTATCACTAACATTGCTATAGATAAAGATTTGGCTCAATGTCTTTTAATAAATTAAATCTTTGCCTTGTAATTCTTTCTTCATATACTGAACTTCACACTTCTGAAAGCCCTACTTCTGGGCTCTGTGCTGTCACTGTGGCTGGCTGTGGTTTTAGAGCAGTTCTTTTCAGCAGAAGTAGCTAAACTACAATAGTGATATTACAAGCCAGTCTTGTATTCCTGAATTCCTTAAAGCTGACCACTTGCTTTATCTCACAGCATGAAGTCTGTAGTCAGGTTAGACAGAAATATTTACCCACTCTCTACAAATGTATATACTTTTACATCAAGCTAGATAAAGTCAGGTAGAAATATGTAAAATGTTATTTTTATTCACTTACCTACACTAGACAAAGAAACATAGACATACTGTGGAACTGAAGTTGGACTTGTCACCTCTAAAGCACAGTGTGTGTGTTCCATCTGGCTGCTCCTCCTGGTTTGCTTGTTTTTCCCGAAAGCTGGAGGAAGCACAAGGATTTCAGAAGCAGCTTCTGGATCAGACAAGTTGTCCTTGCAGACAAAGTAGGAAAGGAGAAAGAGTGCGATCAGGCCACCAGCCTGGGACAAGGTCAGTGTGGCTGCTCTCTTGCCTCCCAATTTCATTGTATGGAGAGCATAGGTATGCTAAGAAAACAGTAAGTGGGGAGAACAGAAACCTAGCCCTTTGCCTGCTGGTTTTGCTGAACTTTGCAGCTCCAGTAGGCTGAGCTGGTGCAAGTGTCAGGGCCACCTTCCTTACGGCTTCTTCCCTTTCTGTCCTTCTTTGACCTGCATGTTCCTGATCCCTAATATCTGCTTCTGTGCTGTGATTTCCCTCCCCTCCTGCAGATCCCTGGACAGAGGGTAAATGTGGTTTCATGTCCTCTCATGCTCCCTGCACTTCTTTCCCCTGTACCAGGTTTTCCTACTGGTAGGCTTTCTCTTTTTCCCCATCTCCCATAGCAGTGCTCAGGGTGGCCCCATCTTCCCACCTCTGTCAGTAAACTCCCATCAATCCCATCTGAATTCCCTTCCCCAGTCTCCTACTCCTAGTGAAGGCAGTCTCTCCAGTCTTTATTTGTCTGGGAAATAGCTCATTAAACTGGGACAGGGAGGATGGGCAGAGATGAGAAAGAGCCATTGTTATGCTGAAAGCAGTTAATGGGTGCCACCAGACATTTGTGTGATCTACAGACCGTAGCAGAAGTCCCTTAAAGTGTGCTGGTGCTGCCCAGGGCATTTCACACTTCTTCCTTCCCAGTCTTTTGATTTTCCTCCAGTTGAAGAAGGGTCTGGCACTGGTCTACACCATTCTTTGGCATTTTCTAATGGATTGGATGAGATAGTCAGAACACACCATACTATACAGGGAGAAAGACCCTCAAGCTGAGAAAAGGTTTTACAATATGTCATCAAAAACCTGAGATTTTGGCTTTGGAAAGGGGCTTGGTGAGCTGGGCAGGACCTGTCCTGTGTGGGAAGGACTGACAGATGCAGACAGGGCTCCGTGTCTTCTTGGAGTTAGCTGTGCACTAAGTGGCTGTGTAGGTAAGGGTGGGATTTATGAATTTTTACTTCCTCTTGAGTGTTTAAATGTGCCATGAGAAAAAAAAAATTAGTCACATTTCTTCAGGAGAAAATTTATTTTTTACAGGCAGATGCTGGACCTTCAGCAGATGTGTTGGTCAGCTGCACGGTCTGAGTGTCCCTATTTGATTAAGGAAGTCTTCCTTTGTGTTTTTGTAGAAATTTGCCTTAACTCTCAATTGGACTGGAGCTATAATTTAAAAACCTACATAACTTAACTCAGGCTTTTGCACCAGAAATCATTCACTGTCATATTTCTTCCACTTTTCAAGGGCCTGCCTTCTGGAAGCAATGTAAATTGTTGCTTACATTTTCAGTTCTGCTGTCCCAAGACTTGGAAATGAGTTAGATTTTCACCCTTTCTCACTTTTTTTCTCCTTCTCGCACCCTCTGCCTGGATCACAAATGCTGACTTTCATAATTAATGTTCCACAAGTAGTAAGTGTCTCAGAGTTTTTCTTGTGACCAAAAAATGTGAAAGATGGGTAAGATTTTGCTTGTCAGAAATTGAATGTTACTGATTAATTGAAACAAACCCAAGTGGCTGGTGGGATGTCTGTAAATATGCTGTAATGAATCACTAGTGACCTCTAAGGGGAAGACAATGTGTCAGAGATTGCCCACAGATACACCTTCTAGATTGGTATGGAAGGTGGCTGTTTCCATATTCCCCGAGATGTAGAGGGAAGCTACCTGAAATAAATCTTGTAAGAAACAGGGTGGCTGGCATATGGTGTCATTCACCTATGAGTCACATCCAGCCCAACTCAGCAGTGGCTGAAGTTGTTAATATATCATTGTCCTTTAATGGCCTATGAAAATGAACTTTTGATCCCAGTCCTGTTTCAAGTAAACAGATGACCCCATCAAGCAACACCATCCCATTTGAGAGCTCAGCAGAGGCTAAAGCTAGCAGTAAAAGATCTGCCATTTACAGACATTGTTAGTCAGCTGTGAACTTTTGTCCAGGGGGTGGTGGTGGTGAAAGGACACAGAAGGAAGTAGGAGGAGTGATACTCCGGCCTTACCAATTTTTGGTAGATTTTTTTAAAACTCCTTCTGTGTCAAGGAATTGTGGAAATTAAGAATATTTTCCATGAACAAACTCAGGAGGCAGAAAAGGTTAGTAACACTGTTTGTCTACCCTAGAGATTGTCTGCGTGGTGGCAGGAGAGAGTTCACGTATGGTTCAACTGTCCTCTTGCTCTGTTGAGAGGACTGTAGTCGCAGTCCAACACTCTGCTGCTTTTAGGTTGAGTGGTGCTGAAGAATGACGGTTAGCACTCGTGCAAGCTTTGGGCCTGTTGATCTCAACTTGGTGATAAAGTGAGTAAGTGTTTCTACCAGAACTAGCACACAGATTGAACTCTTTCCTGTTTCAGCACTAGAAACCAAAAATGTATTGCAACATGCTGTGCTTAAGGGATACCATGGGCCGTTTCAAATTTGATCTTAAAAATGTTTTTTTCATGAACATGAAAATTTACCATCTATAAACCTTTCCTGCAGATTACAATCTTCTTTGCTAAGCCTAAATCATTAGTCTAAAGTTAAGAACAGCCTTATACCATAAAGCTGGATAACCTTCTTTTGTTGGGGGGAGGGATGCGAGCTGCATGGCCTTTCACCTTCCAAGCAAAGCCAAACTTCTGGGCAATCACTGTGCAAAATGCTTTTTCCCTCCCCCTCTTCCAGTGATGGCTGCAAACAAAGGTCTTTAGGGCTGGCTACCACAGACTTCGGGACTTTTAAGGGTCTTTACTTGACTGGAGATCAAAGGTTTTTCCCTAAAGAGTTTATCACTCAGACAAATACTCCGCAGTTAGCATTTCAAACTGGGCTTACAAGTCAAATAATTTAGCAATTTCTTCTAACCATGTGGCCTTATGCAGAGGCTGCTGGATGCCAATTATAGCACTATTTTGACATGAAGTGCAGCACTATCTATTGACAAATGTGTGCACCCTTTTCACCATTCTTTACCGAAGAGAAAAGCAGTTTCCACATATTCTGAGTCGGTCCCAGACTGCTCAGTTGGGGCTTGAGTTCCCTTCCTGGGATTGCTGATTTCCTACTTGTCACCTTCAGTATGTCTCTTAATCTCTCTGTCCCTGCTGAAAGTGTTTTTCTCCTTTGAAACATAAGAGCTATGAAGACATGTATCTGGGTGGTGGACATTATTATAATTGGTGTACAATGCAGTAATGTGACTAAACAAATGTCTTAAACATTGTTTAGATGCCTCTGACCATTAACCCTTCTCTGTTCACAGTGTTATCAGAATGTCCTGGAATTAGGACGAAAGGATTGTCTGTTGCACTGCAGTGCATAGGCCAAGCCAGTGCCCAAAATGCTGTTGTAGGCAAACCTGTACCAACAGCTCTTTCATGTTAACTGCTTGAGTCCAGAACTCTGTTTATTTTCTGTTATAGATTTTCATGTGTTGTGTTCTACATAGGTTCTCTTGCTGTGCTCGTCACTTTGAGCATCTTCCAGAAGTGCACTGAGCAATGACACTAGCACTTCTTGGATTTGTGTAGTTTTTAATCTCATCAGGCAGAGAAATGGAGTCACTGCCTTGTTTTGAGGAAGATGGAAATTTTGTCTCCGTTAGTCTTTTACATATATCTTCCCCAAAAAATTAAAGAAAGAACAAAACAGAACTCTGTTTACACATTTTATTTTATTTTGAATGTATAGTTATGATAGCAATATAAGCTCTCCATTAAATTGTGAGAAGAGTAATAGATGGGATTAATTGAAGGGAAGGTTCCTAGGCTTACATAAACCATCAGCTTGTTGTAAGGGCAGGTATGTAAGAAGTGTTACATATCTCTTCTTTCCACCCCACAGAGGGAGGCTCTGCTCTGCCTGCTAACTGTGAAGGCACAGGATCTGACTGGCTGGTAATTCCAGAACAGAAGCATTTTATGGTAGCAGAAAGTGATCAGTAGGTCAGGTTTTTCAGACAGGAGAATGAATGTTTCCTCACAACTTCTGTGCAGCCAGTGATATACACAGCATTTGGGCAGCATTATTAATAATAGTTTATCTGGCTAATTGTTTTCAATTGAAAGTGCAAACAAGGTAAGGAAAATTGTCAGCATGTCATGGATAATTTGAGGCATATGTTTTTTCCAGATGAACATTCTGGTTGTTATGTGCTTGTTATGACATAGACCAATATGTTCAGGATTATGGGTGACTAAACACTCAATAGAAGAATTTCGTGTTGATATTAAACAAGTGATGTGTTCCACTTGCACTTGTAGGTATGTGAGAGGTTGGTTAAGGACTACTTTTAATTTAGGACAGTTTTTTTCTTTGGGGGGACAATAGGTAAAAACACCCCTCTAGTTTTACATGACTATGGTATCTGCCCAGCATCCTGATAACTTAGCAGTGCTGAATACATAGGAAGCACTTTTGATCATCAGATCCTTTCCCTCACAGTGAGAGTGGTTATTTTCTAAGTTATTGGAAAGCATATGGCTTCTGTTCCCCAGGTTGACAGTTTCTACAAGAAACCGAGATCATTCATCCAAACACACTGGCTGTGTGGGAATTGTAGGCTGAGTAACACAGATGGTGCTGCATCTTTCTCCTGATCAGCTTCTGCACCATGCAGAAGGCCTTTGCAGAACAAGTTGAAGCTAGGAAGGTAGCTATATCACCTCAAAAGCAAGGAAATTAATTTCTGGAGGTTCTTCACATCCAGTGTACTTTCAGGAGCAGCTTCTGGAGATCACTATGAGATCAAAAGCTTGCCTAGTTCTACTGAGAAAAACTGGTACCGAGTTGTTACATTTCTGAATCCTTCAGGAATAGGTAGCACTCAGGTGAAGGCAGTAACAGCTATTGTGTTCACACCACCTAATGTGCCGTAACTGAAATTCACAGTACCCCACCCAACTGCCTATGTGAAAAAACTTGGAAAACCAGAAATGTTAAGAACTCTAGATTCTGCTATATTCAAGTATTGGCTGAATTACCAACAAGATAATAGGTGTATGTTGGTATATAGAAGACTGTGGAAGAAAAATTTGTTTTTCTGATGGGTTACAATTTTAGGTGGACATTCAGAAGTGAATCTGAACTGGGCTCTTGTCAGTATTTGTAGCCTGCTGCAGTATTTTTACCTTTTTGCTGAATTATACCCAACTTTTTCAAAATAACAAAACCAAACAATCCCTGATACATATTTTATTCTAAATCGATGATATGATAAGAAATTGCTAAAACAGTCAAATCAAGTTAATTGATAATTGATAATGATATGATGTCAAGATGGCATTAACTAACACAGGGACCATGCAATGTTGTATACAAAAGCAAGGTATAATAGGGGAGAGAACCTCATTTGAGTTGATAGCAAAATTCCCCTTGAATTTGAAAAGCCAGGCTGTATCTAGCCAAAATTTCTTGCAGGACTTCTCTAGCATGCCAGTCTTTACCAAGGAGTCCTATAAAGAGCCTATTCTTGTTTGTTTTGTTATTTAAAATTTTGTCATAGCATATAGGAATCTGAAGCATGGACTAGGAGTTTAAAAGGGTATTTTTTGCTCCATCTTTGTGCTCAATAATCTACAGGTTTTGAGAGCCCTGGATGCATTTTCTACTAAATATGCTCAGGATGTCACCTGGCAAAAGGAAAATAGCAATGGTGTCTCCTTTTCATCTAATTGCCTAATAATGAAAGTCGTCATTCAAGATTTAAGAAACATAAGTCATACCTTGTCTGGGTGACACTCTTCTCCCCTTTGCTGGGAAAGCATTCCTAACCACAGCACCTCCAGCAGCATGGTGGAGGGCTCAACTCCGGGGAAGAATCACAGAATCACAGAATCTAAGGGGTTGGAAGGGACCTCGAAAGATCATCTAGTCCACCCCCCCTGCCAGAGCAGGGTCATCTAGAGTACATCACACAGGAACACATCCAGGCGGGGTTTGAATGTCTCCAGCCAAGGAGACTCCACAACCTCTCTGGGCAGCCTGTTCCAGTGCTCTGTCACTCTCACAGTGAAAAAGTTTTTCCTGATATTTACATGGAACTTCCTATGCTCCAGTTTAAAACCATTGCCCCTTGTCCTATCATTAGTCATTACTGACAAAAGCTTGGCTCCATCATCCTGACACTCACCCTTTACATATTTGTAAACATGGATGAGGTCACCCCTCAGCCTCCTTTTCTCCAAGCTAAAGAGACCCAGCTCCCTCAGCCTCTCCTCATAAGGGAGATGTTCCATTCCCTTAATCATCTTTGTGGCTCTGCGCTGGACTCTCTCAAGCACTTC
>VZRW01009674.1:497693-514019 GCA_013398125.1 Aegotheles bennettii
CCTCATAGAAGGCTATAAGGTTGGTCAAACATGACTTACCCTTGGTAAAGCCATGTTGACTGCTCTTAATGACCCCCTCATCCTTGATGTGCCTAGAGATAGTGCCAAGAACAAGTTGTTCCATCACCTTTCCAGGGATGGAAGTGAGGCTGACCGGTCTATAGTTACCCGGGTCCTCCTTCTTGCCCTTCTTGTAGACTGGAGTGACATTTGCTTTCCTCCAGTCCTTAGGCACCTCTCCTGTTGCCCATGACTTACCAAAGATGATGGAGAGTGGCTTAGCAATGACCTCTGCCAGCTCCCTCAGCACCCTTGGGTGCATTCCATCCGGACCCATCGATTTATGGATGTCCAGATTACTCAACTGATCCCTAACCCAATCCTCATCTACCAAGGCAAACTCCTCCTTTATCCTGACTTCTTCTGGGGCTTTAAGAAAATTTAACTTTGCTTGAAACAATTGTGCCAGAGCAAGATGATAAGCATCCACTGGTTTGGCCACGAAGCTGCATTCTAACACAGGAGTTGGGGTCCTCATCTGAAAGTGAGGGGCTTGACTATACCCTTTGTGAATTTGGATGTCTTTTGAAGAAAGCTTGATTAGGCTGAGGATGAGTTTGATGTTGTCATTTTGGCTACCATGGTGGTGAGATGTCTAGACAAGTGTGGAGCTGATGTGTTCAAATCTATCTGCTTTTTACACTGCCATCTACAACCTTAGCACTGGATAACAAACACCTAACCTTTCTAATGGTGGCTGATTTTGATTTTTGAGAGAAGAATACTTCAAAGGATGAAAGCTAAGCTCTTAGGCATCCTAATTCCAAAGGCTCAAGTCTTACCCTCTGTAATTTAGTTCAGTTGTTTCCTATGACAACAGTATAGATCAATGCACTGGGGAGCATATTTGCTCACTGTGGTCCTGGGTACAGTAGTTAAAGCTGACAAGAGTGAGGCCAGAAGCAGCAACATTGGCTTACTGCAGAAATGCTCAGATTTTCTAATGGGCTATCAATATTTCTGTGCCTGAATGTAAACATTGTTCGCTTTATTATCTCTACCTGGAAAGAGAAATTGAATAAAAGATATTCATAGACCTGAACCTTTCTGAGTGATTTATCAAGTAGTAGTAGAATTCAGAATATGAGAGTTAAATCTGGAAAACAGCTGTGTTATGGACTGAATCAATGTAAAATATAAATTCCTTTTTCTCTTACATGTAATTTGGTTTGTTCATGTTATTTCAATGTAGTAAATGGAGATCCAATTTTGCATTCCTTACTCAAATGCACAATTAATGTAAAATAATCGCTTTGTCTGAAAAGGAGTTGTGTTAGGTCTGAGTTAAAACAGCAGGACTGGGCAGTAAGCCACACACCACTGACTAGTAACTTCCTGGTATAATATCATCACAGAATCATAGAATCACAGAATTGGGTTGAATCACAGGTTTGGGTTGGAAGGGACCTTAAAGATCATCTTGTTCCAACCCCCCTACCACTAGGGACACCTCCCACTAGACCAGGTTGCTCAAAGCCCCATCCAACCTGGCCTTGAACACTTCCAGGGAGGGGCATTCACAATCTCCCTGGGTAATCTGTTCCAGTGTCTCACCACCCTCACATTAAAGAACTTCCTAAAATCCAGTCTAAATCTACATTCCTTTAATTTGAAACCATTCCCACTTGTCCTATCACTCCATGCCGTTGTAACAAGTCCCTCTCCAGCTTTCCTGTAGTCCCCCTTCAGGTACTGGAAGGCTGCTCTAAGGTCTCCCCAGGGCCTTCTCTTCTCTAGGCTGAACAACCCCAAGTCGTTCAGCCTGTCTTCATAGGAGAGGTGCTCCAGCCTTCTGATATCTTTGTGGCCCTCCTCTGGACTCAGTCCAACAGCTCCATATCCTTCTTATGTTGGGGACTCCAGAACTGGACACAATACTGCAGGTGGGGTCTCACGAGAGCAGAGTAGAGGGGGACATGTGCCACAAAAACTAGAAACTGAAATATTCACACTGACTGTAAAAGGATTTTTCTACACTTCACCACATTCTAAGGTATGTTTTCTTTTGGAAGTAGTCATATACTGAACTTTCAATATAACCAGGTCAACATTTTGTATGATATATTCCTACCATTACTATTGCTTGGGGAAGTGGTTCTTGCCAAGTTTAGTATCTGCTGATGCAAGTGGTGAGACAAAATGGGGAGAGAAAGAACTGTTGTTCCTAGATTTTAATTTTGAGAGGAACTATATTAATATGTCAATACCTTGCAGGTGTTATTTTACAGATAATTTTATTTTTGCAACAATGTGGTAATTTTTATATCAGAGTTAGTATTTTTTATCGTAAGCAATAAATGTTACCATAGCAATGGACTAGAAGAGACCTATTGCAGGTAACTACTATCTGGTCACAAAACCTATTCTCAAAATGTATCAAACTCGATCTTAAAAACAGATATGTTTATTGTTTCCATTGTTCCTAATGAAAAGTTCTTCCTGAATGTCACTTTTCTAATAGTTAAAACCTTCTTTGAAATACAGGAAAAAAAATGTTCAGAACTAGATTATATGTATTTATTCTTGAAATAATTTGCTTTTAAAATTAAATTAGATTTTTCCCATTTTGAGTATTTGTTTTTTTCTTTTATTTATAGAGAACCATCCTAGCAGGCTTCACGCTATAGCACCATATAAGCCTTTTAATTCTCTTCTCCCAGTTCCTGTCAGTGTAGCAAGTTCGATTTTGAACAAAGATTAATTTAAAATGTGGGCTAACGTTAACAGTATTCCAGATGAGGTTTGAACAACACCTGCTCCAGTGCTACAAATATTTGACTATTTCCACTGGAAATGCCTCTCCTCATATATTCCAGTATCACTTTTGGCTTTTCACAGCCATATCGTGTTGGTGACTCAGTCCTTCCATGATCAGGTAATAGTTTGTGATCTTTTTTTTTCTTTCTGTTGTTTCCAGCTGATGAGGCCCTTAGTGTAATTTAAATTCTTGTTATTAGTTGTTAAATATGTACTTGCACTTTATACATTACTTTTCCTTCCTCCTTTGCTACTGTAGTCTTCAAGAGCATCTATTTCTCTCATGTGTTGTTCTGACCATTCTCTTTTGGACACCACCACCCTTGGGCTTTTTGTTGTCTTATGAAATGAGGTGGTCACAAAACTGATCTAACCACTTCTGACCAAATATTCCTCCTTTCAGCACTTCCCCCCTAGCAAATTTCTCATCCACCTCACAATTCTCTCAGCTTCTACCTTCTCTACCTTAACTAACAACTACTTACAAAGAATAGCATCAAATGTTCCACTTCAGGATTTTTCTGTGGCCAGAAATTCTGTAATTTTCTCAAAACCATCATAAAATGTCTCGCCCACTGTGATATATTTACTATGAATACTCACTGGTAGAGCTGAGTTCCATATGTTCGTTCTGTACAATTTCCTACAAAACATTCCTTAACTTGTCAGAAACAATTTAAGATGTATGCATTTCAAATATTGGTGATGGTGGTATTAAGAGGTGCAGCTTTGTGGAACATCCGTGAAATATTCAATAGCTAATTCTTCTCATAACAGAGTGGATAGAATGCAGTAGCAGGATAAGTTTTTTTAAATACTTGTCTGACTTGTTATTTTTTTTGTTGGTTTCTCCACTCAGAATCAAAATGATGAAATTCTTTCAGAGGTGATGAAAAAATTCTTTTGACTACAGTAGTGTAAAGTATCATCTTTATTGACTGATTAAATCTTTGTGATAGAGACCTGGCATAGTTAATCTGTCCTCATAGAAAAATATACTTCAAGAAATTTTAATATTCTCCTAATTACATAGAGATTATGTATGTACTAATGCCTCAATATATACACTAATGCCTTAATTTCTGTGTCATTTAATGATTTGATGTTCTTCTGAGATCTAGATCTTTGTGAAACACAACTGAGCTGAGAAGGGAAAAGAGGAATTTTCTCTCTTACTGCTATGGGCAACCTCAAGCAGATATAACTACCTAAACAAAGCTATGTGTCTATTACTGAAAAAATAGAACTGAAAAATAGAGAGGCTTTGAAAAGTTTTCATACGTGGACTCTCTTGTAAAATACCTTCTGTAATTTGTATATTAGCCATTTTTTTAATAGTGTTTGTTCCTGTATACTTTTTAATCAATGACTTATCACTAATAATGTTCTGGAAAAGGGAGTAAGTTCAGACTCGTGTTTGGTCAGATGACAAATATGTCTGATAAGGCACCAAAATATGTTCTTTACAAAATTGAAAGAAGCTGTGAAAAATAGGTTTTTCCTTCTCAAAGAAAAATAACTACATTTTTATAACTTCTGAAATCCAGCTAAAAATTATAAGAAGGTAAACATTTCTGCAGATGACTTCAGACTTAGACACCTGGTTTTGAACCACAGTACCACCTGTGCCGCCTTAAACATGAGAGGAAGGAAGTACAGTATACAAGGTAAAAAGTACAGGGCGAGGCAATGTGATGTATCCCTTAGGTCAAACAAGAGGCTGTTTGTAAATGACCCTTCTGAGGCAGACATATGACTTCCCAAGATTGGAGCATTCTACAAAGGGATGCATAAATAGCAGTTGTTCACAGCAAGGGTTATACTATATGGCTATTAGAGTGAATAGAAGCAACTCACTTCTTGCCAATGACAGGAAATAAGGTCAAGCAAAGATAACAGGTCTTTGAATTAGAGGTTTTCAAAATATTAGTCTTACACCTTCAGTATTGAGTTGAATGAGTAGTTCTCTTTAAAATGTCCTACTTCTAAAACTCAGAGACATCTGAAACCAAGCGTATGAAACAGCAATCATTAGGTTTTATACCTGCCTTACCCAGCTTCTTTTAGTCCAGAAGGCATTACAATTAATAACACAGCCAATCTGAATGTAAATAATTTAAAAATGCAGCTAAGGGCTTTGGGGGATGTTTTGTTTAATCGGGATGTTCTTTATAGAAAGAAATCACGACGTATGCCAATGCTGTAATAGTGCTGCTAAACATCTAACTTACTTGAGAAAATAAATATTCGTACAACAGCATATTGTTTACTACTAATCTTTAATATCTGCATTCCTGTGGTGCAGGAATAGTTCTCCTTTTCCATAATCTGTTAACAGATTAACTACATAATCCATTTCCAGAGTGTCCAAAGCCTCAGTTTTCTTCTTTGGCATTTGATAAAGGAAAATTGATCTTTTCCTGTTACATGTTGCTGAACGTGCCTCATAGGTCATAATCCAAACCCAGTCAATATTATGTTTTAGAATGCAAGCATTTAATATCAGAATTTGTTAGGGAAATAGTTTTACAGTGATTTCTAGGATTTCAGTCCGAGCTACTGTACTCTTATCTCTTTAAATGTTACCAGGTATTTTTTCCTGTATGTCATTTTAAAATGTAAAACAATCCAATAGGTATATGAAATCAAATTACAGGCATAAACTTAGGGTAATTTGAACTCTAATGTATACATAACATGTTCAGTAATCACACAATAAATTAATCTATATAAACTTGCTCCATAATGGGGTGAATTCAATAGAATTAGTGCAGCTATCAGTGACAGTGAGGATATGTGCAAAACATGAAAAAAATGAAGTATATATTTTTTTTGTAGCGCCCTTAGTAAACTAGCATAGTCCATTAATTTGGTATCAATATTTTCTAGTCAAATTCAGAAATTAAAAAATAAATGCCAAATTATTTTTACAACAGATATACAGCTGTAACAGTTTTTGTCTCTACTATGTACATATTTAATGTTTAGCAGGTATGTAATTGATTTTGCACATGTATTGTTCTTTCAATGAAATACAAATAACTACTAGCTAAACAATTTCTGACTAGTTAGTAAATTCATGTAGCAAGAACAGATAGACTACATATTTTATTTAGTGTTTGTGTACGCATTTGTGTTTCAAGTCAAATGCATAAGGAACAATGGATAAGGTAATTTTTTTAGAAGACAATAGAAAGTCTTGTCTTTCATTTACCAAGAAAGGGTAAAAACAAACTCGTGATGGTCATTAGCATGTGTTAGGTGGGCTAGAAAAACAGATTAAACATCCTTTCACATTATCCCTTAATCATAGGCAATTTCCTTGATGCAGGAGTTTCATACTTTTCATAGGGATGTCAAAATGACCCATCTAAGTAGATTAGCTGCAAGACAAGGGAAGAAAAAAGTTCACACATTGTGTTCCTTTTGTTATGCTGCAGCTCCTTCTTTAAAACAACAGAAAGCATATTTCCGCTTTGCGTTTTGCATTTAGGTGAAAAACCTTTCTTTTTTTATATTTTATGCTTTGTTCAGTAATAAAATTCCAGTGATCTTATGATTACATGAGCAAAGTACTTGTTTCTGGTAGAGATGTGCTGTTTTGGGAGAAAAAACCTGAAATATTAAAATATATTTATTAAAAATAAATTGTTATAGGTATATTTTTTCTTGTGCCTGCAAGAAATATTCTTCAGTTTACAGAGCAATCTATAATCTATAATGAGGTCTATAATAAAGCACAAATGCTGGAAATAATTATATTCCAGATATATTTTAAAGATTGCTGGTTTGGAACCATGATAAGACAAGGTTATGTAGTTAAAAAATATTTCTTCACTATTGTACTTCTCTTTAAACAGTGGTAAACAAAAGAAGGTAGTCGGCCTCATCAGCTATATTACATAAAAATTTAATTCAAATCTGAATTGTAGACTGACTACACAGGAAGGGACAGACTGTCTTCCTAAAATATAGATACTGTTCCAAGGTCATAGGTCCACTTGCTTCACAAAACTGGAGATAAGATCTGTGTGCTGTCAAAATTTCTTCCAATGATTTTTTCACGTGTGCATGGCTTTGGGAAGGTAAAACAGAAAAAAAAGAGGTACGTTATATAGTTTGAATCCTGCCAAAACTAAGCAGATCAAGGTTTGGCTTTAATTGTTTTCTTCTTTTATCAGTTTATCCATGTTAAAGACATGATTCTTATTAAAGACTACAGAAAGGCAGTGGTGTGTTGAATGTGGTCTTCTGAGCAGCATAGTAGAAAAACCTGCTTGTCATTAATCTCCAACAATGAACAGTTCACTGATAATTAAAAATTGGAAAGATTGCTGCTAATCAGTAAACCCTAACGAAAGAGAAGAAAAAAAACAGAAACAACTCATACTCCCTGCCCTCCCCAGTAAAAGTTTGAGCTGGTCAGTCTCATATAATTTCTTTAGACCTTCATTACCCCATAAAAGCCTAAAATACTCTTACCAGTACATTGACATCAGTCTAGGTGTGCTGGAGGAGGAAACCTACTCCTTATCTGGAATTTCTCAAAGTTCAGTGGTATTTGACTCTAAAGTTTTGAGTCTACTCACTCAGCAGCTGCCATTTAATAGTCAGGTTATTTTGAGATATGACCAGGCAGCAGCAGTCAACTTTTCTCAAGGCACATGCATCCAAACATGCGGCAGCAATCAGGATTGGCTGTGTTGCTTCTCCTGGTGTTGCTTCTGCACTTGGAAGGTTATTTTCCTTATTTCCTTACCGAAATCTCCAAGTCTCCAATTTCTTTTGGCCTTATGGAGGAAGTAGGAGAAGCAGAGATGCTTTTTCTTTTTGCAATTCAACTTTGGGCTTTTCTCACAAATGTTAGTTATTGTTTATTTTTGACAGCCCGCATGCTGTTAGTATAATGTTAGAAATAATGTTTCTCTATCTTCCCCCTCTCCTTCCCCAATTCTAGTTTTACTTTCTTTGAATAAAGGATTTTTTGAGTTTTCATTTATACAGTGTGCAGAGCAATATCATCTTAACAATATGTTCTTTGTGGTTTTATATGTATGAAATATTATCTGTCTCACACCGGTCTTTTCTTCTACTCTTCATTAATTTCAATGATTGTGTATTTCTACCATATATTCTGCCAGCTCCCTAAATAAAATATCTCAGTGTTACTTGGTTTTCCTTCTTCCTTGAGTATTTAACTTTTATTTAAAAACATTTAGGAACTGATGCCACCTTTCCTTCTATTTGTCCTTTTGAGTTATTCCTTATTCTTTAAAAGATTTTATCCAGAGTTCGTTGATTCTGTTAATTTTTTCATTCATGTCATTCTGGGACAAAGAATGGCATTTTTCCAGGGTTTGAATGATTTTTTGGTAACTGTCTAAAGTCCAATATTTTTATAGGCTCTTGGGAGGTTTGTGATTCCTCCACTTTTGCCGTCTGTACCTGGAGGGGATGTATGAATACACTGAGCATGACTATACAGACCTCAATCATTCTTTTGCAATTTTTACTCCCAAACTGCTAAGAAGCTTCCTGAACAGCACCATCTGAGATTTATTTTAAAACTAGTCGGTCCTGTGTGTGGTCATGCATTTTCTTTGCATTTTTCTCAATGAGGAAATTAAATGTTATATTCCCATTTCACATATGGTTCTGTATGCTTCAGTTCATAGCTGCCCCAGTGTCCTGGTGAATTATATACTTCAACACAGATTTTCAGCTCCTCAACTCATGTCCTAACTACTGGAGTTTTACTATGATTACTGTGCTTTATATATGGTTTCTACCTCAACCTTTAAAAAGAAAACTCTTTAAAGACATAGGATTCTACATAGTCTGAAGTTCCTGAGGTTTTGGATGAAAAACGCTTATGAATTATACAAAATTTGAGTGTGATTTGAGTCCTTCTGCTTTGTCTACACAGGTGCAGGGTTTTTTCTTCTCTTGCTTTACACGTATGGACTTTCTCTGTCTATTGTAGCAACATTCAAAAACATTAATATTGTGTCTGAGGTGCCTGCTGAGTGTTTCCGACACTTACCCTAGGAGGGGCACACATGTTACTAATGATATCTCCAGCTGCTGCTAAATAAATCATAATGCCATCTTAAAAACATTGACAAAATAGAACCAGATTCCATATTGAAAGCTGGCCAATCTTTCATGTGAATGTCTTTCACAGAAATTCCTGGGCACCTGTTATAAGACTTATTCTTCACTTTTAATTAAAAGATATCCATAAGTATTTTTATTAAATACCTAAGCACACATGTTTATCTCTTTTTATCTTTTGTTTCTTTTCTGTGGAGTGTAAAATCATCTGCCAAGCATTGTACTCTGTGCAAGGTTTGTGGTTTGAGGGTCATGTTGATATGAGGAACCTGAAAGATGAAAAAAATGGACGTACAACTCTAAACTATGTTTGTATACCCAATACATAAAATTCTGCCCTGAAATGCAGGCACTTTTGTTTTATTTTGTTTTGATTTTTTTCTCTAGAAATGAAAACATAGTCCTGGTATCATTTCCTGCTGGAGTAGTATATTAGATTAAAAGTATTACACGTTTTAATAGTAAGTAATGAAAACATACATGGGATAGGATTTTCAAATAACTCAACAATACTTCCATATTTTTTGCATAAAGATACCAACTGAAATAAAATTCCTCAACTTTGAAGGTTACTCTGTTATTTTTCTGGTTTCCTGTTCTATGATGAATGGCTAGACTTCTGCCTTATTACACAGGTCTTTCTTTTAATGTTTTTTGCACTTTGTAGTCTTTTCATCTGTATTACCCGACTTTTGTTTTCTCTGAGGCAAACTTCACAGTTACAAAATTTACCACCAGCCTAGAGCATTCAAATTTACTGGTAACTCTTTATGAAGAGTTCTCCATGTTCCTTCAGTACTTTTCTTTCAGGGGGGCTAAGAAATCCTTTTTAATAATCTCTTTCAGAAATACAACTTTGGGACAATTTTTCCATGTGTATCTGTAAGCTTTGCAGACCACAGTCTGCTTTCAGAATGGGTTTTCAGGTAGTCATGTCTTGCAGTAGTCATGCTCCTGTGATGTGCTGTTCTTTGGAACAGTGCTTTCATATTGTTTTAGCCTAATATCATAACAGCAGAGTAATGGTAGTTGTCTTGAGAAGGTGAAATGAGTGAGATTCTTAGGGCATGCAGACTATGGAGAGAAGCACACGTATGCCAAAGTTTTTAAAACTTTTTAACTCAAGGTTCCTTGAGAGAAAGAATTAGGAAGCTGAAAGCTAGCAGTAAATTTTTAATGCCAGCTAAACAAGCTTCATAGCTATCACATGCAATAAACAGTCTGTATAGTCTGTATTACAAGGAGTGTACTTAAACCATTTGCCATTCAGTACAGTGGGAGAAGCAGGGTGTATGTTCAGAGGCAACCAACGCTGCTAATATGAACCTATCATTTTTAGTGCATAAGGCTACTGTCATGCTGCAACTTTGTATCATATGAGGGCTATTAAGAGGTGGAATGTAAATTAAAGAAGCAGTGCAGTACCACTGAATGTTGACCTTTTCTCATTCCTGAAGGTACCTGATTCACAAAGGTATGCTGAAAATTTATCCATCAGGAGCTCCTAAGAAGCAGAGGACACTTGACTGAGACAACACATTCTGCTGAAAATTAGCATGCATTTGTACACATTTTGGTATCAGTCACCAGTGAGCTTTTACTAGTATGAGTGCTAGTATGAAATAATTCCAACATATAACACCATGTGCAAGCAAGAAATACCACCAAGAACCTTAAATCAGAGTTGGTGTACCACAGGTCTATTAATTTAAGCTCTATAGAAAACATTGCCAAACCAGTAGGTCCTCCATGTCTTTTGTTTAACTTGCTCTAATTATTGCCTAACACCTTGAAGAAACTGTTAAAACACTGCTTATCTTTATGCAAAGAGAATCCCTGAAATTGTGCCAAGTTCAATGCTAGCATGGTATATAAACCATTCCAGTGCCCACAGGGCTAGAAAGTCAGCCCAAAGGCATAGGAAGGGTGTAGACTAGTTTGGAATGGCTTAATATGATGAAGGATGTAATGTCATCACTGGATACAAGAAAGTAATAAAGCATTTTGGATTAAAAATAGAATTTACAGTTTCTTTCTATCTAGTGTAATGTATGCAAAGGAATGACAAGTTGGTTTTCTTTTTAATTTTGTTCCTCTAACCTTGTACTTTTAAGCCATTTTGCTTTGTGAATATTGCGTAGGTAACTATCCATATTTTAGAAGCATATTCTATTCATTAGTCATTTTTATTCCAGTAAAGTACTCATAAGTCAACACTTTAATTGTGAGCTCATTTAAAATACACTGATAGTGTAACATAAAATTAATCAAGAGCTAAAGTTTAATGGATAAACCACTAAGACTATTATAACTGTTCTATATAATAAATAAAAAAGGAGGGTAAAAACTGTCTGGGGTATTGTTATACACAAAGTACGCAAAACATCTCATCTGCTTTCTGGCATTAACCCAGATGAGACCTAGCTACCATGTAAAAAACAGATTAAACCAACATCCATCAAGGTGAAAGATAATTATTGCTTGTGTCAGACAACACCTGTTTTTGCAGCATTCCTCAACTGAGTTAAACTAGAGACATGCTGAAGCTTTCCACTGAATTTTACATTTGACAGTTGCCTGAAGCAATTGTGTCTGTGAAACACCTTCACCTCTTCCTTTGTTTACTTTCTGGGTAGATAAAAAATACTAAAATACTGAACAGAAAATTTTCAAATTAAGCAAAAAATCCAGCAGCAAAATATCTAAAGTCAGTGCTGGACATTTGTTGAAAAAATGTTACGATACGCAGTCTTTTGTGAAGTCTACATACAGATCTGATGAAAGCATTCATTTGAGAATAAATTCTGTTTGTGTTACTCAAGTGAGTAATGCCACTTCTCTGGAAGTTTGTAAAAGTCAAAGTGGTAGTTCCTAGATAATGCCATAATGCACTCTTGCTATCTTTAAGCAACACTGCCTAGGTTTGTAAGGCAAGATGTTCATCCTACTGCATAAAGTGATTTGCATCAGGCACAAACTTCACAACGAAGTCCTGCTTCATTTGTGCCAAGACAGCCTGGAGCTCATGGATCAACGTGCATTCTGTTTCACAAGAAGCAATGATACATATGTATGTTATAGCTTTCATAGGCCTGTTCCTTCTGTCTTTTCTGCTTTGTGTTACCTTTTTGTGAGAGGTAGTTTGTTTTTTGAATTAGACCTCTTTTGAAATAGATTTTATTTTTGCTCTATATAGAACAAAACCTTGAAAATGTTGTGTCATCAACTACTTTGCAAGGTACAATCTAACTTGATGAGGTTAAATACTAAAAGGCCCAATCCAGAGTCTGCTTACATCAGAATGGGTCTTTTAATCAACTGAAGTTGAGGTTGGATGATTATGCTAAACATCAGCCCCTAAATGAATCTGACAGAAGGAGGTGTTACTTTAGACGAGAGAAGGAAGTGCAAGGTTTGGTAGACTGCAAACTGCACATTGAGCTGAGAGGGAAGAAAACTGGCAAGGAGTGCAAGTAAGGGAGCACCAATCATCCCATTAAAAGCAAAACTGCCAGCACATGGTGAACTATGGTAAACTGTGTTCAAAAGGTAAAGAAAACTCTCCTGCAAAAAACGTGCTTCCCCAGAGAGCAACACAGAGGTCCATAGAGGAGAATGTGCTGAGGTCACAGATGGGATGTTTATTGGGGCAATAGATCCAGAGGCAGCACAGCATGCCTCATTGCAAAAGGAGGCAGCAGTTAACAGTGATTGGTACTAGCTGGTTTTAATGGCACACTAGTTCTAAAGACTGCACACAGATTTGAAAACAAACATGATCAGATGGAGAGATGTGAAAAAGATAAAATGTATAAGCTAAAGTCCTTAAAGGAAAAGGTACTGCCAGAAATAAGTTAGGGAAGGCAGCTGCACTGCTACAGATAACAGATGTAAGATCATCTTGTGGGAAATCTTTGCTGAATGATCAGACAGAGGAACTATTGGGGCTACCTCATTTATTCTTAAGAGTTTTATCTGAGAGTGTGTCAGGGCAGTATGGTCCCAGCAATGGCAGTGCTGACACTACCCACAAACAGAGGGTTTGAAGGGACTGCAACGTTAACTTTTCCATTGAATACTCATTTGGAGGGCAGAACTTGGTCAGCAGAGTACATCCTAAAGTGAGTAACTACACTCCTGAGGAAACTGAGAGAGCAGAGAACAGAACAAAATCAATAGAGACCACAAATTGGCTACAGTCAACAGACTTCTCACCACAACCTTAGTGGCCTGTATAGATCCCAGAGTTTTTGTTAAGATCATAACACAACAGCAGTATTAGATACTGACAGAGAAAGGACAGTTGGTGACAAAACAAGCATGAACGTTTAATAAAAAGGAAGCTCTGCAAGAATCATGGTCTTACAACAGACGGCAGAATCACCAAGATATGCACATTTCATAATATTTTAGCAACGTCACCACAGTAATTTCCAGAAACTTCAGAACAATGGATGGACAGAGACCCGGACGCAGTCTGACAGTACAGTAACCAGAGGCAGGAGTTAAGAGTATGCAAACAGTGTGTCTGTGGAAAGTGTTTTGGAGACGATGCCTCAATAGAGGATGAGGTCAGTGGAGAAAGCTGTCAATTATTTGAGCTGGAAATCTACATTGCTGGGAGCTATATTAACAATACAGCTGGTACTGATTACATAAAAGCAGTACAGGAAATACCAGAAACAGAAGACAAAAAATGTCCTTTGGTTTAAATGTATGAAAAATACATCTTTGTAGTTAGTGATAACTGTAGAAGGTCTTAGTGCATTTCTTTACATCTCTTAATGTACTGATCCTGTGCTTTTGAATAATGTGCTTAAAGCATGATTCATTTACAGTGAACCTAATTAAGTAAAAGGTGTACTTGGTGATTAGAGAAGTGCAATGAGGTCAATGGGAGGAATGAAGTAATTAGCTTCCATTTAATGTTTTTCAGAGTTTCATTTTTCAGACAAATCAGAGTACAGACCTAGTATACATTCCTTCAAATCCTAGCCATAAAAAACATTGTTATGGTTATGAAACATAATAGTCTTTGCCCTGGAGTTTATAGCCTAGAACTATTTGAGCGCCAAGTCTGTATTTCTACCTGTGTTAACACTTTCACCTCTAATAGTGTCCAAAATTGTTCTAAACTGGCACAGAGAAAACAAATGCCCAGGACAACATCGAATCTGAAGAACAAATCATTGTGATTAGCTGCAAAGAGGGGATGATCCCAGCTGGAGTCTGGTTCAAGGAAATGGTCCACAGATCATGTGCAACAGCTCAGTCCCGTGTAATAAACCCTCAGCCATTTGTCTGCATGACACCACATAGTTGAGTTAGTATCAGTGTTGACCATGGCACTATATTTATCTTGCAGATTTTTCCTGAACTATGACCTCCAGATACCTACACAGCTAAAACCTTTCTGTGAAATTCTCACCCACTCATACCTCAGTTTCTAATATCTTTTTGCCTTGTTTTCACCAATTCAGTTTTTCTCCATTTCTGTTCAAAAAGATGGCTAAAAAATTATTTTCCTAGACTGTTATTTCACTCATCTCTCTCACACAATCATTCTCTCCATAGTCCAAGTCAGTGTAAATTATTTGTCTATTCTTTTAAAGAGTTTCATAGCGTATATGAGCTTCGCATTCAGCATCTAAAGGTCGACTCCTATTTTTAATCTGTTAATGATGCCAGTGTCTATTTTCCACTTGTTACATTTTCAAAAGAGCACTAGAGTGCTTTCATCCATGTATTTGGCAGAAGCTCCGTTAAGAACTTCCAAATAAGTGCAACCTATTTATCTTCATTGTCCTTAGATACAATGCCTACAAAAAAATTGCCAACAACAGGCTGCTGGGGTGCTGAGATGCCTGCTCCTCAAGTTGGCCTGTATTCTGGTGTTCTGTTGTAAAGTTCTGTTGCTGCTTGTTCTCTTTTATTTAATAGTAGAGACTTAGGGATTTTTTCTGCTTTGCATTTAAGGAACTTTGCTAGGATCTGCAGTGATTCCAACAAAACAATAAAGCTGTGTACAAAATTATGTCTCCCTGAGGCCAGTTATTTGCTGCTACCGTGTAGCTTTTGAAATAGCTACACACAACAGCCCATAAACGTTAGAGTTAACTTTTGCGTGATCTACTATTTATCTTGAATTGCCTTGTAGATGACCCAACCTGCCTTCAGCACCAAGCGGGGAGATTCCATGTGATTAAATATGTCATATCTAAACAAAGGCTTTTAAAAAGCTTGTGGCATTTGCTGCATGGTTCCAAACACCTAATCTTCAAGTCTGTATTTGTTACATGGCTTCTGCTTACTCCAGAATGAATAAAACTGACCCCAGCCAATTTCAGTGGCACTGCTTGCTTCTGAACTTTCTCTCTCACAATCTCTTAAAAATGCATGCATCAACACAGCAGTCTAACAAGCCATTTTGGAAGCTGATTTGATTGATGCTTCTGTAATAGGTTGCCAGTACAAGGCCTACAACAAATTAGAAAGAAATGGGAGAGCAGGGGCACACACAGGGTCTACAGAGCAAGGGTCAACTTCCTAAGTCTCACAGATGATTCAGTGTTTCGGTTGGGGAATGGGCTTGATGTACTGTTCTGAGCTCCCCAGAAGAAAGCCTGTGGGATCTGAGGCATTAAACACATATTGGTCATTCACACCTGTCATTGCGAAGGTGACAGCAGCCGCGGGAGGGCTGGCAACAAAATCTTTCCTATCCATTATCATTCCAGATGCCAAGAGTAACGTTCTCCCTGGGTCACCACACGGGTGCCAACAGCCACCCTTTCTCCACCTTCAGTCTAGATGAAGCCCAGCCCACGGCCTTTCTGCAGAGGAGCTGGAAGCAGCACAATCACCCCCACATATTGAGGGGGGAGGGAAGAAATTCTCTTTACAACGTGCTGCAGAGGGCTTGCCTCGAAAGCAATGCCCAGCAAGGCTGAGCCCAGCAGACGGGGACTGCTTAGAGACCTCGGGTCAGCTTGTGGCGGTACAGCTGCAGGGTGCATGCTGCACCTTGGGTCCGGGCTTGGCTGGGTTTGGGCTGACAGGGTTCACCCAGCTGCGTTTGGGTGTTGTACAAAACGTTATCGCCTTAGGTCGGGTCCCTGTGTGAATTTCAGCAGGGCGTTGCCCTTCAGTGGTGAGCCAGGGCCTCGCTGCCAGCTACTTCCCCTGTTACAGGACACTGGGCAGCACGGGCGCGTCCTGAAGCGGGAAGAAAGTAAATTTTAAAAAATCCTCAACCACCCCTGGCTAAAAGGGAGGGCTGGACTAAAATTGTGGGTGCCGCAGTCGCCTCGGCGCTCCTAACGCAGCCCGGGGGCGCCGGCTGCCTGCCTGAGGGAAGGGCGTTCCCGGGCAGCCCCTCCGCGGCCGTTGGGCAGC
>VZRW01009674.1:514077-621269 GCA_013398125.1 Aegotheles bennettii
CGGCGGCTTCTCCCTGCTGGAAGCCGACCGCCTCGGCTGCGAGCGCAGCCGTGCCCGGCGCCGCGGCGGGCCTGAGGTGGCTGCCCCGCCCCGCCAGAGCCTCGCGGGTTTAGCGCCTTTGCAAGTGATGCGGGAAGAGCTCGGGACTGTTAACTGCAGGTACGAGGCACCCCTTTGTCTCGCTGTTTGAGATGAAGCAGGTCTGCAGCTGACTTCGGGTGCCAGCTAGAGTTCTCCCTGGCCGTTATTTGCACATGTATAACCTGCTGATTGCGCGATCGGGAGTGGGGCGAGGATCCCACGGCGCGGCCCCAGAGGGGCAGCAAGGCAGAGATTTCCTTTTCTCATTCCTGCAAAATGCTGTCATCTTGGTGAATAGGGAAAAAGAGCCGGTGTCTTGGGAGTAAAACCTGCCAGAAAACGGAGCGGGTTGGGAGTAGAGCTGTGTGAGTAGGCTTTGGTGTAAAGTGGCAATTTTGGAAGGACTTGTTGGAAAAGAAAGTAATACCAAATGTTGTTAAATTGCTTTATGAATTCTCCAATCTCCAGTCTGTCTTCCTGTCACAGTTCAGCTGAATAAAAACATACCTAGAACTGTATCAGTAAGCTACCCCAGAGAGGCGACATTAGCTGCAATGCTGCTGGTGATCATTGCAGCTGCTCTCCGTGAGTAACCGCTGTGTAGCTTTTCCACTCCTGGATAGAAGCAGTGAGTGACTCCAGCCCTGCAGGCTGCTGAAATACAGGTTCTTGTGCAGTATGATTATTTTCACAGGGAATTTACCGGGGACTGAACGGTTGTAGGGTTTTATCACTCGTCTGTTGGTACTGTAAGGCTCGTTTGAACTCTGTGTAGTATGCAGTCAGCACTTCTGATGTGGGCAGAAATCTTTGTCATTCGTATGTGCTAGTGAGTTATGAAACTGCTTGTGAACTTGAAGTACAGGTATCTTGCAGGGTCTTAAAAGTAATTTTAAAAGCCTTGAAATATTTTCTGAGTTTTGTTGATTGATAGGTCTAAAATTGATAAAGTATGAATTGCAAGTGCTGTAGAATTTTCAGTCACGTTAAGGGATCATAGCAGTCATGTGTAATCAGGCTGAGATTTGGAGTCTGTGAGGAGCATTTGCCTAAGAATCTTAAATGCGCTGTTTTCCCAATTTTTAAAGGACTCTTTCTGGTATATGTCAGGAATGCAGGTGAAAAACTTTCTCCTTTTGGAAAAAAAGATTTCAACCTTTCCATAATAAAGAGAATCCAGCCTGAACATAAAAATGAAATAGCAGTGCAGGGAGCCAAGTGAATTCATGTGTGCAGAGGTTTTTTTAAACTAACTTTATCTGTGAACTCCCAGCCCTGGAGCCTATTTGAAATAAGATAGGAAGCTTCAGTCTTGTCACAAATGCAGCTACAACTTGTCCTGGGGAAGCCTTCCTAATGGGGTCAGGTAAAGTTCAATGAACTACCAAACCAGCACTATTTCAGAAATGCTAAGGTGCTCTTTCCACTGATCTCTCCACTCTCTCTGCCTGTTATTAAACTGGTAGTTTTTACAACATCAATAAAGAACTTTCCTACCCAATTGCCCCAGACAAAGGCCTGAAAGCTAGGTTTAAACTATGAAAACTTTGTGTTAGGTTCATTTAGATTGTTTTGCTGTGTCAAATACTCACTTGAGTTCAAAAGTTCAGATGAACCATGAACTTTGTCATTTCACAGCAGGCAGTTCTACAAATATAATCCGAAAGTGAAAAAACATGCCATATTTAAGGTGCATTTGTTGTTCTGTGTGGAATATACTTGGGGTTCCGCATTTGCAAAGTTCTGCTTGACTTAAATAAGCTTTTAACTATTTAAAAGATGGAAAAAAACCTAAACACAATTAAGCCAAATAATTCCTTGATCCCTGACCTTTTAGGCTTTCAAACCAACACATATTCAGTGACTAATCATTACTGCACAAACTAAACCCAGCTAATCTTCTTAATAAATTGTGAAGTCTTGTATGTCTCATGGTTTCAGTGATGTCCCGTCTGGAACATTGCGGAATATCAAAACAAATGGGTCATGGCTTTATGTATTTGTTTAAAGTTTGAATCTATGTCATCTCATGATAGTCTTGAGTTGAGCAGGTTTTACAAGCGTATGCGAAGTATAAGACTGTTAGGAATGAAAAATCAGTCAGTGCAATTTTCACCTACTTATTAGATAATAAAAATGTGTTGGCAAAACCAGTTTGTGCAAAACTACTTTTTAAATGTGGAAACTTACCAGAAACTGAAGAGCCCCTAATAAATTCAGCTTCTTTTCCGTGGAAAGGAATTCCTTATGTCTACTCTCTCCTTCCTCCTAGTAGGTCTGGAGACTCGATCTATCAGGAATGAGCAGCATTTCTTTTTCAGACTTAAATTTGGAATCCAAAACACAACTGATATAAGAATGTTGTCCCTGACTGTTCAAAAATTGTGATTCAGAACTCCCAAAGATTGCTACATCTGTTTAGAAAAAAAACCCAAAACAATCCAAAACAAAACCAAACATAACGTTACATTGTCTGAAATCTTTTTTTTAGTATCACATATATTTTCTGATTTTTACATTAGAAAAACTTTGAATTTTTGAACTTCTCTATATGCTGTATAGAAGCTGGGATCTTGTTTGGGGACTTATATAATTGCAAGACTCTTGGAACTTATTTAAGAAAAACATAGAACAATTATAGATTTTTTTTAAATTGCTATATTTGGTCTCTGTGTGAGGCACATGCTCTTTACATAAGGAGTTGTTCAATTACTTGAAATAATTCATTGCTGTTCTTGCATTACTCAGCAAAGAGTAGATATAAACACGGAGAATAAATGAGCCATCGTGTTCTTTGTGAGCAACAAAGAGAGGAGAATGAGGAAATGTCAGATTTGGTGGACATCTGCAGTAGTTCAAAATCCATGGTGCGAAGCCCGTAGTTGTAGAGAGATTATGATTGAGCTTGTGATGTGAGTTGTGATTATTATTAGGATCACTACGCAATCTCCTCCCTCTTTCTGAATGTTGTATTTGCTAAATGGAAAAAATATGCATTGTAAGAAAGATTGCACTGCATGTCTTGCCTGATAGTTGACCATGTTCATTATCTTGGGCAATTTTGCTGCAGTATCTTAACCAAGTGCACCTATCCAGGGAGTTGGTGATACTTAACTCAGGGGGGGAAGCCAAGCTGCAGCAAGCATGAGCTGTCTTCCTGCTTTCAGTTTATTGTGGGAAGAAATTGTAACCTGATTTATACATATGCATCTAAGTCTTTCCTTAGTCCATTTATGCTAGGTAAAAATCACAGAGCAGTACAATAAGTTTTCAGAATTCTCGGTCTAGGTGAGGAAGTCTGTCTTCTGAGATCTCTCCTCCCCTCTCTTCCAACACTTCTGGAAATGGGTTGGTGGTAGAAGAGTCGCTGGAGATGAGAGCCATAGGCTGGATCATCAGTGAGACTCTGGGCAGCCATCCATAACGTCATGATCAAGTGACCTTAGACGCTGTGATGCAGCCTAGTGTCAGAGAAGGCACAGAGATGGCTTTAAGGCAATTCAGCATTCTGTCCCTTCTCTGAGAGCTCTGTGTGGATCCATGTAGAGGTACAACATATGTACAGTCTTCCTAAAGTGCTGTATAACTTGTGAAGTGAAGAAAATTTCAGGGTGGATATTGTTGTTGTTTGCTTTGTCCCTAGACCTCTAGGTTTTGTGGCTTTCATAACCTTAATCCTAACCCAAACCCTAACCTGAACCCTAGTGGCCAGGTGGGGCACAGGTTGCTGTCGAGGGAGCCATGGTGTTGCAGTGCCGTGCTCCCCTTGGCATGCCTTGTCCAGCCCCAGTGTACCTGGAGCTCTAGGCTTCGTGGTTCTCCTAACCCTAACGTTAAACGTAATGGCTGTGTGGGGCTGAGGCCTCAGTCCCCAACACCATGGGTAGCCCAAATTTGAAGGCTGTCAAAGGAGCCATGTTGGTGCAGTGCCATACTCCTAAGAGGCTAGAACTTCTACATAGGTCTCCTGTTTTTATCATTAGTTTTCTTGAAAGTATAGTAATTGTTATACAGTACATTTAATGTATTTTAGAGTTATAATCAGAAAATTGAAATAATAATAAGAAAACCAATGCAACTCACTTTTTTGTTAGATGTTTCTTCCTATAGCCATCTCATTTATTTCTAGGTATTAATAGCAAAAAATGATTCTGAGACACTGAGATTCATTACTGAAGCTATATAGAAAAGGTCAAACTCATCTAGTAGTATTTCATAAATTAGACTGTATTCATCTCTCATATTGCTTTGACTGAAATAGAATAATATTGGTTGTAAATACCATTTTTCCATTCAAGCTGCTGTTAATTGAAGTGATCAGATTATTTAGTGAATGGAAAAACTCTAGGATGGGAGAGAGACAGGCATAGGTATTGTATTGCTTATGAAAGCTTGATTTACTAGGCTTTTCTAATTATTATATATATGTTGTTTGTTATAATAAATTATTAAGAAAGATGACAAATTTGCTGCATTTGTTATTCATTATAATTGCATACATATTTTTATTTATGTTTCTTATGTTGATGTAATGACAATGTGTCAGCATAGAAAGAAAGCACATAGTCTTCTGCAAGAATGCTGAAGTTCAGATTTTTGTTGATTTAAGTACCTAAAATGGTGTCAGTTTTTCCCAAGCTTCTTGAAACTTGAAAGGTTGACTGGAAAACCTGAAACAAAATGTTAATTTCTGGTATTAACCTCTTACTGGTCCATTTGTACATACTTGGGAAAAGAATTTTCAGTGGTATTTTGACCTTTTGGCTCTGCTTGCAAGGTAAGATTGAAAATCATTATGGTGATTTCAGAAACATTCTGTTTAGACTTGACATCAAAACATTTAAAGCATTTTTGGATGACAATGGTGGAAAATTTGTACATTTCTTCCAAAGGGGTTGAATTATTACTAATTCTTTGTTTCCTGATCTTATCTATACAATGCAGCAGAGGTTTTGAAGGTTTTTTTCAAATAGTATCCTTTAAGAGTAAATATTACAGTGTTACATTTTTACTAGGTAAATGTGTCTTTACTTTGGTTAATTACTAGAGTCACTAGTCTTTTAGGGGCTCACATGAAGTTTAAACAGAGACCACAAAGAAAGTGCTTGTGGACTAGTGTATGTGTTTACATCAAAAGGTGCAAGAACCTGATCCTCTAACTGTTCAGAAGTCTGAAAATAATTAAGTAGTATTGGTGTGTTCCCAGAAGGGAACAGGGAGGTGGTAAATTGCAGTCTGAACTCTTAAGTCAATGTGGTCAACCCTTGCACTAGGTTGGGCAAAAAGACGGTAGCTGCAATAGTTTCAGTTTTGCCCTTGGTCCATGGGAGCAGTGAAATGTTTCTTCTCGCCTAAGTGTTTGTGTTTAACTGCCTTAACACAAGTGTTTAAATACATAGCAGCTTACTTGTGAATGGCAAAGAAACATTATGAAAACAATGGAAAGAGAATAAATGAGAATGTTCACTTGTAATAATTCCAACAAGAAGTTTGTCTTGGTTTTGCCTGCACTGGGATTCTCAAGTGGTTTCTTTGACATCCTGCTAAGGATACTGTCAAGAGAATTTTGGTTTGAGCTTACAGAACAATTCCCATTTTCCTGTCAAAGAAGAGTCATTGACAGCAGGTAACCATAAATTAATGTCATTCCATGTTTCATATCCTCCTCCTCCTCAGATTAGGTACCTGGCCAAGTTGTGGTTAGCAGGTCTAATTCTTTGTATTGTTTGCTGACTGCAAGACTGCAGGTTGCTTAGGCCTTCAGCGCTGCTTCCTTTAGCCTTCAGCCAGCTGTTCAGCTGCTGCCCTCTCTTTCCCTATTATTCAAATTGCTTTTGCTATAACTGTTAAAAGCATTTTTCTTTTACCTCAATTTTCCCCTGGCTAGATGAAAATGAGGAACTGTCAGTACCAGCTTCACAGCCCATAAAAGACTGCTATAATTCACTATAATGACAATGCTGGTGCAAGTCAGAGCATCCACTGCTGCAGGTTTCTGATACGGCCACTTCTTTAAACTCAAGTTTTGTGTGTGTTTGCTTTTTAATGTTTTGAACAAACTTTACCAATCTCCACAGGAGCTGCTCCTTTGGTCAGTTATATTAGTGGACTTTCTGATGGCATGTTTCCAACTTGAACTGGATAGTGCTGTTCCTACAATATCTTCATAATTTATTTTGGCTCTGTAGAGTCAGTCCAGGGAAATAAATTTCTTTCTTTAAACAGTTCACTGTGCAATCTGTAGATGGCTGTCTCTCAAACTGTAGCTCTTTCACTTGGTTCACAAATCCCTAATGTTGCTGTCTGACTGTTCAGCCTGTTTTACTTCAAGGACACGTGAACATTTTGTAGGTTTTTTTCCTCTAAAATCATGAGGTAAATCTGAAAGTCTGTGGACATGCTGCAGATGAGTATCTATTCAAAGTTCAAATGATGCTGTACTTGTTTCTTTTGTGGTTTGGATTCTGTGTGCTTCTAGGAGGTATTAATACTGTAAAACTCATGGTTTTTACTATCAGGCTGATCTTTACTGTGAGGGTGTTAAGACACTGGAGCAGGCTGTCCAGGGAGGTTGTGGCTGCCCCCTCTGTGGAGATGTTCAAGGCCAGGCTTTGAGCAACCTGGTCTAGTGGGAGGTGTCCCTGCCCATGGCAGGGGGGTTGGAACTAGATGATCTTTAAGGTCCCTTCCAACCCAAACCATTCTGTGATTCTATGATTCTGTGATCTATTCACCTTCATATGAGCCTCATGTAAATACCAATAAGGAATGACACTGCTGCTTCAGCTGTTCTGTTAGTATAGGAATGGCTTTCTGTGACAAAACATGCAGAAAGCACAGCTCAGGAAGCAGAACAGAGGAAATGTTACCTTTATTCTACCTTTACTTTGGGAGCTGGTTAGGTTCTAACACAAATATGCTTGGAGCAATCTTGCTTGAATGCCAGTGGGCTAGTGTGTGGTCCAGGATAGGTGAAGTACCTCGGCTCAAGACTCATCTTCTATATGAAAAGAAAGCATAGAGCTTTCTATCTCAGGCTTCCACAATGATGTCTTTATGGCAGCAGAGTACCAGAAAGAGATCCATGATCTTTTTTGGATGAACAGCATTTGGATCTGCTGGAAAACATGCAAGTCTAAGACTTGACTGCAGTGTTTCCTAGGGAATATCTCCTCTCCTTATACTGATACTTCTCTGATGTGAGGATTTTAGCAGAATCGTAGAAGATCACGATACTTCAGATGGTCCAATATTTAGAGCAGTGCAGTATTATTAAAGTTAGGGTTGGTCCACTGAAATTAGGTGAAAAACTGGTTTCCTGGTCAGGATGTAAATTCGGGGAAGTAGGGATGACTACTTATAAAAGTGCAAAGAGAAGAAGGAAAAGGTAAAATCAGTTGATGAGAAATTGTTTGGCCTGAGAGGATGGATTCATCATATCTGTCAGTGGCACTTTCAAATAACAATCCACCTTTTAGATGTTTGAGGCCATGGTCTAATGGTCTAATGGTTAGGAATATGATGGGATAAAGGTTGGACTTGATGACCCTGGAGGTCCCTTCCAACCATAATGATTCTATGATTCTATGTTCTTGCATCTGTGATCTCTGTTCTGAGAAATCTTCACTTGCATTATTTCATCTTACAGCTGGAATATTGAATAAGTTACCTTTTCTGACTCGGACACATTGTTTCTGACCTGCTCCAATCATGGTTTCATCTTTGTTGCTGCCAGATGCCTGACTATCTTCTGTCTCCCATTTCTCCGCACCTCAAAAACTGTCTTTCATTCCTAGCTGAGTCTTTCCTGTTGGTCTGTCACAGAGCTGCTTTTCTCACCACTTGCCTCTCAGGTCATTATAATTGACAGGCATTTACATTTTATTCCACTTTAGGAAAGCAGCTTCCATATGGAAGACACATTTTATTTTATGCTTGATTTATCCAGGAGCTTAGCTTAGTCATAATAACTGTTTCTCATTCAGGGTTGCTGTTTTTCTTTCTGTATTTTCCAGCTGGATTGTTTGAGGCATAGAAGGTCAAGTGACTTGTTCCAGAGTATGAGTCAGTGCTGTGAATTTGCACTAGGACCCAATATCCTAAAGGCTTCCAGTCTTCTCTGACCATTACTAGACCATGCAGCATCTCCGAAAGGCTTGGCTCTATGGAAAAATGCAAATTAAGAACACTGAGTTTGAATCTTTAATTCCTAGAATGTAGTTATTGAGCATTGTTCAGATTACAATGAAAACATGTTTTCTTTTTAAGTAAATAAACCATGTAACAGCTTTTTGGGGTTGGGATTTGTCTCTTTCTCTGCCCAGTAATTAGTGGCAAAATGTTTTTTATCAGCAGCTAATACAGAAAGCAAAACACGAAGGGGATGACTGTGGCCATGATTTGATATGTATTTTGGGCAGACAGACTCCTTTTGTAGCTGCATGCAATTGCAGTTGGGTGCCTCTTCCATTTACTTTGAATATATTGCTGTTTAGAATTTGAGGGTCAAACCCTCCTCTTTATCTGTGATATATACTGAATTTTCTCAAGGGTGCCTTCTGGAATGCTAAAGCTTCAGAGATCTTAGTTAAGACATTCTGTTTTCAGAGCAGGTGATGGGGGCACTCCCCCATTTTATAAAGTATGATAAAAGTGCGGGGAAGTTGGTGCAAGAGTTTCTGCTAAGTTTAGGGCTCCAATCTGAAGGTGTTTAGACATGATTTATCAAGGAACAGAAATTATGTTGCCTTTAAAGGATTTTGGCTATTATTGGCTAGTTGCTTTTTAAAGAAAACTGAATATGAAAATTACTTGTTTGTGAACATCTTGTGTATTTCCCCAAGATGCAATTTCATAGAGTTGATCCCACAGAGACTTCTGTGACAGGTTTGGGACTGGCAGCATCTGTAGCTTGTTTTCTACTCAGTGAAGAAGTAGTTAGTCTGCAGACATGAACTCTTTTGCTGAGGTCTGATCAAACCTTTTTGTGTTTTCCTCCCCCATCCACTGGGTCCTTATCCTTGTCTTCAAGCTGATCTTATCCAAGTGTGAAATGATGGTCTCCCCAGCCAAATCTTTAGTCCTTGTTCTTAAGGACTATAGTGCTAAGCATTATCATCTGAATAGACTGATGGGAAAACGTTATTCCCATTTCAGGGAGTAGTGGTACAATTGCACGGAAGCTCTCCAGAAGACTGTCCCAGGGCAGATAAAAGGAATAGGAATGTTCAGATTGACTGGTCAGAGTTACAAAATGATAAACAGTTGAAAAGAGACTTTTATAATGCAAAATATTGGATAACCTTAGCTTATGTTGAATCAGCTGTGAATAGAATGAAGCTGACAATGGCATGTTGGTTTGGCAAGAGCCACTGTTACATTATCAATACGGCATCAGGGTGTGTTCTGAAGAAAACAAAACTTGACTCATAGACTGCACTAATTTTGCTAGATACCTGTGCTCTGACTTTGTATTTCCTGTTTTATTTTGAATAACGTACAGGCTCCTGGCTAATGCTTCCTCCTTTGTCACCTCATATGTGATTAGGGCTAAATTAACTTTTAAACCTAGAATACTGATAAATCTCTCATCAGCTCTTTGACCTGTGTATGTGTATTACTGTAAACCAATGACAACAGCACTCCTGACCATACGTTATGTAGTCCTTTGCCAGATATTTAAAACACAGAAGCTCGTCTAGTTTAAAAGTACCTAAGTGTGATGATGTCACACAGCTTTTGGTCAGCTGAGCAGAATAGTGGAGATGACTGGTTCCTATGTCAAATGTTTTTGTTGCTCTTCAGAATTTATAACACAGTACTCACGTTCATTTCCCTTTAGATTCTCTCTCCTAGGTAAACATGGCTGTAGCAGGTCTGAGAAACTTCAACTACACATGCAAATTAACCAGCTTGCTAAATTTAATTTATATTTGAATTTAAAATTTGAATAGTTTTGTAAGCCTCTATACAGGGGGAGATATGGATGGCACTCTCACTGGTGCTTCCCTGAAAATACTGAGTAGAGAGGTTTAGGTCCGGTGTAATTTAAGGTTGCATTGAAAAACTGGGCACAGATGAAAAGGCATCCACATGCCATAATATTCCAAGGGAAATATTTCAAGGTTAGCAATTCTGATAAGATGTCTGCTCTTTGAAATGCAATCCTCATGGCAATTCATAGTCTCATGAAAATTTCAACCAACTCCTAACGTACTGGGACTGAAGCAAATCTGTCTGGTTTTGATTTTAACTGGAGTCAAAGCTGTTGGTTAAGTCTTGGACAACTTCAAGGAGACTGACTTGCATAGCTGAAGTTCATTTTTTGATGAACTGTTGGGTGAACTGGGGCATTAAAGTTGCGGTTCTGATTATAACTCCTCTCTAACAGGCTTAACATGATCATGTGCACACATACCTTTTTAAACTCATCTTGTTTATCAGTTTATATTGATACACGTTGCATGTTGTGGAGGTTGCAGGGGACGGAAGAGAGTGTTGGTTCAGTTTGTTTTTGTTTTGTTTGGGCTTGAATTTGAAATCTGGAGGTAGGATTTTCCAAAGGACATCTGTCTTGGGTATTTTTGAGACATAGACACTCGTGAAATGGAGAACATCTGGTTCAACATTGTTAATCTCCATTTGGAGAATGCCAGTTAGTTATTACTCAGACTATGGTGAAAAGAAAATACTTTTCCAATTTTTTCTGTTGTTTTTCTGCTTTTGAAACTTTTCTGAGGTAGTGGAACAGGAACAGTATGCATTTTGTAAATATAATGAGTGTATTATGGAAGCAATGGATTTTTCTTTTTCTTTTTTTTTTTTTTTTTAGCTCCGCAACTGTGAAATGGTTAATTTTTGTGCTAGCTCAGTGTGGAAAGATGAGTGACTCTAAATAGCAAATTACAGTTCTGCTTACTTTACTGTTGAGCTACAATATGCATTCAAATGAGAGAAAATGAGGGCTAGGGAGGCTTGCCTGGTTTTTCACCTGCTGCAGTGAACTTCTGACTTCACAGAGTTTGTATAAAGCCTAGAAAAGCATTAAAGTTTAACAGCTACTGGTCTTTCATCAAATCATTTGTAACAACCAGTGCTTGGAATACCAGTTGCTCCCTTGGGTTTCATATGTGCAACACAAGAATGTAATTTTACATTCACTCTTTCCCATTTTGCTTTCACTCCTATTTAATAAAAATTACCAAACACTTTGTAAAGTTTACTTTGCAATGTACTTTGCCAGCCTTCCAAAAGCCAGTAAGGAGAATGGAAATGTTTACTATTTTTCTTTTAATTTTTTTTCCTGCTTGGAACAGCCCTTTATATTGCCAATAGCACTTGACATTGACATTTCTTCTTTCTTCCATAGTACTCTACAAACTGGGTAAGTGATTGTTTTGCTCATGACACAGAAATTAAGGTAAAGTACATTTCAGTAAAAATCCCCATTAAATGCTGCTCCTACCTTTTGAATTTCCACTGTTCTTTTTGTTCCAGAAACTCTGTGCTTGAGGTTAGTTACTGCGCATAGGAACAGGTAGTTTGCATCAAAGGCTCTGCCTCATTGCAAGATGTTAGTACTGTGAAAAAGAAAGGAAAAGCCCTAACCCTCATTTTCTTTACTAGTAGGTTTATTTTTTACTGCAGTGATCACTGAGCTTTTTTTTCTGTAAGGGGCAGTGCTTGAAGGTTTTAAATAAAAGCAAACAGCTTCCACAAATTTTGCTACTTAAAATAATTGGAAAGTTAAATTCAGCAAATTCTGATGTTATTTTGCTTGGGGGAGAGGGAAGGTATACCTATATGTATAAGATCTCCTCTAAAGTGGGGGGGGAATCTGTGGGAAATCTGTTTTTTCTTGAATTTTCTTTTTATTCAATTATGACATGGTGCACCAAGAATGACTATTTCCCTCTTCCCACCCCCCCCCCCGCCAATGAATTCTTCAACAAGTAGCAAATTATTTAAGATAAATGCCTACTGCTGTAGACAGCTGCCAGAATAGAAGTGAAAATAAACTGGTGAAAGGAAACTGCCCAGTTCATGGAAAGGGCAGCAACGATATAGTGCAGCAAGTCCATGACACTTCTGGATACACATGCTGAAAGACTTACCCTGCCTGGCCTGCTACAAATCTCCCAGTAATTCATTAAGGGGAAACGCTCCTTGCAACATTTCACTCCTATTTTAACACCCTTTGTCTTTACCTTGCATACTCAGTGGGTTCATTCCTATGTCAAGTGAGCCTCAGTGAAACTAGTTTTTCATTCCTGATAGAGCATACTGTTTTGCTTGAGTAGAAAGATTAGATGGATGCTTTTACTGTAAGTATTTTAACAGCCTGTGGTATTTTTCAAGGTTTGGGGTCAAAAGAAGGATATGATCATTGTGATCCAGTAAATAGTGCAGAATAAAGTACTGTGACTAGGGGTGAATGCTGTTGTGTTTTGCTGTAACTTTGAGAAAGCACCTTGAAGAAACAGTCATCCTCTAAATATAATGCAATCAGCTGTATATTAAGATGGAAATATGAAAACATATCCTGGCTGTTCTAATCTGCTTCAAATCTTTGAAATTACAGAATTAATTTATTTTCATTATCACAGGGGCCAATATGCTATAATTGTCTAGGGAGGAATCCCATTAACTTCACTCTGAATTTTTCTGAATGCTGACCATGGGACTTGGCGTGTTTAAACAAAGCAGCTTGCCATTTATTTCAGCTAGTATTCAGTTACATCAAGTGTCTCTATTCCTCCTTATGTAACTTAACAACCCTAGAGAAAGTCATAGCTGAGTCCTGGTTTAGTAATTTTATATTTCTAAAACAGGTCAGAGTAGTGGGACAATACTTGAATTTACACAATAGTTACTGAAATATGTTGGCAGAAAGCTGGGTCTGGATAAGCTGAATGTATCCACAGAAGTAAAACTGTCATCTTTTGCACATAGTTTACAGTTTTATGAGATTAAGCAGGTTGGGAGGGCAAAGTATGGCAATACCAGTACTTCTGGTATACTTTTTTTTTCCATTTTTTAAACTGTAATAGCTATGTAATGGCATACTGGCAATTGCTGTTATATCTAGAGCCGATTTGATTTTCCTAACAGCAGTGCAGATACTTGAGCATCGTTTGTGGAGAATGGTTCTATCAAAAGAATGTTTCAGAACAGTTCTATCAAGTGTGCAAATCAAGAAGCAGTCTGTTTTACATTAGTGTGTCTCTGGCTACAGATTCCAGGGTTTTTTTAAAGTATTGTTGTTATTTCCCAGTCTATAAAATGGCTCATCATTGATGGCATTCTGTGGGGCCTCTGGATTTCATTCATAAACCTGTACAGTCTGATGGGATTTCCATGGTCAAGACACATTTCATTGTGCTTGTGCACACATACATACAAATGCTGCAGTCTTATCTGTGTAAAGGAAACTCCTTTTTAGTGGAGGTATATAAATAAAACATCAACTGACTGAAAAATGTTTATACTGGGCCAAGAGTGGGCTGCATATTTACATTGGTCCAGTAAGAAAGCTCACCTCTATAATACTCAAAAGTTTTGTTGCCTGTGTCCTGTTTGTTTTCTTGTTTTAAATTGGTTTTTAATGGTGCTAATCAGTGTGACTGAAGGTACCAGAATCTAGGCTGCTGTAACTCCTGTTAACCTTCGTGTGGATTTCAACTTGGAAATTTAATGAGCTGCTGTTTCCTTTTAACACAAATGGTAGTTGATTTGCTTGTTGTAACCAGGATGGAAACATCCAATGTTATAACGCAAAGAAAGCGAACCCTGTGCACAATAATTATTTTTTTACCCACTGCATTGAGAGTTTAGCACCTATTTCTTTAGGTCTCCACCTTTGTGAGTGATTAAAACATTCTCATGTTTGTATGCGGGTGAAAGTTTCTCAAAAATCTCAAGGAGTCTGTATTTGGCATGATATGGAAGTGCCATGCTTGACACTCTTTTGTTATGCACATCAAAGTTTCCTTTTCACCCTTACATTTTAGCATTGCTATTTTTCCTTTGTGATTATTTGCTTTCTAAATAGTGTTTGATATGCTATGATTCAGTTTAAAAAACTATCCCTGCTCTATCAGAGATGTGCATCTCCTGCTTGATATCTTATCACATGCTTTGTGCCTTAAGAGCAGAATGCAGTGACACTGTCTGAATTCCAGCATGAGAGTTCACAGTATAGTGTCTGTTTGCACTGTTTTAGAAACTGAAATTTCTCATTTGTTTTATTCTAGTTACTTGTAATAGACTTCTGTCACTTTATATTACTAACCCACCAACAATATTCCCTTTTTTTTTTTGTTACAGCTTGCATTCTGTTTTCTTCAGGCTTACTTGCTTTTTGCCCTTGCATGATTCCTTATCCCCAATTGTAAATTGCATCCTCAAAATAACAGATACCTACCGTTATCTTAGCAAAACCAGACCTTCAGGGGAATGCTAGACCAAGGTACTATTAATATGAAAAGCAAATGCTAATGAAAGTAGAACTGAAGACGAGGGTAAGCTTAATAGCTAAAAGAGGAAAGAAGAATGAGTGATGAGTCTTAATACTGTTTTCGGTCAGTGTGATAGATATCGTTTTAACTAATGACTTTCCATTACAAACGTCTCAATGAAATAAGTGATGCTACTTGGTAAAGCAGTAGATTCACTGGCTTTTATAACTGTAGAATTAGTTCTGTTAAGTAGTGAACTGTGATTAGTAACTCCTTGCAAAGGTGTTTAACAGATGAGTTGTATTAGTAGGAATCATTACAAGCATGTGAAGATTTAACCTAGCTCAAAAATGCAGACTGATTCCAGATGGAAATAAAAACAAGGCACTACACTGTGCTTTGGACCACAGAGATTTTTTTTGCCTGCTTGTAGTATGCTGTTTATAATTGACTTTAAGAAGTAAACAGTCCTTTTATTAACGTTACTTGTACTTAATAAGTAGATCTCATCTAAGATATGTTTTTCTGTATTTCTCCTTTTGAGATTATTAGAAGCTGACTACTATATGTGAACTGAATATCTCAGTGGGCATGGTTTTGCTGCCTAAAAGCAATGATCTCCTGAAGTACAGGTAGCATGCTTATAAGGAAGCAGCAAAACCAGTTGGGGTTTGGGACACTCACTGGCTTCATCTTTTATATTTAATTTATTGCTTGATGGGAACACAGAGGTAGAAATTTTTGTATTACAGCTGGAGATGTGATGGTGTAGTTTGTCAACCAAGTTGTGAGGGAGGCTTTCGAAGGCTTAAGGAATACATGTGCCTAAATCTTATCAGGTCTTTCAAGGAGTCTGGCACCTAGTGTGCCTTTGCCAGTCTGGCACCTTGTGTTCTTTGCCATTTAGAAACCTTAAAAATGGAGGCTATTGTGTTTCATGCTATGAAGTAGGCCTGTTTCAATAATAACTTTAGTTAGTGCTTACTTCCTTCTTGTTTGGTTTATAATTCTTTACAAGTAACTTCTTTAGGGGTTGACCAACTTTGTAGAGCTCGCTAATGTAGAGTGGTTAATAACATTGATTAAATAAATACATGTTTGTTGGCAGTCAGCAGCTTACCTCCTTTTTAGGTGTCTATTTCTTATCTTCTGTCTTTTTTTGGTTGCAAGCTGTTTGTTCCATACTTTGGCTGGAACAAAGCACTTTATTAGTGCTTCCATATTTTTTTCCTTCACGTTTTAAATGTAATTCATGTTCTGTTACTGCTTGTTGTTAGTAAGTTTCACTTTCAAAAAAGATATTTAACCAGGGATGATTGTTGGTAGGTCTGCTGATCTGATAATTTGTACATAGTGATCTTCACCTAACAGAAGCTGAAAAACATGGCCAATCCAACAAGGAGTCTGAGGTTAGTGTCCCCTGACCAATCTGTTACTTTTTCATCTGGTAAAGAGGAGAATTACAGTGTTAATGAGGAAGGAGGACACATGGAGAGCAGCAGGTTTCAGAAATCTAAGTTTCCAAGTGTTCCAAAGCCATAGAGATATATAGATATGAATAAAATAACTTTGTAAAATGGTGTGTGCTGTAGTGGAATTGTAGTGGAATAGCTGCATATTTTCTGAATTAGGTCACATAAAATGCTGAATTAGCTCATCCCTACCTCAGCCACTTCAGAAAGGAGCCAAGAGCTTGTTTGAGTTATCAGACAAGTAACAGCTCAACCATGGGAGGGGACTAAAGGCACAGCCTGCTAGTCATGGACCCTTTTATATGTTTAATGCTGTCATTCCTTTCCTACTGGCATTCTCTCTCCATCAGCTAGTTCTCCTGTGAATATCTGAGTATTTCCCAAGAGGTCAAGAAACCATTTACCTCTAAATGGACGTTGGCCCATTTAGAATTGGGTTTAGGTTTTAGAATTCCTTGTGACAGTCTTCCTTCAGGTGATTTGGAAGTTGCCATAGCTTTGTCTCCTAGGTAAAATAAAACTCTCAAGCACTTGGATTTGTATTTGCCTTGCTATCACCACACTAAAGTACATTACAAACAAACTAAAACCAACAGCACAAAATTTTAGTGAACCTTTAGTAATCTGTGAAATCACTGCTAGCAACATTCCTACTTGATGGTGGCTACTTGCTAAAGAAAGAAGAGAAAGACGCAGAAATTAAAGTCCATTGCAAAGCAATAGAATACATTTAAATGAATGCCTGTAAGTGAGAGTGCCTGGTATGAGTGGGTGTGGTGATATTGGCAAGTAAGGACTTGTGGAAATCAAGACACTTGATGCATCAGTAAAATAACATCAGAACAATGTGTGCGTATGGCTGAGTAATGAAATGAGTCATGTAAAGTAAAACCACCAGGTTCTCCCCACCTTTTTAGTTGCTGTAAATAAGGGGCAGGTCCACTGAACAGAGCTGCACAGGTATGGGATAGCTTGGGGAAGTCTAAGCTGAACTGAAGTCACAGTGGCAGGAGCAGAGAGGGTAAAGTCTTCTGTAAAGGTTAGGAAGAAAAACTAGTAAATTTTCTTCAGGACAACTGTGAGTGGGGGGAACAGCTTAACCCTGTGTCTGCCCGGCAGTGTGTTTTCTGTGTTGCTATAGGGATGTTTCTGGTGCACTCTGGGTGATCTTAAATATTACACGGTAGTTCTCAACATCTCAAATGCATTCCCAGTTGTGGACTTTTGAAGCATCAAGTGGTACTGGCTGATGGCCAGCAGCCTCATCCTTGTCATCAGTGACCTCTGGAGTAGATCTGAATGCCAGATATACTTCTGCTGTCAGTTATGCTTCTATTCCTTGCCTCTTGTTAATTGCCTTCCAATAATCAGTGCTGCACTTCTCACTGGGACTTTATCATAAGAACACAAACATTACTGGGATGCAGCAGATCCCTCTGCATGATTTGAAGTGAGTAGACTGAAGGCAAGAAGGCAGTGTTGACAGTAGGTTCTGAAAATGGGGGTGACTTAGGCAACTGGCAAAGCAGGCAGAGCTTGTTGCTTGTTGTGCTCCTGCTTTAAAATGAGAAGAAAATAGGCAGATCTTGAGAGTCTCACAGCAATGACAGTGGATATGTTCCCATGTCCAACCTGTGCTGACCCTGCAGCAGTTTCAGCAGAGCACAGATTGCTTTGATCCAGTGAGTGGTACTGATTTGAGGTGAGATCTGTGTAAGTTTATGGGGGAATCTCATTACAAAATTCTTTTTGCTTTTGTGATACTTCTGGATTCTTGTGTATTCCTGAATTGCATTATGCTTTTGATCAAAGGTACTCTCATTTTTTTTCTTTCTTGGAAACAGCTGGGTATTTTAAAGTATTAAAGAAGGAAAAAAAATAGAGAAAGGAAGAGTTCAGAAATCTGTCTAAATTTTATGCTTAAAATTTGAGTTACTACTGTATTCCTGTTCCTGAATATCTGGAACAGCATCTTTCTGCTTTCAAGGAAGGATATGTGGTGGAAAACTGATATTTATTCATTCCTGGGGAAGAAAAGTGAAAGCCTTCAGCTTCCTGCTTAGGCCATGATCATGAGTAACAAATCACTTTGTTTCCTGCTCAAGGGAGAAACCCCAATACATCCACCAAAGTGCATAAGACCTTTACTGGAACATAAATAAAGTGAAAAGGTGGCAGTCTTGTCTTAAAGGACTTACTGAGATGGGCATCCTCTCCATGTACAGATAGTGAAACTGAGCTCACAGAAGTTCTGGGACTGACTGCAGAGCCCTTAATATAGGCCAGTCAGTGCTAAAATGTGAAATTATTTGAGAATGAGCTTCAGTGAGTTGCCATAGTGATCACTTGGATGATTAAGAACCACTAAGAGTAAATCTGGTCCACAAAGTTTTACCTAGGATCATATAAGTTAATGGCTGTGCCAGCAACACAGCCTAGGTCTCTTGGCTTCCAGTCCTGTGACTTACGCACTGCCAAAAGCAAACAGCGTGATTAACAAAAAGCTTCAACATGGATTTTGGCAAATATAGGAAGCCATAATATGTTTGAGATGACAAATGCCAAAAGGCTGTTAAATTAACCCCTTAAACCTGTTCAACTTACAAGTACTTTAGAAAAACTTAGTTGGACAAATAAGCAAAAGAGAACAAATTTCAAAATAATTTGTTAATCTGCTTTTATTTAGTTAGTTCTGCAATTCATAGAAATTACTTCTGCTCACCCAAAAGAACATTTGCAAATTAGATGGGGGGGGAAGCTAATCCCTTTTATTTCTGTTCAGGCCTTGATTAATTGTAAGAAACTTTGTCCCACTGAGTTTAGTAAGGTCTTGGTTTTTTGGATGTTTTCCTTTTATGGTTTGTTGTCATTTCCAGATATTTTTGGTCCTGTTTCAGAGAGCATACCTGATTTACGGTGTCCCTTTTAACTTGAGTTACAAACTTTTAGAAGTTAAATAATAGTTTTTCTTGCTATGACAAATGAAGTTCTCAATGAAAAAGGCTTTTGTATGATGATTGATAGGTCTACTGTATTTCTGGTTTTAAAATTCACTTTGTTCACTTTTTTGTAAAGCAGAATACTGTCAATATTGCATTCTACTCAGACAAGTCCACTATAGGCACTCAAATGTCAAAATGTTTCAAAAAAAAATAAATGAATAGAAGCTTCCTTGTTCCTTAAATTATTACTGTGTTACCCTGAACTGTAAGTGAACCCTTTTTGCTTATAAAAGAAGCAGCTGTTCATGCGATTGAAACCATGGTTCATTACAAGCTGACCTCAAATTCAGGAGTAAAACTTCCTCTATTTTACTACAACTATTCAAACGTGGACTAGAGATAAACAATAATCAAAATCAGGATGAAACTTGACTGGGAAACCCTCTATACTCTTTGGCAGAATTATAGCAGCTCTTGGATCACCAAGAGTGATATAATGTTAAATAACCCTAAAACATTCCCTTCTTAAATACAGCAGGTCCGTGCTGCCAACTCTGTACCAAACAAAGGCTGATTGTAATGACTCCTTAAGCATAAGAGTATAGAAACGTTAATTATCACATTTTTTCACATTAAACATTTACAGAGAGTCAAGATGAAAATGGACCTGTTTATGTTGATTTTACACTTCATTTTGGGTCAATCATATGATTAAAACAGATTTTGCATGTGTGTCCTATTTGAGTTTCATATTTTTCCTAAGTGGTTTTGCTTTTTAGCTAATTTGGAAATTATATTGGATGTAAAACTAAGAAAAGTAAGCTAATGTGCCACTACTCTGTTTTGACTGAAGATGTATGCCTAAAATAATGTCATACCATTAAAAAATGTAAACTAAATTAATGCTCATTACTAGCCAACTCTTTTATAAATGAAGTAGGGCAGTGACATAGAGCCTTGGATGTATGTTTCTCTCTTTTGGTCTATTGTGTTTGTTATCCCTCTTCTGTAGCTCCCTTGTTTGTTGTTGTCCAGTTTTGAGACACAGCAATCCTTTCTAATATTATTCATGACCCATATAACGAGACTTAGAGATAAGATCTTCTACTATTTACTGAAGTGCTATACAGAGTCCCTAAGATTTCATGATCAAGTGATAGGAGATTCTTTATGAATGTGTGTATGTTTGTCATGATACATTTAATTACACAGGTTTGGGAAAAAAACTTTTTAGTCAGAATGAACTACAATGTGCATCAAGTATTAGCAATATTAATGATACTTTTTCAGTAAACTGGAATTCTTCATACTATAACTGTGTTCAGACAAGGTTTTTTTGTATTCTGACCTAACTTTCTTGTGGGGGTGTTAAAAAATTGGTGATGGGAATATATCTCTGGGCTTTCTAAACACATTATGGAAGTGTCTTAAGACATTTCTGGGGAAAACAAAAAAAAAAAAAGAAAAAAGAAAAAAATAAAAAACGCTGTTCTCCTCTGCTTAGAAATCTGCTGGCTGGAGATGTGTAATATTGTTTTGAGACAAGCTGATACCATCTTCCACTGATAGTTTCCCTTATGCCTTATTCATCCATTGAAGCACTTGTGGTCTTAGACTCTCGTTATTAATCTGAGTAAAAATTGTTGATTCCATATCATCTTTGTCCAGGTCTATCCCCTGCCTTTCCTGTAAGGAAGTCAGAAGGAGACTGCCTGACTTTTGCATCACAGTGTTGCTAACTCCACTTTGGTTTGATCCTGTCACCTGTGACTCCATTAGATTACTCATGCCTGCTTGCCAGAGGATCAAGGAGCCTTACTTAGAGTCACACACGGAAGAGGTCAGAATCCCACTAAACTAGAACTAGACCTTTTTTTTTTTCACTCTCTTTTTCTTTTTCAGCTATTGCCCTACCGATGCAAACTCAGCCATAGTCTAAGCAGAGAAGAAAGAGGAAAGGAGGGAGACGGACTGGGCAGCTGCTTCACTGTGATATGCTGTGACATGGAGTCATGCTTAACACAGACCACAGCTGTCTATTGCAAAATACGACTGCTCTTCTCTCTGTCTGGACTCGAGGGACAAATCTCTTTCACACATTGCATGTATGCTGTTTTCAGTTTTTCTTTACTTGGCCTGTTTTCATTTAGCTGCTGGACTCTCCTTATAGTTGTGCTCTCTCTTCTTTCTTCTGTTATAGGTCTTTACTCTTACAGACCTTTCTTCTCTGCCTTTGAACTCTTGACTTCTCTGCTTTCAAGACAGGCTTTCTGGTTTTGTTTCCTGTCTGGTCACAGTGCTGCTGATTAATCATTGCATATTTTCTGTAAGAGTGATTATGTTTTAGGTTTAATATTTTTAATTATTATTAAGTGGTATTGTAGTAGTTAGCTGAGAATATCTACCTTGAGTGTAATACAGGATCCTCTATGTCACATCTGATATTGGGACCCAACTGTGTTCTTTTTGAAGTGAAAGCCTGCAAGTTCATTTACACTGCAAGTGTGCAGTGCTGTTGCTCCAGAAACTGACCAGTTTTTTGCCTTCACATGGAAGGTGTGTGTTTGTGCTCTGCTGTCCCCCACATTCAGTGCAGGTGGAGTATGTCTAGCAGAATTTCAATTCCTCTTAGCTGCCTGGGGAATAAAACATTCTGCTGAAGAACTCTGTCATATAGAGAAGTCATGAGTATTTTTGTCCTGCTTATGTTTGCTGCTGTTTTATCATCAAGTCTTCAGCCCATGTAAATGCCTATTGGAAAGAAAAAGCAAACAACAAAACAGCACAAAACCTGGGGCAAACTCTGCTAATAGCTTTGGTTGCCAATCTTCTTTTGCATCAGTAATTTTTGTTCAAGTCATCTTAGTTCATTTTTGGTGAAGGTAAGTCCAAGTGCTCTGCTTTTTGGGTAGATGTGTTTCTGATCCAGAATGGAACTATCTCCTTCTCAGGTATGCTGAGTCCTGTGGGTGTCAGCAGCATCACATCATGTTTGTTGCCCCTGCTAGAGGAAGACCATTCAGCTCTGACCAGACCCAGCAATGATTAAGCTCCTCTGGCCACCAATGTAAAAGGAGCTATGGATACTCTCAATTTCAGCCCCATGTCCCTTGTTCATCTCCACGGAAATGTGTCCAATGGATCAACTGCAGCTGCTTAATGTCATCCACGTGTCTGTAATCTTCTTGATTTCTGGGTGAGGAACTCCTACAGAAGAAAAAGAGCAAAGGCAGTTGAAGACTTGGTGATCTCTGTCTTCCACTTAAAGTTCACCCATAACCTTTTGGATAGTTCTTCATGGTTCATTAACTGTTAGGGCAGCACTTCCACTTGATGAAGTTTTTATGGTTCAAGGCAACATCTTGTGGTTTATTACATCCTCTTGCTACCTGACTATTACAGAATCACAGAATCCTAGGGGTTGGAAGGGACCTCGAAAGATCATCTAGTCCAACCCCCCTGCCAGAGCAGGGTCACCTAGAGTACATCACACAGGAACGCATCCAGGCGGGTTTTGAATGTCTCCAGGGAAGGAGACTCCACAACCTCTCTGGGCAGCCTGTTCCAGTGCTCCGTCACTCGCACAGTGAAAAAGTTTTTCCTGATATTCACATGGAACCTCCTATGCTCCAGTTTGCATCCATTGCCCCTTGTCCTATCATTGGTCATTACTGAAAAAAGCTTTGCTCCATCGTCCTGACACTCACCCTTTACATATTTGTAACCATGGATGAGGTCACCCCTCAGTCTCCTTTTCTCCAAGCTAAAGAGCCCCAGCTCCCTCAGCCTTTCCTCATAAGGGAGATGTTCCACTCCCTTAATCGTCAGCAAAGTATCAGCTTTCCACTGGGGAGACTGGTTTCTCTTTTGGACATCTGCTCAGCTAGAAGTGTCTAAGCAATCTTACTGTTAAGATAGGGACCCAAATTGATTAGATGCTTTTGGTAAGTGAGCATATCTCTTGGTACTGGTGTGGTTAGGTAATTACCAGACCTTTTTGATAGTTATTGAGCACAAGCTCATTGATCATCACTTCTTTCCAAATGTCTGGTGCACTGAGTGAAGGATGAGGTGATGGTGTTTCAGAGAGCTCTAGCTAGTTTCAGAATCTCTCTTGGGCTGTTCTAAACAGACCAGGTCTTAGGTCTGCCAATCTTGTATTTTCTATTTATTATTTTTGCTTCTCCAAGAACAGGTAAACTTAGCAGTTCTTGGAGGTACGTTTCAAAAACATTGAAATACATCAGACTGAGTAATTACTGAAGTGATAGATTAGGATGAGGTTTTTCAGTTGGAAGAGATTTATAAATTAATTTGAAATCACTTCATCTGCTCCTAAAATAGAGCTATGCCATTTCCAAGAAAAGGAATGAAGGATGCGCACTCTGTGGGGCTATAAGGAGAGCAGAAGAATGAATAGAATTGTCCAGTGGAATTGGTTTTACCAATTTACCATTTACCCCTATAAATGCCCTGAAACATTTCATGATCTAAGTGATCAGGAATATTGTTGTGCCTGTCATAGTTGAGTGTAGGGTTCAGAATGCTCCAAAGCCAAATGAAGCCTGGTGGGCATAGTGCCACCTACTGAACCCCTGCTTCCACTGCTTACAGCATCCTGGAGTGTCCTGCCTGTTCTCTGGTCTGTCCGGGTTGACAGTAAACTATTTAGGTGACAGTGTGATGGCACAGCTTGCAGACAGCCCACCACCTTCTGTCTCACTCTTCAGTCTCTCAGATGAATTTTATAGATGAAAGAATCTTTGTCGTTTTAACCTTTTTTCAGTGGTTTGAGTTAAGGATGAAGTGTCAGATGTAACTTCTGATTTCCTGCCTATTTAATTTTAGGTCAGGTCTTTTGGTGTTATTTAATCAGTGTGATATTTTAATGCAGCTGTTGACATGTGATTCTTGCCCCATCATGTTTTTGAAACACACAAAATGTTAGCAGTTAAAAATTTGCTTTTTAATAAGCATAATTTGCTTTTTTAAAAAAGCAAATTTTGCAAAACTGAAAAGTATAAGGAACAAAGTAGACTTAATAGACTTTTCTCATTCTTTAAAAGCAACAAAAACTGGTTATCTTAACATAGCCTAGAGTGGACTTAAAAAATAGCAAAGATCATCTGTGTTTGGAAGGTGCAATTTTAGAAATGGCTTATGCAACAAGAAACTGGTTTAAAATGTGAGGGACAGTATTAATTTAAGGGTCTTCTTAATATTTTGAGACTTTAAAAACTGGTAAATGCAAAAAGTTATCCACAACCATTCATTAATAGTAAAAAAAGAAAAAAAAATCTGTACCAAAACCTAATGTTAGGATAAAGCCTATACAGAATTTAAATAGCTGCTTTCAAAACTAGCATTGAAGTATGTTGTTCAATGTCATTCATGGGCCCCTCTTTTAGGGAATGTAGATTTCCCTGTGGTCATATTGGTTTGACTCAGAAAAACACAGAGGGGTCTAAACATCTTGGAGGGAGGTCTTCTGTTGCCTGATGCAGGGGCTGGTCATGTAGTAATGTAGATTATATTCTTTTTAAAAAAGAGTCAGAACAAAACCATGCCTCCATGACCTAAACCAAAATACAGGATACCTTAAATGTATTAGCGTTTCAGTGCCTTCTTTGTTCTGATAGTGCAACGTCTGCCACATGCTACACTGTGAGTCTCTTGAAGTATTTATTTATTTCTGTAGTGTCAGAAAGTTGGTCCTATATGTGTTAGAAACACAGAAGAAGGTAACACTGTGCCTAAAGTTAAACAAATGGGATACAAAGGGATATTATTTTGTTTTGCCCATTCTGCTGCTTTATGTAGCTACTCTATTTTCTACTTGCTTTCTGTAGCTTCTAGGTATTTTCTTTATTTGCACACATGTGCTTTGGTATCTTTTATGTAACCCTTTCTTAATCCATCTTGCAACTTTTATGAGTTTTTCCATTTCCTTTTAGCTTTCTTCTGTTTTCACACTCGTGTAGAACATTTCTTTCAGCTGTAAAACATAATTAGTTTGTATTCTGCTTCAAACTCTTTGATTGTCCCAGGCCTTTGGGGGATCCTCTTTCTAGCACTTAGGCTCCTGTTAAAAATGCTGATCTGTCTGCTAGTGATCTTGCTATGCCAGAGCCACTGCATATCTCCTTTGTGGTCATGAAAGATATGCCTAAAGCAAGAATGGAAACTGCACTGTCCTTCTGGTCTACTCTGTCCTTTCTAACCACAAAATACTGCAGCCTGGAACATCTTTCACTTGGTTGCGAGAACATTAATAGTGTGACCTGCACATGTATGTCCCCAAACACAAACACAGCCAGTTACTCCTAGTATCAGGATGCTCTTGTCCCTAAGAAGGAAACTGCAGTGGACTTCTACATCCTCTGTGGTTACAGAGGAGCTAAAGAAGAATGTAGACACTAGTTTTTGCAATTCAAACATCGTAACGGGGCAGATTATTTGCAGAAGAGGAGAATGTAAGGTAAGTCATCCTGTTCTTGCTATTTTAGCTGCCTTTTGTCCCTATAGCTAATCTAATTTTAAAAAAAATATAAAAATCAATATATGAAGAAATGCTGATAGCTGGACCCAAAGCTGACAGGCACTGCAGTGCTCTTCAATTGCCTCTCATGGTTTATGTCATAATCTTACTGAATGGACTCTCAAAAAACTACAACGTCTTTTTTTTCTCATTGTCCCCACTTTATAAAAATCACACTGTTATGAAACTTAACAAACTGTTAATGAAGTGAACATTAATACTTTCAGAGCAATTACTAAACAAACCAAAAAGCTAGGCTGGGAAAGCCGTATTTCAGCTCTAAATTTGAGATCTCTGTAATGGCTTAAATCCAAAGGCTTTGACATAGTTTTCTGCTACGGCACTCATGCTGCCTTTTGGTTTTTATCTGGCTTTGTTATTTTTAATTTTTATTTTAATCACTTATTTTCTGTATGGAAAAACCAGACTATGCAGTGGAGGGAGCAGTGCGAGTGGAAATGGCATGCAAAAGGGTTTGGAAATTAGAAGTCATTAAAAAAATTACTTAAGAATATTTTAAATCAAAAGAGATTTATCAGCTATTCTGCTTTACCACCAGTAGGACAAATTTGGTATGAGTCAAGACTTCTGGCCCATAGCTCAGAACAGCTGTTGGTCAGGCATAGGCTGTTCCACGTGCTGACTGCTTAGGCTTTTTGTGTCATCTGCTTCACTCTGTACACTTTATAGGGGATAGAGGCACCAAATAATAAGATCTGCCCGCTGTCCAACATGAAAGTAGTTACACCTTTATTGGATCCATCCTGAATTTTCTTTTATGCTGCTGGTCATCTAGAAGCCTTGGATATGTGAGATGGAGCATGGCCAGCAGCTTCAAGCCCTATTAGGAAATGACTGACAAGAGAGGGATGGACAAACAATACAGTAGCATAAGCCTTTGCTTCTTAGGGAACCAAGCTAAAACCCTGAATTGGGCCAGTGGTCTAGTATCTGCTCAAACCTGAACCTCAGAAGGGATTTGAAAACATTGCTTTCTGGGTTTGTTTTTTCTTGCTGTATTTGTCTGGGTTTTATGCTGCCTCATATTGGAGTACAGAACTACTCAAATTTGATGCTTTTAAGGTACCCTGCAATCCATCTCAATCCATCTTTTCAACCAGTGGGTGCAGAAAAATTAGAAAAGTCATGTCTAAGCATCTGAATCTTGAATGCTTGTGTCAGGAGGTTCTATTTTGTCCTGTTTAAGCCTAATAGTAAGATCACTCAATAGGACAGAAGAAACAGTCCATGGGACAAGCCATCAGCTTAAAAATGGCAGGAGCATGTTACATCTCCTTACCTTTCCCATTGCTGGATGAATGTTCCCTCTTGTACTCCCACTTTAATATTTTAGTAGAGATTCCCTCTCCTGTTGCAGTAAGAATGTCTGCATTGTTTAACATCAGCCAATATTAGTGTCCCTGAAGTTGGTGTGTCGGCATAATTCAGCATCATTTAGGACAAAGGCTCTGATGCCGAAAGCAGGATAGGAGTGATACTCTTGTGGGACTGCACTCTTTCTCAACAGAGTTCATTTATTTGGATATGGCGCTGATTTGACTATAGTGGCAGAGAGTTTTGCTTTTTAAAATCCTCTTTTCAGGTAATGGCTTTGTAATTGTTACATTGAAATCTCAGAGAAAGTTTTTCTAGTAAATTAAACCTTGGACCAGAATTTAATAAATCTGGCTTCTCTGGCTCCTGACCTGTTTGATGACAGTGAGCCAATCATTTTGTCACCCTGTGCTTGATGCTTTTACCTAGTTAAGTCTGTTCATGTGCACTGAAGCTAGATATTTTTACACACCAGAGCCAAAAGTACAAGTGTTTCACTAGAATACGAGATGGCTTAGTCTCATGTGACATTTATCTTCACTCATCAGAAGTGCAATCAGTGGGGAGTTGCCCAGATCTTTGTTTATGAAGATAAATATCAAATGTTATCTATCTACATTCTCGTATGGTGTCTATCACCATGGTATCTGAATGCCTTCCAAGGCAATAATGTACACAAATTAGACCTAAACCAGTTAGCAAATGATAATCATAAAGATGTCACTGACAATTTTCTGGCAGTAGCTGTTTGGATTGAATCTTTCCTGTTTGCTTTCATTCTGTAACAGACAGTGAGAGATAAGCTTGTTTAATTATTGGGAGGGGAGGGTGAGAGGGATTAAAAAAGATAGACTCGGATAGTATGATGGAATACTGAACTCATAATAAATTCTTTCCTTCACCTTCCTTCTAGTTTCCCTTTCTGCCCAGAAGGCTAAAGACAAGTTCTCTCTTCTAAAGTCAGTCTTGGAGTAAGCATTGCCAACAAGGCCAGGTGTAATTTAAAAATATTTATGCATTGTCAGTTCTGGAATTAATCTTTCTTAATTGAATTGACACAAGCTCATGTCTGCAGGTAATGTAAACTGTCAAACGCTCTGCCAGTGACAGCATGTTGGTCAGGGTGGTGAAGTTAATGAGAGATCTAAATTATGATGGAATATCTGTGTTGGCTTTGGAGCCTGGTGTTTAGAAACACATTAGTAACATCACATTAACTACAGGCTACAGACTCTGGAGTTCAGAAGGGCTAATTATTTGTTTGCAGTTTCTGAAAGAATTGGGGATGAGATATTTGTACCTCATAAACATTTTAGTAGTATATTTGCAGTGAAATTTCTTTCCCTGGAAATGCATATAACGGAATTTTTAAGCATAATATATTTCATTTGATAAACAGAGATACTGTTTTGAAATACACATATCAAAACATTTATCAACACTGTCTGGGGGAGAGTCTTGCCCATTTCCACTGACAGCTAGATCAAGCCTGCAAGCTAGATCAAGCTCTGTTAACAGAGCACTTAGAACACTCTGATAATGATGCTTTCTTTTCCTTCTTATAGCAAAATGAACTTACTGTTAGCTTTCTAATGTCCAGAGAGAGCTAAAATGTTTGAGTATCAGTTTGATATTGGGACAGTCTCCCTGGGGGTTTGAGTGCAGGACGAAAACCAAAGCATCCTTGAGCTTTTCACAGGCAGAATTCTGAATTGATAAAAAGTTCATTTCCAAACTCAACAGATGTCCACCTAGGAGAATGAATGAACATAGTTTATCCCTTTTAGTTCTTTTGTTGAGACCTTTTTTAAAGAGGTAAAATAATCTATAGTAAAAGTAGCTGTCCTAAAATTTCACTGGCTTTAGTTTATTTTAGAGTAAATTTATTTTCTGAATAATTAGAGATAAGTTTACAATAATGTTGACTTAGCATATGCTGTCTTTATTACAGAGGGGACCCTTCCAGTCGTCACAGAGTGCTGAGAAGTGAAAGAATAATTTCTGTAGGTAAGTGAACTAAAACAGTTACACTTTGAAGTAACCTTGATTGTTATAACGTGGGAAAAGGGAGGTAGTGTAGAAAAGGTAGTATCTACTAACAACTTTGAAATGTATTTAAGAAATTCCTTACCTGCTATGGCACTTCTTTCTGTAGATGGTTTACACAATGAAAGCATAGGATTGTTGGACACTATTGGAGGAAATGCTGATTAAGTTTAGCCATGCAGTTCTTTGTACGCAGCAAGTATGTATCATTCTATTACCATCATTCTTTGCATCTTACACACCAGAATTGTTGTTCAAAGACTGTTGGGAAGTGGACGCTCTGCAGATTGTCAGAGTAATGTGTGGCTGCAGAGCTGAGCCTGCTGAGGCAAACAAGAACCTGGTCAGGAGCCATTTTTCCCCTTTCCACTGGGTTATGGGATCTTGTATTCTAACCCTGACTATGCACACTCTTAACATTCTTAGGAATAATGATGTCCTCCTTAGGCCTTTTTTTGCCTTGTTTTTTTGTATTGTTAGAAATTTTGTTCTGTGAAATAAACAGAAAAAAAAAACATTTGGAAATCAATGGTGCCTTTTAGAAATGCTAACTTGACTTTATTTTCTCAGGTATCATAAGGTCACCATTGTTTATGACTATTCTTCTGTAATACCACAGGCTGATGCTTCTTACATAAACTCTTCCTCTCCCTCAAATCCTCCCCAAATTCTACATCCTTCCTTGAGCTGCTTAGTGATTCTATGTCCTGTGCCAAATAATTGATTTTAATGGGATAATTCTGAGTTATGTGTTAAGACAAATTAGTTTAGAATTGAGTTTCCTTTGAGACATACCATTTTACTCTGAAATTGCTTAAGAGTACTCATCTTTGTCAGACCTAGATTGTCCAGAGAGATGTACTTACCTGAAGGAACTAAGAAACATAAGCAAAATTTTAGGTTTGAGGGGTTTTGGGGGTTTTTTTTGACCGTCAGGTATTGAAAAAGATTTTTGAGAAAGAGTCCTTTGATAGACCTGTTGGAGCAGGTCCAGAGGAGGGCCACAAAGGTGATCAGAGGGATGGAACACCTATCCTATGAAATAAGGCTGAGAGAGTTGAGGTTGTGCAACGTGAAGAAGAGAAAGCTCCAGAGAGACCTTATTGTGGCCTTTCAGTACTTAAAGGGGTATTATACAAAAGATGGGGAAAAACTTTTTAGCAGGGCCTGGAGCAATAGGACAAGGGGTAATGGTTTTTTAATAGTAAAAGAGAGTAGGTTTAGACTTGATATCAGGAAGAAATTTTTTATTACAAGGGTGGTGAAACACTGGCACAGGTTGCCCAGAGAGGTGGTGGATGCCCCATATCTGGGAACATCCAAGGTCAGGCTGGATGGAGCTCTGAGCAACCTGATCTAGTTGAAGATGTCCCTGCTCACTGCAGTGGGGGTTGGACTGGGTGACCTCTAAAGGTCCCTTCCAACCCAAACTATTCTATGATTTTATGATAGCAGTCCACAGAAGCAGTCTTGTTCACTAAATAATGTTATTCTCACCAGATCACTGCTTTCCAGTATTTTTTTTTTCTCCAGGAACATAAGTCATTGGTATATATTCTCACTGGCATCACAAAGCATGAAAATTCTGTAAAGTTCCATTGTTACAAGGAAGTGGCTCATATGGCATAATTCAATATACTTCTAATATTTGTCTCCTCTTCTTTTGATTCTTTCCCTGTTACTCATTCTCTTGCTTATTTAATGCAGATAAAGATGAAAGACATTTACAAATAGCTCATATGAATGATGCTGACCTGATAAGATTAGAGTTCACAGAGGACTCTGGAGCTGATGTCTTCATGTTAACGCTTGGCTTTCACATCAGAGTTCATTCCATGGTGTTGCATCTGTCAGCGATTTCCATATGGTTTTTCACTATTGTCTGACAACTGGAGTAGTATAGGACATGTTAGAGTAAACCAGTTCATGATATTCTGTTTCATCTCATTCTCTTAAGGTCTAGGTGATTTTCTGGTTAAAATGACAGTAACTTGTTTAATCCTTGTGAGTGTTAGTGTGGGTCAGGTCTTTTATATACATACCCCTGAAAATTTGTAGTCCTGCTTTAATCCTGGACCTATTCATGAACAATGAAAAAAAAATAAAATAAAAAAATATTAAGACATAAATTAGTAGTTAATTCACCTGGCCTTGCATCTGTGAATTAACAGAAACAGGTCTTGCCTTGTGCAAACCTTGGAGTAGCTTATTTGGTTGGAAGTATCAGTAGAGAGACCATTCAGATAAGCAGGGTAAAATGTAATCATTTCAGTTGAGGTGTTATGGGTTAGTTCACCTTTTGTAGATACTGGGACAAGGGCTATTACATCCTGGCCTGTATTCCTGAGAGCTTGTGACAGCTCCAGCACTGCATCTGGCTTTAGATGTAGCTGCTGCTACCACAGGCAATTGTGGTAGCTTTCTGCAGCTTTTCATTGAAACTGCTGTTCATGGTAAAAGCAGCAAGCATGCTGTTTTCACATATGGGCAATGTTGGTTTTTTCTTTACCCATTTTTAATTGTTTTCACACCAAATTTTCGTAGCAAGTTTGTGGGGTTTTTTGTTTTGTTTTGGGTTTTTTTTTATTGCATTGAGATAAAAACATATTGGAGGTGAAATTTGGTATTTCCAGTTTCCAAACTGCAAGCTCGGCTTTGGAACCAGTAGTGACATGCAGCAGTGGATATGTATAATATAGTTGAAGTTTTACGGAGCAGGCGGCCACATGCTGAACAATTGCCTTGGCAATGTGTTCCAGAGGTGCATCAGTGTCTATACTGCGTGAGTTTTGCAAAGGTAAGACTGATTTGGAGGCTGGCTGAATTGAAGACATTTTCCCATGTGCTCCAAAAAGGACAAAGAGCAGAGCAGATCATTTGTTAGAATTGATGCTGACAGCAGAACTCTCCCATGATTTGGCAGGCTGGCCTGGCTTTTGCTGTGCAAGATGGATTTGGGTTTCCAACCCATTTTCTTCCCTCCTTATTGCCCCGAGTGCACAAGTTTGTTTCAAGGGTCTTTCCTTAGTTTGGGAGCAGGGGAGGTAAGGTTCTATTTCATTGCTTTGGGGGATTTCCATTCCATTTTCCTTTAATTTGCTCCTCCCTGTTAATCGCATAAGAGAAGCTTAGTGTTAAGTGAACAGATAATTCTTGCTCCATGTATATGAGCAAGAAGAATTCAGATTTGCATGAAAATAGCTATCCTCAGGTTAGTCCTTTACATTTGGAAATAAGCTCTTTTCAGGTCTATTTTCCCTCCATTCTTATGTGTTTTATTTAATGTGAATGGTGGATGTTTGGGGAGGGACAGAGGTTTGTTTGACTATTCAGATTCATTGGCAGGGTATAAGTTGGCACAGCATGGATCAGAGCAAGATGAGTGGAGACATCTTATTTCTAATTAAAAACACACACACATATACTTGTGCAAGTGAATTAAAAGTAAATCCTTTCTCAGAGCTGATTGCTTCTACTTGTCTACATTTTTTCTGTTTAAACTCGCAGCCTAGTGGGACCGTCCCATTTTGTTTCATGATTTTTTAAGGCAAGAAACAGAACCAAAAACTGGAATAGGTCCCCAGTAACAGAGCCCCTGTATGGCAACACCAGATGAAGATCTCACCAGGTGTTCCAATTGCTTTTTTTCTTGCATAAATACTTGTCTCAGTCTTTTTTTTTTCTTTTTTTCTTAGTAGTAGAGTTATACCTATATAGTGCATATACAGTGCAGGCTCTTGCATGAGGGCAGATGGATTATTTGGTAGAATGTGTATATTTTGGGCTAGACTGATCTGATGTGAGCAGGATTAGTTTTAAAAGTTTAATTGGCTGCCTCCTGCTCCAAAACAGGAATGCTAGCTTTGAAAAAAGCCCATTGAAATCTATCTCCTCTGCCAGGCCAGGCAGTGTCAGAGGTCCAGAGTCAGAGCTCATCGTGGGAGTCCCAGAGGTGCCGAGGCCACAAGTAACTTTTGGAGGCCAGCATGTGTTTCTTGCACCCAAGAAGTATGGGTATAAGGCTGAAGTGAAGGCACTAATTAACTGTGCTATCAGTTCTCAGCCAGATAGCTATCTGAACAAAACATTTGTTAATTATGTTAATTAAAACAAAGGCTTCATGTATCCAGGGGTAAAATCAGAGCAGATTCATATACAAAATACTCCCGCAAAGTTTCTCCCCTTGAAATCGGGGAAAAGAGTGTTAAGAAATCTGGATTTTTGCTGCAGAAGCCTGATGCTTTTCTCCAAGATAGTGATATCTAACATTTGCTACTAACCAGAGCTTTCATTGTTTTAGTGTATGTGTAAGTTAGTAATGCCACCAATGCCAATGCATTGTGAAGCCATGGCCCCATTGGAACGGTTACTCTGAAGCTGCTCCATGATCTTTAGAGATATCTTTGTGATATCTTGTCTGATAACCTGAGTAGTAAGGAGTATGCACTCATGGCTAGAAAAGTTGGGAATTCTGTAAGGAAGGGCATCTCTCACAGCCGTGAGTATATAATCCTGCTCCCAGTTGTACAGTGCTGTCTCTGAGTGGAATACTGTTCTGGGGATTCCTGCTGGTGAGCATGGGATGTGGTGAAGTGTAAGAGTTAGTGTATTCTGTAATGTTGTCCTACTATGTAAGTGCAAGGAGGTATTACAGCTCTTCTTGGTTCTTATTAGACCAAGTAATATGCTCTGACAGTGTGTTCCAACAATTGTCTAAAATCTGCACTGAAAAGTCTCCTGTGACCTTTTGTAAATTTTTTGCCTTATGGTTTGAAGGTTTTGAGGGAGAAGGAGTCTGTGTGTGCCTGTGTATGTGTCTGTGTGTGTGTGTGGTTTTAATATAGTTCCTGAAGAAAGGCATCTGATTCATACGTTCTCTACCCCTCTGTACCTTACGTTAGGTATCTGTTATTTTTTTGTTACTCTATCACTTCCCAGGCTACTGCTGACCTCTTAAGCTTTTCTTGTACAGGAAGTCTTATCCTTCCTGCTTGTTCTTGAGTACTTTCCTTGTCCACATTTGAATCCTTTTTCATTTATAATGTGCCTTTTTTGAGACCTATATAATCAAACATGAAGTTTGAACATAAGAGGGTTCTGATTGATAAAACATTGTAAGATGTTCTGGTTTATTCACTGTTCCCTGTTTGATGATGCCCCCAACTGTATTAGTTTTCCTAATTGTTGTTTCACATTGAGGTGCTCTCGATGGCAGGACAGAGCTGTGTAAAGAGGTACTGGTGGGAGTTCAGGTGCTTAGGTGCAAATCTGTAACTGTTCTGTTACTGCCTAGCAGCAGTTGCACTTAAGGTTTTTGTAAACTCTCCAGCCCTAGTTCTGCATCTCTTCCTTTCTGTGGAAGCACACTTGTCTTATAGCTTAGCAGCTCGGCACCTAACTTTCATTGTGACCAGAAGTTCCAGTATCTCTGAAGGCCTGGGCTGTAGACAGTAGGCAGTCTGAGAGTACAACCAGCTCCAGGACTGAACGCCCACACTGTTTTACAAGATTATGGTAATGGTGTCTTCTGTTGTTTTACTGTGATTGCTTAACAGTGAGACTTCACAGGAGACTGGAAGGGCAGGTTCAGTTCACTTTTCTGCCTGAAAGGTTTAAACCAAAATCTGTTGCCTGATGCAGTGCTGGTGGAACACTTTCCAGCACTGCTGTTGTGATAGCATCACTGTTTCTGCTGTGTTCTGTATGCCCCGGTGCTTTTCACTGATAGTCCTGACATCTTGGAAGTCTGGGAAGGGAACAGAACTGCCTTGGAGTCTTGCATAACCAATTATAATGCATTCAGAGTTTTTTTTGTGGCTTCAGGAAAGTATGTTTTTTCCCTACTCTGTTCCTCATCTTGCACTTGGCAATGGATTTCATCTCTTAGCCACAGGAAATGTTACAAAGAAGACAAACTTTTTCAAAGGGTAGCTTTGTGCTCAGAGCATGGTCAGAGTTGACAGACATAATGTGTGTTCCCATTTTTTTTCTGCATATGAATTTTAAAAGAATTTTCTAGTTTTCCTTCTTTAGAGAACTGTGTTTCTAATTCAGGTCCCTGCCTGTATACGTGACACATGCAGCTCTGAGCAATGGAAAGTACTGTGCAAATAACTGAGTGCTTTTTACTAGCTGAGCTAGAATTGACACAAGATTCAGCACTGAATGCTGCCATCTTGCCCTCTGGTACTGCTTTCAACTTCCTAACTAGGTACGTAGGCATCTAGTGGCATGGAGTGGGAATCCTGCTTACACAACAGCATTGCAGTCAGTGAGGACCAGAGTTGGAGTTGCTTCCTGTTTGTACATAATAGGCAGGTCCCAAAGGCACTTAGAGCTGTGCTTTCCAAATACACTTAGAAGCAATGGACTTTGATGGAACTGTGTTTTCCCTTAACTATTAAATATATCTTGTTGTTCATCTCCATATGCAAGATGTATTTAGGATAGGAATAAATCAAGTACTGGAAGGACTTTGTGAACACATGAGACTTGGGATGTCATCTTGTGGTTGTTCAAAGAAATGCAAGAACAGCTTGTACGTGTTGATGAGTTTACTGCCTCTGTATTTTACTCTGAGCTGGTTTAGGTGCAAATTTTTCTTTTTGAGCTACATGATTCTTTCTTGTACAATCTGTTTAGTTCTAAAGTACTTGGCAGTAGCCCATAGCCTCCATTCCAGTAGTCGGGGTTTGGGGTGACTACAGCGAGCAACCAGTAAGAAGTCCCATGGTGTTTGGACATCTGAGGGTATCCCAGAGTGCAGCTACTGTTGTTTGAACCTACATGTCAGAGGCAAAAGGACTCTGACATACTGCTGATAAGCAACTAAATAATTGCTGTTATTTAGCCATTTTTTTTGTTAAAAGCACTTTCTGTTTAGCTTTAGCCTTTCCCTGACTGTTTTAGCCGGCTGGCAGCTCATAGTTGAATGACATGCAGATGCAGAGAAGGTAGCCGCATCAAATATTTTATTTTCCCAGAAGAGAGAAGTTATTTTAGACCCAGATAAGCTTTTTCTGTGAAGCACAGAATCTGTGTACTGAGGACTTACTGACAGGAGTGCAGCTGAACTGGCCCCATCAGCTCACAGGCCAAAATATTTGTCAGCTTATCAGTTTAGGCAAAGCAAAGTCAGGAGGAGGAATTCCTGGGGTTAAATAATTTCCTGTTATAAGAAAGAGTGATGTCGGGAACATCTACATTCTGCCCTTTCTCTGTGGCCTTGAAGGATGTTTGCCTCAGTTGCTGGCAAGTGGAGCAATACAGAGCAGTCCTGGCCAAAGCGAACATCGCAGTAGTCAGTGCAGAACATGAGCAGCGTAAGTTGTTCCCTACACAGCTAAATCTTTGCTGTTTGAATTAGGCAAAAAGCTATTGTGTGTTGGAGTCATGCACAGCAGCTACACCAGAGATTACAGATCTGATTATCATTGTAAATGCTATGTAATATGTAAATATTAATGATCACATTTTCTTTCTTGTGAATACGTGTTTTCTTTTGTTTGTTGCTAGAATAGGCTGGGAGACAGAATGGCTTCTCAGAATTTTTAGTTATGTTTTTAATAGCATTGCCTAATTGTAGCGAAACTGTCAAGCCTATGCATGCTTGGACACAAAGGCATCTGGAAGAGGGTGAACTCAGCTCAGAAGGGCAGTACCTGCCAACTCTTCACATGCCAGGTGAACAGGCTTGCTCAGATCTCTGCTCCATTTCATAATTGTTTTCTGGGGAATGCTCTTTCAAGTTAAACGCTTTCTAATTACAACCCTTACAAAGCAACACACCTTGTCTTACAATGAAAATAAGGCTGCTGTGATTTCTTTTTTTTTTTTTACTGTCAGATTTATGGTGTTGAGTGAGACAAATTTTAGTAGTGGATGTTCAAACATTAGCTTATGCAAATTGCTAGTTTTTTCTGGAGTGCTGTTTCATCATTAGTGAAGGGACAATCCATCTGGATGGTGATTAGTTCCAGCTCTGAGCTCTCGTTCATAGGTCAAGATGCTTGAGAGTTTCTTAACAACCAAAAAATAAGGGCATTGTTATCTTTTTGACAGGAGGACTGCTGCTTGTTCCACTCTAGCCAGTGGGACTTCACATTCTGGAAATTATTTCATGTAGTACCTTTACTCTAGCTATTGTTCAACAGAATTAAGTCAGTATGATTTACTGACAAGTGCATGCTTATTTTACAGTGCTGTGTTTTAAGAAAGCATTAAGTGTGTGCCACTAAATACAATGACAGAGATTTTTCAAGGCTGATTCATTCTTGCAGTTATTTTTGTCATCTTTTTAAAGACAGCTGATGTCTTTATCTAATCAAGAGTGTGGCAATCATGGAAAATGCTGATTTCAGGTTCTGCAAATTTCCTACATTTCAAGCACCAGGGAATGTTCAGAGAGATACTTCTGCTTTGGGTCTCCATAAAAATGAGGTGGAATCCCAGATTATAACCCGATTTTTAGTGCAGGTTATAGTTTACTGTGCCTGGGGAGAGGGGACCGAGGCTAAATTAAACACTTCCCATGTGCAGATCAGATTTCAAACAGGAGTTGAATCCAGGCTGTGTAGCCTCTAATGTTTTGATTCAAGATAATCTCTAAATACAAGCACTATACTGAAATTATTCAACAAATTTCATTCTTTATTAATTTCCTAATTGATTAAGAAATTAATTAGAACTTTCTGCATATGTATTTCCTTATTCTTCACTGTAAAGTAACAGTAAAATACCTTAAACTCTAGCTTTGTGGCAGTACTCTGATAGACACTATGCAATAACTAATGCATTGTAGTTTTGCAACAGCTAAAGAAAACTGGAAACTTGTGTTTTACTTATAGATAAGTTTATTTAAACATATGTAAATTATACTAAGTAAGCAGTATATTATTTCTTTCTATGCACAGGCAGTTGTTGTCAAGACACATATAGCATTTCAAGCTTACAGTGCAGTAAGTAAGAATTTTAAGCAGCATGATGCCAAAAACTTTTTTAGAAACAATGTCTGACCTGAGTGATTTTTATGAAAAATCTAGTTTGAAAGCAAGAAGTCATAATTTCACCATGTGTAGATAAAACTAAAGTAAAAAAATGTACATGAAACATGATGGGATTTATCCTTTGTTTTTTTTAAAAACAACTGTCATGACCCCTTGAACCTTGGCTAGCCTTGGTTAAACTCTTACTTATCTATTTTACAGTTCCAAGTACTAGCAGATAAAAAGGATGAAGAGCCTTGCTGAATTTGGTCCACAGCCTGAGGCAAAACCTCATTACTATTTAAAAAGATGAGGTAAAAAAACCTCTTCTTTAAATTGGTTTCACGATCTTCATTGACAAATAGTTCTGTTGGGGGAGGAAGGAAAAGACAATGGGGTTAAAAACATGTACACAAAATAATTCAGTATAGTTTTGTAAAAGACATTTAAGATATTACAATGGATCAGAATGTATTCAGGGTATGGTAATTTCAGTTAAAATACAGTAAAAATGAGCAAGATATTTCAGATTAAAATAGACTGAAATCCAGACTCTAGACCATCTATTAACTGAAGCACTCATTTGCTCCATCTTTAGTTAATATGTTAGTTTTAACAAACTTTAATTGTTTCTCAATAAAAATCAGTTGAAATTGTTTACAGCTATAAGGGTATAATCCCTATCTCCCTGCTAAAACTGTTGACAGAATCTCTTGTCAGAGCAAGGAGTGTACCCTGTTGATGACTCATATATAAGCTAGCTCTGTACCACAGCTGAAGAACAGTAACATTTAAAAAATACTTACCGGCAATGAATAGAGGAGTACTGCTAAGAACAAGAGGAAAATCAGCAAAATGATAAGGCCTATAAAGAGCCATTTAAACCTGCGCCACACAATAAATTTCATTGTCTTGCAGGGATTTGTAAACCAAAGGAAGGAAGTATCTGGTCGGCTGCATTTGGGAAGAAACAAATATTACTCATGTTATAAAAACAGAGAATACTTAAACATGAGAGTGTAATACATTAAAACACTCCGGTTTGGAGGTTGAAGAAAACACAGATAGTTTTGTAGTGCAGGATAGCAGTTTCAGTAAACGTGTGCCTTTAATACTGAAACTTCCTTGCATTTTATCCTAATGCTTGCAGAAGGAAACAAGACTGGCTTTTATAAATTAAGTTTTGCCAAAGGATAATTGATGTCTAATAGATCCTTTACTGCATGCAGATTTTGTCAGGAAGACCACAATAGCTAGATATGATATATTTCTGAAGCTAGTGAGAGAAAAATATCTTACTTTGGTAGATCTAGTTTGGGGTTCATGTTGGGTTCATCTCTTCCTTTACCAGCTGGCCTTTCCTCAGCTTCTTTTTCATTGACAACTTCCAGTGTCATTTCAACTTTGCCCTTCAGAAAACACGTGGCATGAGACAAGCTTCTTACTGAAACAGCACTAATAGGACTTGCCTGGGACTTATACAGCACATCTTGTGCATCTGTGTGTTTTCCATTTCTTTTTCAAAAGATACTTATTTCTGCACAATGACAGTGTCACAACACAATATTGGAGAATGACAAACAGAAAAAAAATCACAGTACATAAAATGGTTCTGCTAATTAATTTGTTGTTCTGTTTTAAGCTGTACATTGTTTTTTCCCAATTTAGCAAAAAGAACAATACTTTTCTTCTTCCAAGAGCAAAACAAAAGCAATTATCTTCTCTCAAAAACACTCCAAGGACTGCATCCTTTCCAAATGACTGTCTCATTTTTTATATTACTGTTCCTGAATATTTTTTCTCATTTATTAAATTCCAGTAATAAATGCAAAAACATTAGAAAGAAGCAGCAGTCTCACTTGAAGGGCTTAATATTCTAGCAAGTGATAAATATGCATTTATATTCTTCATAGAACAGGGTAAAATGATTTAGGTCTTCTGATTGCCCTCATAATCACAAAGCTGGTCTGGGTTCTCAGTATAAAAATTGTATTTGCTGTGTACAAAAATGATTGCATTTAAATCTTTTTCTTTAGTGTTTAGTTTGTTTAGGATGTCTCAAGTTTCACTCACACAGTAACTCTGTTGGCTGCTTTGGCAAGATAACATGACTCAGCCTGGCACCAGAGTCCTTCAAATTAAACAGAGTTAAAAACAAAAGAAATAAATTTAAGTATTAAATACCTTAAACAAAAAAATTGTTGATGGAGCAAAATTCCTGAACTTGTGCATGGAATGTTCTATTTACGCCTCTGTCTATCCACTGAAAGCTAACAGCTCAGCGGGGGACTCTTTACAGTCTTTCTGTATCATTTGAAAAGCAAGGTGAGCATATTTTATGTACTTTTAAAAGAAGGCATAACCATACCGCTAAGATACGGGAGCCATCCTTTTCAACGTAACATGGCCACCATCCTTTCATGGATTTTTGTTCAAAGAGAGAGGTGGTCCTGGGAGCCTTCTGAATACTGTCTGCCTTGTATTCTGGAATCATGTCTATATTGCACTTCTCTGGAACCTTTGCTGGAATGATTGTTTTATGTAAATCAAGTTCCACAAAGCCTAGGAGAGGGATAAAAAAAAACCTGCGTAACACAACCAACCATACAGCACAGGGGTTCAACATCAACCTTTCCCATTTCTGAACATGCTATACAGGAAAAACAATGAACAAACGCATTACATTCTTGTTTGGCTAAGGATGTTACGAGGCTGGGAAGCGGAACACATCAGGCTGTGTTTAAGCCCATCTTGCTGGTGTTGAAAGCACTGGTGCTGACAAATTTGACTTAGCAAGCTCCCCTACCCCTTTTATAATGCAAGATCACTTGATTTTTAATAGAGGGGTTTTTTTCTCCCCACATACCTAAACAGAAGATAACCAAATACAGCAGTGCAATACTGATGTGATTTCTGATAGTAAAATGCATGATGTAGCTAACTTTAATGATGGTTATAAATAAATTATTTGTTTTCAGATTTTGAGGTCTATATGATTTGCATGCAAGCTGAAGACTTTGCAGCTCTCTTAATACAGGGCAGAAAATCTGCAGAGCAGTATCTATAAAAAGCAGGGATTAATAATGCTGTGAAGTAGAACTAATAATGGTGTGATGCAGATTGCTTAACCTATTACAGTCTTATGTCAATATTCTTACTTAGGAGTGCATTTGCATGCTCAATGGCTCACTTTGTAAACACAATCCTTATGTGATAATTTGAAATAGTTTGTTTTTATCTCTTACTTGGATATAATGATAGTTCTTTTCTTAGAAGTCTTACCTAGATAATCATCCAAGGAGAACTTGTCATTATCCCATATTTGAATGATCAGCTTGGGTGGGATTCTGAATTCTGTCTTGTCAAGACTCCAAAAATGTTCCTAAAATTTAAAAAACCAACACTGAAGCACCTTTTTAAATTTATTTATGAAAATTCAAAGCTGTGGTCCATTAGTACTTGTGAATTCTGGGGCTGGTGGAAGTATTAATCTTGCCCTTGCTAAGAAGAGACTGCTGTTGTTGTCAGTGTGTTGTTCCTGGCTCAAAGGCAAAATTCAGCCTGTTCACAGTAGCAGATAGAAAAGTATGCAGAACTGAGCCAAACTGCCTCTTTCAATATGCAGGCACAAAACTATCAGACTAATTACAATCTGTATTCAAGTATTGAAACTTTTAGAAATACCTTTTTGGAAACTACACAGAGTTGCTCTGCTGGGAGATAGTCAAAAGGAAAAATAAATCTCCAGTTAAAGTTTCCTTCACCATCCAACGATCGGTAGTGAACATCGGTTTTCTGCTTGTTTTCTTCATTACCAGGCATCCATCTGAAAATAGAGATGTGTCTGGTGTTTGCAGTAGGACTACACCGGTGTTTATCTGTACTGTAACCATGTCATTAAGTGGTTGCAAACAAGCCAGATCATCTTTGGAACCAATGGCTTAGGCATTCCCAGGACATCATTCATTTGTGTTATATAACAGGATGCTCCTACCCCTTCACGTAAATGTCACTCATTTCTTCCCCTGTGATGCTCTTTTCATCCAGAATGACATCTTTGGTGTTCCAGACAATCACCCGTAAGATATACCTAAGAGAGAAGATGTTTGGGGAGTGAGAATTAAATTGCCTTTGCTGGGGCTGCCAGATGGTGTGTAGTATATAGAGATACTCACTTCTTGGCTTTTCGGGGAGTGATGTTGAAAGGAGGGCCTGGAGGTCCTAAGCTTTTGGGGAAAACATCAACCCACATCTGGAGCTTTCCCTGTAGCAGTGGAGAAGATATGTAAGACATTGTCTGTTGCATACAGGCTTGTCATGATACTACCATGGAACTGCTCATTGACATGCATTGTACTAATTTTAGCCACAGAGCAGAGCTCATGCATGTTGCTGATGTCAGAACAGGCTTCAGACAGGAGCAAGGCCAATCCCTCATGTTATATAAACTTCTTCAAATGAACAATGCCAAGAATTCAGAAGATGGTAGGGATGTTAATTCCTAGTGAATTCAGTGCAAGGTAGGTGCCTAAATAGTTCTCATTATGTAAGTAAGTCCAAGTTTCTGTTCTCTGAGAGGTTGTACTAAGTACAGTGTCATACATGTGGCTGATAGTTTGCAGCTGGTGGCTACCCAGTATAGATGATCAGTCCCCTTAACCAGAGTCTGAAGTAAGGCAACCACTGCAGATTTTATACTTTGTTTCAAATGCAAGCCCCTTTATTTTTGCAGATAAGTTTTCTTGTTGCTGCAGAAACTTTCTTAAAAAAACAACCACTGGTGAGCTAGAAAATGCTGGGAAACAAATGTTAGCCTTCGCTCCTCTCTAACAGAGAGGTCCAATATAAGACTGTGTTTAAACTAGCACCACTGGACCTTGTAGAGAAATGACAAGTTTGGTCTCATTTGTTGAATGTTGCTAGGAAGTGCTTGAGCCAGGCTGTCACCTTTTTGTTGGTGAGGTATTAAACACATATTCCAGTTTATTTCAGTAACATAACTGTGTTTTGTTATGTTTCTAGACTAACCTGCTTTAGTTTCTCAGCCAAGTAATACTAATTTGTAGCCGCCTTCCCCCTGAGTGATACCACTCCATTAACAACATGATACAAATGCAGGAATGCTCCATTTCTGCTTCAAGAAACCAGAAGTAAACTGGTTCATAGTACCTGGGAGATGTTGGGCTGGAAGGTGCTATATAAGGTCCTTGTCTCCACGTGTTCGGGTACCAAACCCTGGGTTCTAAGGATATGAAGGGCTCGCCGCTCTTCACCTGGACCAAGATGCTGATGCAAAATTTTGTTAGCTTCTGAAATAAAAGAAATGAAAAAAGAGCAAGGGCTCGTGAACCACAATTTGCATTTGAACTTTTAAAGAATTTTAAACCAGATATTTAAAATTAAGCAGAAAACCATGTACAGCATTAAAAAAAAAAAATCAGAGTTTTTCTAATTTTCCGTAAGTAACTGAAAAGCTTTAATTTGTATCTATGAATTTAAAACAAAAATATAAAATAAGTGGACAAGCTCACCAGCTTCTTCCAAAGTATAGTCTCGTCCCCCATAGTTAATCTTTCTACCATTCTCAGAGATGACAGGAGGAGCATAGCCTTTAAACCTGGCTACATTTTGCAATAACTGCGTTGGTTTCAATTGATCGCGCCAGGTATTCACACCTGAACTTTTAAGAAAACAACAGAAACACAGTCTAAAATTACTCACCATTCAGGGCATTTACAAGTCATGTAAAATGTTTTTATTAAACTAATTCAGGAAGGGCAGGACTGTAACTGCCTAGATTGAGTTTGATACAGTGGCATAATTTTGTACCAGCTCAATTACTTTCCAAGACATGGTGCTTTTTTCTTTACATATCAAAATAATTAACACTAACAGATGCTTTCATATTTATTTCCATTAGTAGGTCAGAAAATTCTGTTAATTAAGTCTGTGTTCTTGAACAGAAGTAACACACATCACCATATAAAGAGAATATTAAACCATTGGACATCGTGGTTTTTGGTCAAGGCTCTTCTGAAGACTTTGCAGCTTAACTTGGAATTCAGATAAGAGTGAGCACAGCAAACACTCATGAGAAGCCATTGTTTTTTAACCATATAATTAAGATGAAGGAAGCCCTGATTTTTTACAAAGACTGGGCACTAGATCTTACAGGTAAAAAATTTCAGTAAACAGAATGACTTACATGCAGTACTGTTGCGGGATGCCACAGTGAGATCCGTAACGAGAAAGGAATCTGTTCTCAAGATCAATTATGGTTTCACCCACTTTTTCATCGCGAGTCAATGTGTCGTAGTCATAGACTGAAATTTTCAGATCTTTTTCTTGAGGCAAGAAGCAACTGAGTTCATACATTCTAAACACAAAAAAGTCCAGTTAACGCTATTGCCCTTTTGAGCAATACTTTTTATTTTTAAATTTAAATAAAAAATGTTTATTTTTGAGCAATAGCGTTTACAAGATACTAAAGGGTTGCTTCCACTGCTGATAAATCTAGCAGTAGTTACCACTCATGCTCCAATTTCCATTTGCACTTATTAATAATTCCATTTGTACTTCTATGAATATTACATCCTTTCTTTCTGCACAATGTATTACTTAGATGTTTTCTGTGCAGCAGATTGAATTGGAACAGAAAGAAACTAGTGTGGCTCTTGGCAGACCACTCTGTAACCAGAACGGTTGTTCAGTCCATAGTTTCTGTACGATTAGAATTTTTGATTATTTTTACCACAATACAAATACAGTTGGAGCATTAAAAACTGCGGCCCAAATGTTTAGCTTCTATGACTAGTAAGGATTATTCTGTCATCTAGCTGTCCTACACAAAACAGACTGTAGAGTTTTCTCAAATTAATTATCTGAATTTATTTTCAAGATATGCAGCCTCATGGTTTCTACTGCTGCTGAATCCATTACCCTTGAGGTAAAGTATTCCATGGTTAATTATGCTCTGCATCCTTTTGTTTGCTTGTTTTATTTCTAGCCTAACTTTTAACCTTTGACTTCTAGAATCATTTTGGAAAAACTTGGGATTTTGAAAGTACTTTGTACCTGTAATAAAGTCTCTTTGCTATTTCTTTGCATAATCTGAACAACTGAAATCCTGTAGCACATCACTGCAAAGTATGATTTCCAAACTTTTTCTAATCCTTCTAGTCCTCCTCTCCTAACTTTCAAATTTATCAAAATCCTCCTCTAGCTCGACACCAAACCAGACCCAGAATTTCATTAGTAATTATAAAGATGATATAACCTCTCCATTCCTAATTAGTATTTTTCTACTCAACTATTTCAAAGATATTAGCCCTTGAAGGAAAGACCAGCATACTGGGAATACGTGTTAAGCTGATTACTCATCATGACATCCAAGTAGTTTTCAAAGTTAAAACATTTTTCCATATTCCGTAAGCATATTTTGTTATTCTTGTATGCATAACAGGGCAGTTTTAAGATACAGACATTGTTTGACTGGGCAATTTACCCATGTGATACAGAAAATCTATGGACTGGCCAAACACCTCTGTTGTCCAATGACTTCAAAGGGAAATGCCTTATGCAACTTTACTCACAATTAACTGTCAGTATATAACTATGAATAGAGCACTGGATATTTAAAATAATGGTTTAACTTAAAAAATAGGAAAACAATCTAAAATATAATAAATTGAAAATACAAAAAGTTTGTTACCTGCCAAAAATTGGGTTGAGAGTATTAGGCACATAATTATCTCTGTCTTCAATTACTTTCTTACTTAGGGATATTTTGATATAAGGATCACACTATTTAAAATAAGAAAAAAATATTGTTAATAAATAAGCTATCAAGACTAACTTTATTTCAAATATACTACAGCAGAATTAGCTCAAAGACATTCCAAAAGCAAAAAGTCTCACCAGCCCATTATTATCCTGGGGTTGAAGCTGCAAAGCTTGAACAATATAAATTCGCACAATACACTCCTGAGGCCCACTGTCTGGTAGCTCACGGAACTGGCGAGGAGGAGCTGGAATAGTGGGATCATCAGGTAACGCGTAGATTTTAAAGGATCCCTAAAAAATAATACAAAGATTCAGTCAAAATAACTATAGCAAAGTTACTCTGGTAGGTTTGTTTTTTCCTATTTATCCTACACATACACACTCTGTTGTATATAGGAATAGCAAAATTACAGCCGATTCACAGTCACTTAGAAGTCTTTTCTTTGACTCTAGTGGGTTTTGGATAAGACTTGCTACAAAGGCAAAGTTATACCCTTAGCCAATTTAATACAGCTCTTTTGATTTCAACACTACTACTCAGTTTGCTCCAGCTGAGAATACATAACACATACTTCATATTTGTTTCCCTATCCGAAAGCATAATTTAATGGGGTTTTGGGGGGTTGGTTGGTTGTTTTACATAGAATGTTAACATTATTTTGATCTCTAAAAGTCATAGACAGAGTCCCAGAAATAGTACAAAATACCTTTTCCAAATTCATTCTAAAAATATACTTTGCTCAGAACATTTGCAGGTGAACCTTTAGCCCTGTTCAAGTGGTTATCTGGGAAGGTTGTCTTCCACAGGTGCCAGGGAAGATAACATTAGCAGGAATGACATTTCTTTTAAATGAACATGTATCACATTTAGTATGAGCAATGTGTAGCTGTACCTTCCTTGTAAAAGAAGGGTCTGCCTAAGTAGTTACGAGCATCTCTTGCCCCTATTAAGCTGAAATGCTTGCACGTAGACTTACTTAAATGATAACCACTTACATACAAAAGACTGCATCTAGCATTTGGTTGTTGCCCATTATTAGAACTTTACCTTGAATTCCCCAACCACTGATGGATCATCACTGTCCTCAGATTTGCCTCTGTATAGTTTAAATGTATCACAGAAGTCTGTTAAGTTATTAAATTCAGGTACTTTTTCCAATTCACAGTCATACACCTTAAAAAAAGAAAAGAAAAAGGAAAATGAAAAAAGGGCTGTAAAGAAATTACTATACATACCAGCTCGACCATTGTGGCATTGCAAAGTGTCTTGTATATTTGATGGAATATCTTAAGGAACCAAAGAATTTGGAACTAGTTTTATTTTTACACTGCAGTGAAAGCAAGTGCAATGTTTGGAGAACATGCTATCAAGCTTTATTTAGGCCTTGTTGAAAACAGAATAAATAGTAAAAATAAGCTTGTTAAATGCTTTCTTTGTTAAGTGTATTAGATGAGAAATTAAAGTCTGGCTTCAACTTTTAACCAACAGACAGTTAAAATACTGATCCTCTGTGTTCATACTTTCTCAATGTGTGTTTATTTAGGATCTGCCTGGCACCCAAAGAAGTCAAGAGTAAAATACCATTTGACTGAAGGTTAGATTCAACTCCTAATACATCTCTTAGTAAGTGTAATTAAGTAGAAAAGAAGAAAAGATTTAAAACCTTCACTTCAACACATGAGTTAGTAATAGAATATTACAGGAAATCATGTACAGTTAAATTTTGAAGAGCATTTAAAGAAACAGGGCTCTGACCAGGTTTTGAGCCTATAAACATTGAGATATGTTGATTTCTTTTATCCTTAGCAATACCTTTAAAGTGTCATATCCTTTTTTAATATACTGTCCACATTTTTCATGTTCTCCTACTGAAGCATAGAATTTGCTCCACCAATCAACAATTTCCTCCTCCTTAAAAAAAAAAAGCAAATAAAGAAGTATTTTATTGGGATATAAAGTCTCTTATATCATGTTGTACAGCAGAAACAATGAACAAATAAACATATTAAAAGATGGTATACTCTAAATCAGTTAAGTAATATTAAAGGTTATTCTGAAAGAGAATTAGAATGTAAATGCCAAGGCTAAAAAGATGGCATTCCCTTTTACCCAGGTGTATGTATCTAGTTTAATCCAGCTGCATTGATAGTTAACATCCAGCTGGCTCCAAGCAAGCAATTAATACCTGTCTCAAAGGACTGATTTCTGGAGGTGTGTATATTTCTGTCCTCCATCATCTGGCAGTGCAGCACAGCCTTGCAACCTAAGTTCTAGATTACTTAAATTGGAGGAAGTGAAAGTACACCATAACTGCTCTAACCACACATCTTTCCATTAAACCCAGTGGAGATTGTCTGTATGGTGACAGAATCCTGCAGTTGGAGATCTACCTTAATGTTTACCAAATGCTGAAAATATTTACTAAATGTTGAAAAGAAGGAGCAGTGAGGCTTACCCTCTTAAAAGTAACCCTTCAATGAGCCTCATGAAACCCTAGATGCCAGCAATCTATACATTCCACTAACACAGTATTTCTGTGGGGGTTTTTTTATATTTTTATTTAAGTCTGATAATCAGTTTGTCCAACAGAGTGCTATCTTCTGTATTCATTCATAGGGATTGCATAATCTAATTATTTGCCCCTGAAAACATAGTTCAATTGGTAAAGAATACTGTTCATTCACTTTGTAAATCTGAAAAAATCTTTAAGATTGTTTGGTTTTAAAGAGAGTCTTAAAGTATTATACAGATCATTAAACATTAGTTTGTTGGGGTTTTGTTTGTTTTTTTAATATCTAGGGGTTATTATTTCAGTCTGGCATATTTTTCCTAAATTTACCATTTTACAAGTTGATTGCAGGTTTTATGTCAAACATTTTCAGAGATTACTGTTCTCATCCAGACACTTAAAGTGCAAATTTAGGAGTCGATATACTGATTTTCAGTTAGAGATTTCATTTACAAGAAAGCAAAGTGTAGATTTTTATAAGTACTATACATTACCTTTTCTGTAAGCTGCTCACGAGGATCAATTCATTCAAAAAAAGCAAAATAAAAGCAGTGGTAAGGATAATTTGTAACATTTTATACAGTTAAAATAGGCTTTAAAAGTTCATGTTTTTGTATATATTATGTATATAAAGCAAGTTAATAGCATCAGTAATTTATAAATACTTTTGAAGAATATTCAGATACCACGTGTTAATTTTATTTTGCTGCTGTCGGTAGGCCCTAGATATTAAACTGGTGCATGTATATAAAAATTTTAAAAAGTAAGTTTTGAGGACTGTAAGACATCAGCCTGTGCTTTGTTCTTCACATAACAAAGCAAATCTGAGAGAAACTTGGTTTTCTTACTGCATCATTGCAGTGTTATAGAGTCTTGATTTCCATAGTAGCACCATTCCCTGCTTTCAAATTGAATATATTCCAGAGATTTTCTAAAAAGATTTCACATATATAAAATTCAAGTGATATTTTTCCCTTTTGCATATTTACTTTTTTATAAAACAACTTGCTAATCTCAACAGCCTTTTCCCTTTTCCTTCTACTATCATTTTTCATTTGTTTACAGGCTGTGGATTTTCAGGAGTCTGAAAAAAAAGCATGAAGAATTATAAAGTACAGTAACAACCGGTATATGTGTCTATAGATTTACCCATATAAGTGTAATTACAATCTGCACAATCCAAAATGCTTCACCTGTTAAATCACAGATACCATAATTATGACCCGATAGTCCATTAAGAGCAAGCATCATGCAGTCCATTTGGAAGCCATGATTAGCAAGTGTGATTTGTGCTAGTGTTTATATTGTGTTTTAATTTAAGGACATTCTATTTAAATATAATCCATAAATTTTGGTGCAAAGCAGAAGAAATATGCAAAACATTTTATGAATTCAAGCCAAATGCATCAATAGGTCAGGACATCACTCTGGTATATCATACTAATTTATTCCCATTTTTATTCTGTAAGTAATTATCTTCTTGGGATGGTCAGGTCTACTGTATTTTAGTAGTCTTGTATAGCTTCAAATCAGAAATACAGCATAATTTTTTTAGATTTGCATGGAACTGTCTGATTTTCTAAAGGCATTTGGAGTGATTTATTCTCAGAAACCATGTAATTAGTGATTAGCAAAACTTACAGGAAAAATTCATGAGGTAATTTTGAATAATTTGCCATATTTAAATTTTACTTTGGTTAAGCACTGGTTTGTAATGTTGACAACATGAAAAGTAGCTTACATAATTATGCAGTAATAATTTAAACTCCCAACTTAAAGCATTTTCACAAGATATATTGTGTAGCACTCTGAATCTTTCATCAGAGTGTAATATTGGAAGAGTTTAAATTAGAGTTTGTGGGTCTGATTTTTTTTTCCCCTTGATATACCTTCAAATGTCTCTTTAAATAATGCACTTGGTAGCTTTGTGAAAAAGAGGTTAAGAAAAAAAATAAAACAAAACCTTAAGGCCTTCTTAAAAAATTCCCAAAGCGAATAATGAGTCTTGTTACTAGAACTGGTAAGCAGGATGTGCTCATGGAATGCCAAAACACAGGAAAAAAATGCTGTATGATAAACTTGAGATTTTGGAGTGAAATATTCACATGGTAAAGATCATGTAACGGTTACTGTCGTCTTTTTAATGTGCCTAGTGACTTCATTCTAGGTTGTTATACATTAAGTTTTCAAGACACTAACACTGAGCTATTAACATTTTGAACATCTTGAAATTGTGGAAAAAATTTAAGAGATCCAGTGGACCCCTAGAAAAGTTAGAGTTAGAATTTTATTTATCGTAGATATATTTTATTCTCCAGAAAGTAGACTTTTAAACAAAGTTTAAATGTCAATAATGTGCTTAAATACTTCCTGTTGCTTTTAGCACATAGATTCCAAATAAGCTACACACAAAAAACGTTTTTAATAGTTAATGCACAGTGAACACACGCAGCAAGACTTTCAGAAGAATTTGTTACAAATATTAAGATATAATCAAACTAGGGTTATGAGCATCATCTCCTCCAAAATCTCTCTATGGAATAATTGCCAAGAGAAGTACAGCCTCATGACCACATCACATTAACATTCTTCCCCCAGCCAACCCCGTTCTGGTCATCTCCATGCATTAGCTTGGTACATACATACATGCACTGTTGTTGGAGAAGCCATTTTGCTGAGTGCTGTTGACATACTGCTTAAACACTGAAAATTGGAATGTAATTGATGAAATTTTGGCATTTTGTGTTCTCAGGGTGTTGTCTGCGTATCACTTACACTTTCCACAGTTGTACTTATTTCAGTTTGAATGGTTTTGAATATTCTTTCCTATCTCACATGGATGCTATCATTGTATCTAGTGTTATATTTGGCTCAGGTGATGTCAAACTCTAAAAGAAATGGTGTTTCACCTTATGCAGCATTCAAACTTTTCTCTGTTACAGCAGAAATCACCTACCCAAATTCAATAAGTTTTGCCAGTGAGTTCGAAGTCCTAAGTTTTCTTTATTTTTTTTAGTATATTATTTTCTTAAAATCTTTTAAGGAAATAAAAATTCTCTATACCAGCTATAAAACATTTATATTAGAAAAGAAGGCCTAATTCAGAGAAAAGTTAGACTGCTCCAAATTAAATACTAAGGACAATTTACATGTAGAATGAAAGTAAATACAAGAACATGACCTATGAGATACTTAAATTAGAGTCTGAATATCATGACAATAAGATACAGAAGAAGAAACAAAAGAAGAACTATGCAATTAATAAAATGCTCAAATAGCAGTGAGAATTCAAAAGTTTAAATTCAGTAGTATTTACTTTGGGACCTCTGCAACAAAATAAAAATTTCTACATTTTTGAAAAATCAAAATTGTGGATTAAGAGCCTGCAAAATTACTATATTAAAGGAGATTACTTTTGTGCTTCCTTTAAAATAGCAGGCCACCAGAAATTTATGCAAGCACCTTTTAGGTAAGGGGAACATTTTACAGTCCTAAAATAACTGACAATTTTTCCTTGAAAACGTACTGTCTGGAATTTGACTTTACTTGTGTTTCAACTCAAGAGTAAAATTCTGCAAGCTGAATTATTTTTTACCTGGAAAGTAAAATTGTATGTTGGTGATCTTGAAAGAATCAGAGCAGTAGAGAGATTCACAAGGCACAACAGAAAAGGAAAGAAAAGAAGTGTTAGTGCAGAAAAAATTGTTTCAGTGGTATCAGTTGTGGATGACTTCATGGTATGAAGGTAAAGCCATGACTGTGATAAAACGAATGACTGAAAGTCTGTGTTACCATGGCTTTGATTCTGTACCTACCAAAGCATACATCTATTTCCAGGTCCTTTGTTTAGAACCATTAGATCTGTGCAAAATCAGGCTGCTGTAACCATTACCAGTGGACAACTGGTTAATGTTCTATCATATGCTTTCAGTAGCTACTGACCAAGTGAATTCATTCTTAAGCTACTAGGTGAACTCTACCAGGCACAAAAAGTCATAGTTTAATGATTACTATATGAAAACAGAAGTTAAAAATATTAACGTATTTCCTTTGCTTTCCTGTCACAAATTCCATCTGGCATTCCAGAAGGTTTCATGTGTTCCAGACAATTTTGCTATATGTTTTCTCAGAAATCATAGATCTGAAGAATAAAGTCAAGCATCAAATTTCAAAGATTACCTGAGCTGCTAGCAGTGGCTGTGTGTCTTCCATTTCAATTATTGTATCCTGGCGAGGTGCAGCGGAGAGTAGACTAACTGTAAGCCAAAGATTTTATTAAGTCAGTATGGTGTAGGAAAAAATATCTTAAACTTTTTCATCAGATTTGAATTCCCAACACAGACAATATAAAATAATCACTGTCTGTATGTTTGATCTTCTAAAGAAAGTAATTAGTCATGTCTTTGCTAAAAATACACAATACGTTTTTGTGCAGGATACGCAAACATTGCTCAAATATATAGAATTAAAAAATAGAGCAAAACTTGGAAAAGTATAGAGAAAAATGTCAGTGCTGTATTCAGAACATTCTTGCTGTAATTCTGGGCCATTATTTTGGTACTTAGTGCAGATGTAATTGGTAATTAAATACCAGGTTGATACTAAGAATCTCAGGGAACCAGTATACTAAGTGTGAGAGTGGACTTGCCTTTGGACTCTGTCCTCTTATGCTCCACAGAATATTGCACTAATACCAATTTTCTTTTCTTTCAGATCGTATTATCTCCAGATAAATACACAGGACAAAATGGCTATTCATCAGTACAGTATGCAAAGTAAGCACTGAAGAAAGGTTATTCTAGTATCTCATAAGAAAGTAGAACTTTTAATTTTTCAGCTGCCTACCTTTCATTTGTGGTGCAATATCTTCTTTAGTAGTGTAGGGGTCACAGCGAAAGCTTTCCAGTAAATCAATAGTACACTGTCCCACGATGGGCTTCCGTCCAAATGGTCTGTGGTCTACCACTTTAATAACAAGAGATGGACTGTATAACTCCTCTTTCGGCAAAAGCTAGAAATGAAAGGTTAGAGATTGTTTATAATGCAAACAGAAGGAAAATTAAGAATAAAGATTTCCTCCCTAAATTAGAGCTGTTACTTCATTTATTTAATATTGAACTACTACGTTCTGTGGCTGTATGGTGAATGAAAATTTCTAACCTTATATTATAATTCAGTAAAAGTCAGAATAATTCTAATTGTCTCAAATCTTGAATTTTCTTGTCTCTTGCACATCTCCCATCCTAGCATTAGGAAAACAGCTACACATCTACAGGTAAATTGATTGTTTTTCAAGTAAATATATACTGCACTAGACTGTGCATATAAAATTGTGTAATTTATCAATGGCTGTACAGACATGTTTATATTAGACTTTTTAGGCTCAGTAAATTGCTTATGTTAAGTCAAAAAAGGATGTGCAAGTTTTTCTGTTCATTCTTGCACCTTGACCTGAAATCCTTGAAAGTACAGGATAACTGATGTTACTATAGATAGCCGCTACATAGTTTTTTGCAACGTACAACTTTCATGAAGAGAACAGAAGATGGAAAATTTGGTGTCTTTTTGAGGTTTTTGATCACCACAGATTCCACCATTTCACCCCCACATTCCACAATGAGACTCGGAGACGTAACAGGTGCCAATTGGTAGTTTTTCATGTTCCGCAGCCCCCAAGCCAGAATCTGTAAAATAAAATCCAGTATAAGCAAAAGTGGGAGAGAGATCAGTATGTTTAATATGATACGCAAAAAGTAGGAAAGAAGAAATGGTCTTTTCAATAATAAAATGTGACTGGCAGAATATTTTAAGGTTTGGGGTTTTTTTTCTAGGAAAGTAATGGAAAAAAACTGAAACTCAAAAACATTTAAAGAAAAAAAAATCCGTGTATTTCACATTATGATTTTTTTTCTCTTGAAGCAAATGCACAAGCTTACTATCTAGAAGATGAGATGACTGTACTTGTATTCTATTAGTTTACGAGTAAACCATACCTCAACAGCAGTGAGCTGAACTACTGGTCTGATTCCTTGAGGTACCATGTAAAGCTGTGGTGCTCTTTGTGATGGAAGAATAGGAAGGTTGGCACCACCCTATTAAGACACAAACATGAGTATTACTTTTTCTCATCTTCCCTAATTGAAGCATCTTGCAAGCATTAAGACAATTCTTCACATTAGGACTCACTGTGAAAGGATTTCCATAATATCATATACAATATATCGTATATCATATTGTATATCATATCGTATATCATATATCAGTACACACAAAATATATACATAGGAAATATATACCTTGTCCTTCAAAATAAGTTCTGCAGCAAAAAGAATGTCTCCACTAGCTTTGCCATTATTTATTACAGGATACCAGAGCAGTTTTGGTGTCATATCCTCTTCCGGGATTAACTTGACCATGGGGGAGCAAATACTTCTTCCAAGGAATTCATCTTTACCCTGCAACCAGAAATAGCAATCACAGCCATTAATGTAATTCTCAATTAATATAAATAAATAAAAAAGCAGTCAGTGTAAAAAGCATTCACCTACCACTTGGTCACTGTCAAAAAGTTCAACAACAACACTAGGTGGGTTTTGGGCTACCGTCTGTGGGTCCCCGTAGATCTCAATTTCATGAAATATTAGAGTTTGGTCCCATGTAGGATTTAGAGTTGAATGAATTATCTCAGTTGTTTTGCTTTGATGGAGGAAACAAACATGAGCATATGGATCTGAAATATCATACAAAGATTAAAAGCATAGTGTTACAGATAAACAAAACCCCATCAAGCCATAAGAAGCACAGCAACAATTTTTATCAAATATACTGTTATTTTTTCTGTCATTATCAGTTCTATAAGACATTCTATATAAAACAAAAGCCCAGACATACATATAATTTACATTTAATAGAGAAAATTCCTTCTGATCACTCAACAACTTCCTTTATACAAGTCATGATTAACAGAGTAACAAATGAAAATGATAAAAAAACCCTTGCAAATCAGAAAGAGAACCAGAAAACTAAAATGAAACCTGCCTATGGTAATCTCCTCTTAAATACTGTCTGCAGAAGTTTTTTTGTTGTTGTTGTTGTCTCCATTGATATACAACTGTACAGCCTCATAAGTAATACAAAGAGATAACTGTAGTTCCGACTAGTTGCCAAACAACAAATTCTCCCAGGGTATTGCTCAGATCAAGCTTTGGTTTCAAACATACTTATTTATAGCAACCTCTTCTTGTGAAACAGCTGAATGATTAGAGTGGTCCAAGCCCAGTGTTTGGCAGGTCTTTTAAATCATCAAGAGCTCTGTAGAAGGTATCTGACATGGTCATTAACAGTTCCTGTACAAATTACAATTACTAAGGACTAGAGGCTATTTTAAAGGTTAACTTTAGGTCAGTTTTAACAGCTTCTGGCTAGGTACCTGATCCAAGTTTTACAAAATTTGGCTAACTCTTCAAACTAGTTTTAAAGGAAAAAGCTGAGACTTCCTTATGGCATAGTTTCAGTAGCTGGGACCAGATTTTAAGGATTTAAGATATTCTGTAGGTAAATTAAGTTATAGTTCATTGCATAAGTGGGTTTTCTGCATCATCAGCAGGATTTTTCCATACCTGAAAAACTGTCTTTGTCTAAAGCCATGAGATTTCTTGCCTGGTAGATGTAACAGCGAAGATGGTAAGTATATACTCCTGTATCAAATAAATAAAAAGAGTTCGACTGTGTTATACAGGCTTCTTTCCTGTAATGAACATATTTTGAGTTTATAAAAATGCCTTACACATTTTAACTCAAGCACAAACACTGTAGTAACATTTCTGCTTTGCTTTTCTAGTGACAAATGAGCTCATACCAACGAGCTAGCACCTGAGAATTTGTTCCAAAACAACTTAAAGCAGAAATAAAAAAAGCCATTAATGCAGTTTGGGCTTTTTTCACCATATGATCATCTAAAAATCCTTCTATTCAAAAATTCCTGTTTGAAATGGTGTGATAATCTAGCCCCTTCAAAAGTAATCAGGAATCGGGCATTCCTGTGCTTAATTTAAGTATTCACTACAGCACTTGCAGGGACCTAAACTTGAGATGCTGCAATAGTTAGCTTTAGAATTCCTGTCCCATACAGGTTTAAAAATGTCTGTGTGACAGTGGACTGAAATATCAAAATGACTAACTGTAATTTTAGTAGCCTAAATAGGGCCCAATCAAGGATAAGATAGTAATTACAGCAGAAGGTGTATAACCCTAGATGTAAACCACAAATATTTACAATTCTGTTTGAGAGCAGGGAGAAACAGACATAATTTATAAGAAAGGAATTGTTAAAGAACATACTGTCGAAGTAGCAGGAAACAAGTGGTGTATTGGCACCAAACACCGTTGTAGCTGACTCCTTGGTTTTGTCTGAACTCTTCCCTTCTCCGTCATCAACACTAGTGTCTGCTCCCTGAAGTTATATATAGAAAAAAAATTACTGCATACTTAAAAACATAGAGGAATCTGATAAAAGTAGACTGACTGTGTGTGGGAATTATACGGGTTTCGGTCTCTCTTCCAGGACAAGGAGAAATCTACTTTCCTGAATAAATGTACTTTAAAAGATGTTTACTCATGTCTGAAGGTAATTTCTTGTTGCCATTGAAGCTGTGCAGAAATCAGATTCAGTAATTGTTGCAGAGAACTGCTCTAAGGCTTTATCCTAGAAATAGCCCAAGAAGTATAGTCAGAAGAGAAACTTGAATAGGAATTTTTAAACTTTGTGGAACCAAGTTGAGTGGAGAAAGAAAGTCCTATCAGTGAATCATGGGTCGACATTTGGTGTGAAAAAGAGAAACAAAACAAGGAAAAAAACTCACACTTTTGTTAATGCTATACAATCAGACTCAGAATCACTGTTTTAGAAAACCAAAGTATATTATTTGCTCCAATTTGCGTTTTGGTAAGTAGAGTTTATCTATGAATCTTTGTAACCTCAAAATTCTAATAATCTATTTGTGACGTATGACATTTGGGCTTCTCCAACACTTTGCTGTCCTTTCTTGTGTTTATACATACAAATATTAACCAGGGGCAGCTATTTTAGTGCCTGTTATTTCTTGTGCTGATGTTAATACATCTAAATTACATGCATGACAAGCTTGAGCTATGTTTCCACTTTACTTACAGAAGGCTCATCTAGTAATTTGGCCTTTTGCTCTAAATCTCACATAACATAATAATAATTTGAAAAATAAAGTAATAAGCATGTTATGCAAGAGTCTCTGCTCTGACTTTAATGGTCTCTTTCAGACTTTAAGCAATTTAAACAATATGAACTGTATTTGTTCCTCAGTTATATATCAATCTAGCAGTTCAGGGACTAAAATAGCTGATGTACTTAATTGTGTATTTACTGTAAATTAACAGATTGATTTTTTAAAGACTTTTTTGATATTCTGTCCCTTACCAAAGCACCTTCAAGTTTAAAGATAGCTGCTGCACCATGTGTCTCTGAGGGAGCCATTTTTCGTCTCCACCTTCTTCGACGGAAAGTATCAGAACTGCGTTGTTTCCAGTGAAATTTCCAGCCAATCAAGGAAGCATATTCCCATCCTTCTTGATCTTCATATGATGACACTCCCTGGAAGACATAAATCCTTGTTACCCACAGTGTTGTATAAACGCAATGAAAAAATCAGTACTTGCTCTGGCGGGCATAATAATCTCCTCATAAACTAAAGCTTGAAACATCAATTTACAAAAAGACAAAGAAAAGGAACATAGTGAAAACATACCAGGTTGTTCTAGATTTTTTGTTTAGTATTACATTTTTTCTTTATTCAGGAAACAAGTAATCTCATGGATTTTTTTTTTTTTTTAAAAAAGAAACTCTAACTGTTACAATGTGCAAGTCTCTGACTGCAGCTCTCTTCTGCTTACCCTTCCTGCTGTTACTGCTTGAGCTGCATCCCTCTTTCGTTTCCGCACCAGTCTTCGTCGGCGGTGTGTATGGTACATTTTCTCTGCAGCAACCCACGACTTTGGTTTGGTGTCTGGAGGAATTGTAATTCCATATTCCCATCCTAAACCAGAATTGATTAGTTGGTATATGTCGAGACACAAGCAAGATACAAAGAAGAAAAGCATGGAAAATAGAGTTACTGTACCTACAGAGGCTGAGGCTCTAGTCACACAAGACAATTTGATACTGCAAACCCTAAAATGTCCAATAGCTAGGGGGCAACTGATTACATTTTATGATGATGCTATGTTGCGATATATATGACATAAAAATCTCAACATTAAAATATACACAACACATTTTAAGTTCTTTTCTTTGCATTCTTGTTTTTCCAAATGTTAGGTGTATGATACCATGTTTTTATACTTCACCACAGGGAGAACTCTTCCTTGATTTTAAATAATAGTGGAACATCCCATGTACTCTTGCAGCTCCAGCAGCTTGGCTTTTAAAGGAACACCAACTATTTGAACTCTGATAATAAAACTTAAGAACAGGTAAACCTGTTAGTGTATTTTGATCTCCTATTAAAAAGTTACTGCAGACTTCTACCAGAGGTTCCAGTTAGGAGAGATGTCAGTATTCTTTAAGATAAAGAAAAAAAAATCTTTTTATTTCTACCCAAATAGCTATTGATTTCATTTATATTTAAAAGCAATAAGTACTTAAGAGTTTTCAGCTGGTTTAGAACAAATTAAAATTCATGATAGTTTTGCAAACTTCCAGGCTTCCCAGAATTTTCTATGATCTTCTCTTTTCCTTTTATTATTCATTTTGTTTTTGAACTGTCAAATGATTGTCCTGTTTGCTATGAGAGATTAACTGCTTTTCCCTGTTGCTATAGAATCCAAATTATGGTCGTATGAGGTTTATATCACAACTTTCTGAGCTGGTAACAGTTTAATTTAGTGTAAGTAACAAGCATATAAAAGTCAAAGCAACTTCAGGGAAGATGGTTGCTCTATGCACTTAGGGCTGTCTAACCTGATCAGGTTAGCAGTGCATCTAATCTGAAAAACTGTCTAGCAGCATCAGATTCTTCACAGTAAGACTTTGAAGTCTTTTTCATTTCAGAATTGCCTAATAACCATATGCACACTGTTAAGATTTCATCCTGACCAGTCTTCCATGGCTCCCCACACAAATTCAGTGCAGCTATTCTGCTCTCAACAATATAGGAATCCTTCACACACTTGTGTGGTGTGTGACCAACAGAAGCAGGTTCCTCACTTCCTTTGGTCCCCCAACCTCCTGATTCACCTTTTAGCATTGCTTGATGACTCTTCCCCTGGCTAAAGGCTCCCAGTTAAATTACCAGAAAGATCCAAGCTTGGCTTTGCCACATATTCTTGGTGCAATTACAGAGGCTTGATGTCTCAATGTAAGCTGCTGACTTCTCTAAAAAAACCCAGTAACATCTTACAGGCCCAGTCCTAACCATTGGACTGTGTTAACACTGGACTTGGGAAAAATGTTTTGGAAAATTATTTCGAACTAGGATGTCTATACATACAGTTTGCCCAACTAGAACCCCTCATGTTAGTAGACTGTTCTCTGTGTTAACCTTCACTATTTTAATATGTCAAAGCTTTTGGCTCAAAATTGTCATCTGCTGCAGCTAAGATCAATGTACAGCTACTTATATTATGATAGAGTCTCTCTCTAGTAGGCGCTTATAAATGCATTTATGACATATACTGCTCAAAAATACAGGTCCCTTTTGGTCCAGGGAAGACTCAATGAGAACACTGAGTTTGAATAAACGGTGATTAAAATGGAAATAGAAACAGATGCAGACAGTGTACACTTTCTCAGTGTCATTTTATCTGATTCCTTATCAACTATTATCCAAATATATCCTTGACATTTTTCCATAGGGCAACCACTATTGTGCTCAGGACATTGCTACCATCTTGAAATGTGTCCTCCTTCAGTATAGACTATGACAGATTGTTCTAATAATCAGCAGATAAACAATAAATCTTACCATGCTCATCCACTGCTCGATTTAAATCAGATTTCCAGGCATCATCTTCCCACATCCATCCAAGAGGACACGTGAACTCACGTGGCGGTGGGGCTTTTTCTCCATTCTTTTATGTAGGGAAAACATAACAGTTCTGTGCATTAATAGATGAAATACACTGTGTAGCAAATCCTATAACTCCTTCTCTTAAACCTTATCCAATGAAAACTCTAAGTCTCACCACATCTGTGTAACTCTCTTCAGCTGCTTTCCATTCCCCTCCAGGATAGCGACTCTCATTTTCATATACTTCATCAGTAAACTCAGTATGACCCGCATCAGCTTCAGTCAACAAACTGCAAGACCAAAGCAAATATAATACTAAACCAAACGTGTTTTAGTTAGCTACAGAGAATATATAGAAACAACGTACAGAATGTGCACACACACCAGAATTCTGGATTGTCCATCTTTCTGAAGTTCTATTTATTAACAGAGTACAGACATTCCTTAGAATGTCTTCCTAAAAATGCAGCAGCCCCAGCAGTAGTAAGCAACAGGAAGAATATAAGAATGAGTGACTAGCAGGAGTGTTTTAACTGCTATGCTATTCAGTATTCACTTTCAACACTTCCTCTTAGAAGAAGAAAAAAATATCATATATTTAAGTGTAGGAAAACCCAGACTGCACATGACAGTTATATGCACCTCTAATTTTTATGTATCTAGCTATGCACTAAAATTTGGCAATGTACTTCATTTTGTTCCCCTATATGCTGTTGACAAGGCCAGCAATCAGCTTGCTAACATTTTTCTAACTTGCAAGTAAAAGAAATAAAAGAACATTAAATCAGACAAAATAGCCTTGATTCCCACTTGTGATTAACTGTGATTCAGAGAGCCCTAAAGTATGTTCTAATGTGCCATCTGCTGGTCACATAAAGCCATGCAGATTATTTTCCAATAGAAGCAGATGCAAGGCATAAACGACGTTTGTAGTAGTTTTTTTCCAGTATCTGAGAAAGTATCTCCATTTCTGTTATAGCTTTTCTTCATGTCAGACTATTCACTGAAATAAAAAATATTCATTGAATATGAAAGTAAGTCCATCCATTCATACCTATAAACTGACACAATTTAAAAATGAATCAAATACTAGCACATATTTTTCCTGCAGAGTTTTTCTTGTAACAACAGTCCTGTATTTTTTTTTACCATCAGAACAAAAGAATTTTAAATGGGCTGAACCTTTTAAGAAAAAAGAAAAGTAACTCTCTCATGCTGGCTTTTGTTTGTGAAACAAATCATTTACCCAGTCTAGTTAAAAGTGCGGCAACACAAACAGCTGAACTGCACAACTCAGGAGTTGAAAACCTCTGACAAAGCAAGACTGAACCTGTGAGAGCTGGGGGAGGACTGACATCTCATGAATTCGGTCCACCAGGGGAGGAATTGCCATGCGGCACCACAACCTTAGGCTCTGAAAATAACACCTGCCTGGAGTCAGTTTGGGAAATAACCTGTGACAGGGCAATGGACCTTCTCAGCATTTAGTGAAATAAACACAAAAACCCACCCACTGTATGCGAACCAGCAAGCAAATGCTGTAAAGGTGTTGTGATACGACAAGAACTGCAGAGTTATACTGGATGTTAGGGTTACATTTCTATCTGTGGAAGATGGCCTTAACTAGCTGTGACTATTGGCTGGCTTTTGCTGTCCTAGAAAGTTCATCTTAAAATCTCTTTCTCGGCCAAGAAAACGGAGAGAGAACCTTTTATGCTAAACTCCTTTACTCCCGCCTGCATAAAATTTAAAAAAATCTGACCTTCTTTCAGGATCAACCATCCATTCTCCTTCCCACTCCCAGCCCTTCGGGGGTAGGAAGTACTCTCTTTTCAGTTTGATTTTTCCTGTAACATCGGAAAACTTGTGGCGACCAACAAGTCCTGAGGTACCCCACTTTCCAAAAAGAAGAGCCTGGTTTTCGTACTGTTTGAGAAGAAAGAAAAAATCAGTACTTTAGGGATAATAAAAAGCTTTAGGAAAAAAAAATATTTATTTATGTAACTGTTACTACTGAAACATTCTACTATATGTTTCCTTTCTCTGAAATTAAGTACTCCCGACATTACTCTGCAATATCATAATTAATTTCTTTCTTTTTCTTCTGTGATGCCTGGTAAACAATGATTCCACTGCTGAACTACACTATCTTTTTGATTTCATGCCTCTCTACAGCTACTGTCAGACTTCCCCCAAATTAAAGCTTTGTTAAATAAAATTCCATTACATGATTTGAACAAGTTTCTTCTGTTCACTAAACACGTGATCCTCTCATTCTTTTCCATCTCAAATCTCCTCCTATTTATAATCTCCTCTTTTGTAACACATAAAACTGAATTACAGTCTTATCATGGAAGGTACCAGGGGCATGACTCTGATGTCAGCCCAGTTTATATAGTATATTTCCCTTTATGCTAACATGATTATCTGTAGTTTATGATAGTCTTGAGTTTTCTGCTCTTATTCCCGTAAAATTGTTGGATTGCTGTATAAAGAGCAAAAAAATGAGATATTCCATAGCCTCTTAAACTTTATGCTTACATAATGGCTTTGAGCATCCACTGATGATTTTAAGTGACTTACTACAGTACTACTAAATATTTAAGCATAAGCCTCTGTAAAAATGTCTTGTTTCTGGATTATATGCACCATTAAGTAATGGGACATATAAAAGACACCTGCAGTTTACCACTATCATTCAAAATCTTTATTATATGCTGTGGGACTATTGTAAGCATTTTTATTCCAAATTTGTTAACTCTTACCATTGGAATGTTATCATTTTATAGCCTTTTGTCAGTGAAATCTACTGGTTTTGACCAGTTTTTCCTGTAACAGTAAATTTTCTACTGCTACAAAAGAACCATTATTAAGCAAAACCACTTGTATCCAAGTATCATTTGTACAAGTCAAGAAGCAATTAAAATAAAAGGTTCATTCACATGCCAAAACATAATGGTCTAGATCCCAATCTTAACTACACTGATAACAATCTAAAATAAACGTCTTTGAAATCCCTGGAGTTAACCAGATTTTTACCTGATCAACCTGTTCAGAATCTGGTCTGCTGAAGTCCATCTGGTTGGCACAATGGACTTGATCATTAATTGCCCTGAATGTGGTCTACTTGTTTCACTATAATAAATACTACTCTCTGTCCTGTATGCAAAAAAACTTCAGAAGAGCTCCAATTTCATTGAATTCCTAACACTCATAACCCTGTTTAAAGGAAGAAAGCAATGATGGACGTACCATTTCTGCAAAAACACTGAATGTTCCCTCTGCAAAGCTGTTAAACTTCTTTTCAACTGCACTCAGCCCAAGCCAAATGTTAATTCGCAACTCCACAGGCATTTTGACATCTTTCGTCTTGTCCTGTGGGTACTGGCAGACGAACAAAAAAAGTTATTCTTTGTTATGTTATGCACGTGTTGTAGCTTTCAGTAAAATATATGCAATAACTGAGATATTGGTAATAACACATGATTTATTTCTCTCTTCCTGTACTGCATTTCCTTAAAAGCCAGTAGTAAATAGTTTAGGAAGGAAACATTCTTTAGATGGTACCTGCCTAAGGCATATAAAAAACAAGCACAGTAACAGTGGTGTCATCCCTGTTCATGGATATTAGCTCTCCCAAGTTTCATCCAGCAATGAATTTTTAATTATGACAATAACATAAAACTTGCATGTTTATGTTAGTGTTTCTCATCAGGAGACTCTGGAAATGCAGAGATTAGTCGGAATGGTTCCCTAACTGTGGAAGCAATGCATCATAACATGCATGATAATGGGACTTGCATAAAAACATGAAGATACAGGCCTTCCTGCATCGAAGCATTAATCAGTGTAACTACTAGTACAGTGACAAACTCTGTAAATGCTGTTGTTCTAGAGTCAGAGCGCCTTTTTTTTGGTTGAGTTTATTCCAATTAAAGACAATACAAACTTCAAGGGAGAAAGGCATGCCTATTCAAGAGTAAGACTCAATGCAGAGAGACATACTAGGGAACTTCTGGGTGTAGACACGCTTTATATTACTGGCAGAAAACCATCTAAAGTATTGAATAGGTTTCTGGAACTTCTCTGTTTTACACCAGTTATTTCCTCTGACAGTTTCCATTCATGTCCAAGCTCAACACACGAACCCCAGTAACACTTTAAAAGTCCTGTCACAATTTTGAGGTCTTTCAGAAGAGCCTCAGAGCTGAGGCTGATGCTGGTTCTAACTGGCTTATGATGAACTTCACATTACAACTTCTGTGGTATTTTGAAGAAGCTACATCCAGCTGGCTTTTAATCTGCCCTGAGTTTTGACACCTCACTGTTCATAATTTGTTTGCATGTTTCACACTCGTGTCAGAAGGCATCACAGTTTAGGTAGTTAAAGTTAATTATTTTTTGAGGGGAGAGGGGGAAACATACCTTTAGGAAGATTGTTTGGGTCTTTCCACAATATTTACCAGATGATTCGGGGCTCGTTGCAGAATACAGCACTCGGTGTGCAGGAACACGAGCGTAAGCCAGTCTTTTCTCCCCTCGGATCATCCATATGATTACATCAGGCATACTGTTTTGTGGCTGTGGATTATTTGTGGTGAAAAGAAAATTAAGAATAGTAATTAATGGAATGGTAAACTCATCTAATGCTTAAACAACAGAAACATAAATTAGGATTTATGTCAAAGAAGTTATTGCTTAGAATAAATAATTAACATGGAGGAAATTGTTTTACTTTGCAAGTAATGCAATATATAGTTCTGAAACAATGATTAAAAATACCATTGAGATTGTTGGAAAGCAAATAAGTTTTAAAAAAAAAAACAGTTCCTGTATCTTTTGCAAATTTTTCTCAGTTCCTTTACGGCAACTCTAGTGACTGATCCCAAATGCTAATGCTATGGATTGAACTGCTACATATTTAAGTGCTTGTAATGCTTCCACGTTAAAGGTAGATCATTGTAAGACTTCTATCAGAATACAGAAACAGCCTACTATCTTTTTGTAGCTTTGTGCACACCTTTGTATGCTAGCTGTGTCTGACAAATTGCTCTTTTTTTAAAAAAAAATCAGTAACTTTTCAAAGGAGACATTACAAAGAAAAAACATTTCTACAATGTTGTGAAAACCAATGACAAGATAACTGAGATGAAAACTTCAGATGTTGCTGAAAATTTAAAAACCCACACAAACAGATTTAACTTTGACAGAAGTTGATTACTATGGCTAACAAGCCGCTGAAATACAATGTATGTCCCACAGTCCCTGAACCAGCAATGAGACTTGCAATTCTGGAAGAAAGGAAAGGACAAAATCCTGTTGCTTTAAACAGAATAGAGTCTATTCTACAAATGATAGAGTGGTTATTTCCCAACACACATTCTCAGTGAAGACAGCTAACACACTAGAACATTGTATTTAAGTAACTCCTAATTACAGAGGGAAATGTCTACTTTCACAGCATCTAAAATTACTCTTCTAAAGACAGTGGATATTGTTTGACCAGCAGTGAACATTACAGCAGTTTGTGTTAGAAAGCTATTTCTAAACTAACTGAATCACTGGTATTGTGCAGTACTAACCTCTTCACTCAGTTGCAGTAATTTATCCAACCAATCCTCAATTTCTGTCAGAGTGGCTTTCACATCAGTAGCTTCGTTTCTCATCCTTACTGCTGCTTCTCCAATCTGTTTGAGAGACTTGAGGCGCAATTTTTCTATCTGGGTGTCAAGGACTGTAATATTAGATTTGCCTTCTATGAGGGGAAATGGTTTACTGAAAAGACAATATTTATTATGGTTAATAATTTGAGTGTATTTTATTTAGCCAAATACTAAACGCAGACATGCATACAGTGGCAACAGATTGAGTGCTATTAGTTCCTGTTATTGAAAACCACCGAATTAGTGCTGCAGCATCTATTCTGCAGACATTTCCACCTGACAAAGTGTTTACATTAAGCAAGGGAAGTGCTGTGCCTACATAACAAGCACCAACGCAGAATAGCTGGAGGTGTATGCTTTCATGTAATTGCTGCTAATCAAACTAAGCAAAATCCATTTCCCTATGTATTCAAATTAGAAAATTATTGTCTCAGGAAGTACATCTCAAAGATTAAATCAGTGCCTTCAGGCAAAGATGAGGTTCCTTTCCTTCACTGGAAACTGTAAATTCTCAGAAACTCAATATACAAATAGGGTTAACTAGAGATATCCAGCACTCTGTCATCAAAACATGGAAGAACTATAAAAGAAATCCATGACATAGAATTTCTGAGTCACCAGAGGGCAGAGTAACTATTCAATGGAACCAAGAAATCCTAAAGCATCACAGTAGAGCCCAGGAAAAATCAGCTTTTTGGAGTTGGTGGAGGTTTGAAGAAAAGGCAGCTTTTCAAAGACCAATGACTATATCCCTTTAACAGAGTTCATTAAGAGGTCTTTAATGATACTTTAAAAAAAATAAAATTTCCAAAGACACTGTCAAATTTGAAAAGACTGACTCTTCTCTGAACTATTTTTAATGACAAGTAATGCACTTCTAAGGGTTTTGTTTCTGCAAAGCCTTGATATTGGCTGTGGTGCCTTCCACTACATTTAGTTCTTCTAATCTGAATGCAAGTGTTGCCTTCCTTGGGTGAAAGTACTTACACATGAATCAAATATACTAGATAGAAACTTCTGAAAAGTCACCTCATTTTAGGTTCAAATAGTGCACTGAAAACCCTCTCAGACTCCTAACTCATTTAAACTTTGGCATGGCAAGGAAAATTGTTCTATGAATTCAACACAGGGAATTATGTCCTTGACGCAAGTTTCATGAGTTTGATGAAAAAAAAACACAGAAAGAGCACTGTATCCTATTGACAACAGGAAGCTAATTTGGGTGATCTGTCTAGGTGCTATTGCTCCATAATTGTTGAGTGATAAGGTATTTTCTAAAATAACAGACTGAATTACTAACAGTGCAGATGCATGTCAGGAGGATGGGCTGCCATAACTAATCGAAAACCTGGAGTTCCTACACTCACTAGATGGCTCCATGTGACAATTGTTTGCCCTTCACATTTTGCTTTTCTGAAGTATGTCAGTTCTTTCTCTCCGCTTTCTTACAGATAACAGGAGGTATTCTATGAAATTACTAGTTTATATTTTGACATACGCTTTCTATCATATAATTCTTTGCTACTATATGCTGAGCTCCACTGTTTGTTTTTTCCTCTGTTCATTTCTATATTGGCTCTACAGCTTGATGAATGTGTTCTCTCACCTGATGTTTTCTGTTATTTCCTCTAATAGATAATAACTGTTCTCTCATTTTCTCTTTCCTTTTCCTGTGCTGTTTCATCACCCTCTTATTTATTTTTTTTCAAGCATCTCTCCCCACTTCAGTGTCTCTTTTTATTAATGTCTCTTTCTCATACAATTCCTTCCTTTCTATTTAGAATTCACTCTTCTTCAAAACCTTAAGTGCAGACTCCTATTTGCCTTCTTTGATCACTCCCATGCATAACAGACATGTTGACTAAAGGTTTATTCAAAAATGCCATCTTTACGGCCCTTAAACTCTAAATAGCTTTTGCATTTTTTATTCTGGGCTTACCAGTAAATCAGGGAATTTCTTCCCTCTTCAATTTCAGAAACAACATTAAAACATAGGTAAGCAAAAGGTACATGAGAAATTCTGAAGAAGGCAGCAGAGATTCACAATTTCACATTGTCAGAGCAGTCCTGCCTTAGGTTTTTTTTCAAGAAATGCTGTTTTATTACTGTCAGTGACTAAGCTAAAGGAGAATTGCAGAACTAGATGGATTACTTCACTGGCAATATCAAGGCTATTTTACTACTTTCAGAGACTTTTGGAATTCCAGTTCTTAGGGCAGTTCATAGTGTTAATCAGCTTTATAGTCCTTAGAATTTGTTTTCTGACTTAGTAAAGGCAATAGAAAAGATTCTGAGCAGGCCTAGAATGATAACGTAAGAGATAAAAAAGGGTACTTTTACCTTATATCTTCTGTAAGTTCATCAATCAGCTGCAACCACATCTCCGCTAACCGGTTTTCAGAAATTTTAGCCTGCATTCCTGATTTTAAGGTGGCCAAGTTGGATTGCTAAGGAATTTAAAAGAAAAAGGTTTGCACTTATAAACTTCCATTGTGGTATTATGGTCAATATGAGTTTCAAGACTTTAATCTTATTTATTTGTATGTATAAAGCCCAAATAAAAAAAGACCAGGATGTTCAAACTTGACTCATATTTAACAGGACTGTTCCTGTGTTCTTTCTCACTATACTTAACAATACACGATATCACACCTAACTTCCAGACAAAGCAAGTAACAATTCTACTGACTTAATATGCCTCTAATCAACACCAAGGACTCATCCTTCCTGTGGGAATTCCCTGAAGATTTAAGCAGGAGTGTGTTGGGTGTTGTCACAGACCCAGGATTAGCAGTGACATTCGTTATGCTGAGCTATGTTTAATTTTGAATAGAAAAAAAGGAGGGAAAAGCGTCAGAAAACTGTTCCATAATTTGCTCAAAATGTCACTTGTTTTGTTTTTTTTTTTACACCTCAAAATGAAAAAGAAGTAAAAATTAAAAGAATATCAGCAAAAGAAAGATCTTAAGTGTCTTACCAGTCTTTCAGCCATGTGCAGGATTACGTTCACAGGGTCCAATCTATGACTTATGTCCTCCCAAAAGGAAGTCAGTGTTACAACTGGCTTTGTGTTTGCCCAAGGCAAGTAGTAATAATAATTACCTGGTGTGAAACATGTTTATGTTAGAGCTAGAATCCATGGCAGGAATACATACTGCACACTACACAAGTTGCTATATTTATTTCATTTATGTACTACAATTCATTAAGAACATTCAAGCTACTGCAAACTTGACGAAGGATTTTTATTTTTCAGCCACTGTAGTGTCTCTTGGATGGCAAACTTTTACTTCAAATTGTTTCAAAATCCAATGGATTTTTTTCAATAAATTATCTGTTAACATGTTCATTATTCTTTCCCATAACTTACTGATGTAGATAGCACATAAATATAAGTGTATCTCTGAAATAAAATATTCAAATATTTATATTCCAGAGTGAACCTGATTACTTCATTTAATACATAAGAAAAAAAAGAACTCCTAAAAAAATTATAGCAGACACCTGGTTTAAAAACATGTTTTTCTTTATTCTAAATAAGAATGTCCAAGGAGTATTTTCCCTATTTACTCCCTAGGTTTTAGATACCTGTAAAATAATGTGATTGTTTTTCTTGCAAATTTTCCTGAGCACATCTAATAAATGGTAAAAAAGATTTCACTGGATTCTGTGAAAATTTCTTTAATAGCCTCAGTAGGCTTTGCAGCATGTATTCCACAAACGTAACTTCATCTCAAAAGCTGTGAAGAGCCACACATTCTTTTCTGTCACCTTTTCAGTAAGTTTTTAGTGCAGTTAGGGCTGTCATTGCAAAGCTATAAAATAGCACCTCAAAAAGATAATTTTACATTATTTTATCTCCATACCAGCAGCATCCTTACCATCAAAAACAGCACGACTGTATTGAGTTGTTGATGCCAAAGGTTTACAGGTAGTATCAAACTTGTTGCCATAGTTACCAATGCTAACTTCAAACTGGATAGGCTCACCAGTGTCTTGCAGCATGGTAGCAGAATGAAACACAGCAGCCAAGCAGAACTTTCGTCTGCGCTGGTATTTCTACAAGAAGAACCTTTTTATTTGTATTTCAGTATTTGTAAAACAGGATTCACAACTTCAGAAAACAATAGCAATTTCTTAATGGAAATACTAATTTTAATATATTTACTAGTTTCTGAGAAGCAACCAAAAATATATATATTGTATATAATAAACTACTGTATTTGAGATTATAAAAATTATTCAAATTTCATGCTACCAGGGTATGACATTTTTGTAGCCACACCATCAATAACCAGCTCTTTTAACTCTGAGATTCAACTCAATTGTTTTAGTTTTCTGTAAGTTAGATCATTCTCCAGAAATAACCAACCAAGGTGTACCTTCATTAGTAACACTTGACAATAAAACAAGGATTTACCTCAACAACCAGTAAGTCATCATTAGGAATCATCTCTAACTTTTTTGTAACAGGTTTGCTTTCAAGTATTGTAGATAGTTCAACCAGAATTCTCCCTCTATAAGCAACTCCTTCTCCCTGTAACATAATCACACATTTAATGCAATTTTATACATTTCTCCTAAAGTAGCATACTCTTTCTTTAGCTGTACATGATTCTGTCTTCCCTGAAGTGTTCTCAAAACCTCTGCAGAGGCATGGGTGTACACATTTGAACAAATGAAATAAAGCAGTTGGCTTTAATTAATGCTAGAAGTGAAAAAACATATATTTACAATCCCAAGAAAATACAAAATACAAATGCATGCAGAGATGCAGATAGTGAAAATCATCAAAAACACTGCCGCTCCTTCAAAAACACCTTTAAAATGAAAACAGGTAAGAATGGAAAATACCACCATACTTCCTTATTGATCATAAAAATAAAATACCATTCAAAAAGAAACACCAAAGGGAGTGTAATGTGAAACAAACAGAAAAAAACCATTAAAATAAATTCATTCACTGACTGAAAACAATTGAGGTTGGGTCTTTTATTAAAAACAATGAATAAAGAAACTGACCTTTCCAAAGTTTAATTCATCGTATGGGTCTGGGAATCCAGTGTATTCTCTTGGACTTCCATAAAAGTTTAGGTAACAAGGCCCAAAGGTTGGTAAAAAGCCAACTTCAGTTTCTCCAGTGTTTGCTAACAGAAAATATTACCATTATATCTCTTAATTATCATTCAGATCCAGGAAAAAAGGACCATTACTATCAAACCCAGTAGAATAAATGTTAGGAATTAGTTAGATATTAGTTATTAGTAAAGTAAGAACACTTTATTCTCTGGGCATACTATATGAATTTAAATTAATTACACCAGTGATTGTACTTGTTCCTAATCTCCTCCTTCATTGTACAATACTTACTAGATAATACTTTATGCAGTAAAAAACCCACAGAATAAAATAGAACTTCTGTCCCACCCCAAATATCAGGTTTTCATTTATGTGAAAGAGTAATGCATTTACGCTAACAGAAAACATACTTTCTAGAAAGAAATGAAACCGAGTAAAACATTACTTGCGATCATTTAAATGCATAGGCCATTGTTCTAGTAAAACAGCTACAAAAAAGATGCACACCTCAGTGGAAAAAAACCTATTGTTTAACATAGTAAAAGCCTACCGTTCTAATTTTTAGTACAATTTTTCTGTGGTTGTATTTCAGGGTAAAATATAAGACTTCTGCAAACTAATCAAAACTGCTTGTTGTCTCAAAAACTCCCTTTTCAGTAAGCTAAAATACATACAAGACTGAAAGTCTGCAAACTAATTTAATTCTCAGTTAATTCTCATGACAATAAACTCTGATTTGTATACTATTCTTACTCCATGACTAACAAATTACAATTTCACGATATCTTAATCTAGCTAAAAAAAAAGGTGGTTTTGTCAGTTTTAATAGCCAAACTAGGAAACTGCACACCAAAGCTATTGCTTATTTTCAGATATTTAAGATATCTAAGAACTTGAAAAGGTATTTTCATTGCTAATGCTTACTGTCATAACTTTGTATTTCTTAACAGAGTTCTATATAGAGGGAAACATTAGTTGTACTACTACTACTGTTATCTTTTAGGTTTGCATTCACGCCTTGCAAATATATGAGAAGAATGATATTCTAAAAAGGTCTTTTAAGAACCAAGTAAAATCTATACTTAAGGGAGTTAATTGTTCTTTCAGCAACAATCAAACACATGCCAAGGCTATTGATTGATAAATTTGATAAACAGTGCAAAGAGAATTAGAACAAGATAAGCAACACACATGCAGAAAAATACTGCATAATTTTGAGCGAACAGGAAAGATTCTATATTCTTTTTCTTCTCATATCCCAGCTTTTGTCTTTGAACAAATGATCCTGGTATAAAACAAGATAGAATCAGGTTTTAAGCCTTGCAACAGATACCACTTAGAGCTATCTGCAGCACGAAGAAGGATGCATTTGCCACAGGTAAGGATGGCTGAGACAAGAATGTGAAAATAAAGGGTTACACCATGTATGACTTCATCACTGTGACTACTTATTATCCTTATGGATAATAAAAAAGGATGTGATATCTTGGTGATATCTTGGTGTAATTTCCTGTCAACACAAAGTCACATGATATCTGAAAAATATAAAACAAAGATTTGCAGTTCTCTGTTTTGCATTTGGATATTTTAACATATTGATATCTGAATCAGAAACAGATTAAAATTTGAATGAAAAAGAATTCAGATTCTTATTGGAATACCATCCAATTCTTTAAAAATTCTAACCCTGAACTGCTTACATCAGATCTCAGTATGACTAGATTTAGGCTACACACCTGCATTGAATTAATACATTCATTACTTCCTGATGCTAATAAATTAAACCAAATACAAATTTAAAAACAAACAAAAAAACCCAACCCAAACAAAAAAACCCCTAACCCTCCTGAACCTGGAATAAAAAGAGTATTCTTTGCTTACATTTAAAATTCAGTTGTTTACATTTAGAAGGCTGATGATTGTATATTACAGAAAGCAATTCTGAAAAAGTATTTCAGCCTTTAATTTAGTATTACTTTTTTAAGAAGGAAAGATAGCAAATGAAGTATTTGTGAGGATGAATTTTACTTACCTTTCAACTGCACTCCAATTGTACCTATTTCTCACTACAGAAATATTTATCACAAAGTCTTTCAAAACTGATGTTAACCCAGACAGTTATGCACAGAGCCGTCTCTCCAGGTTTTAACAGAATTGGATTTAATTTTTCAGACTTTAAGCATAAGCAAAGCAGCCACTAATTATTTTAGGCAGTTACTTACTTTTGCAGGGCACTGCAGCTGAAAATATATTTGCAATCTCACAGCTAAGTTAAAAATTGCAAGCCATTGTTAGAGCATTTTATAACAGAAGCAACTGCATGCTCAACTCTAAAACATAGCTTCAAGCACCAGCCAAACAGGAATATTTTCAAACCAGTTCCAGTGCCAAAACTGTTTGATACAGTTAGTTATGTTCAACACTCCTTAATCATAATGATGAAGTCTTTTAGACAAGTAATTATTTTAAAATATTTTTTAAGATTACGGGTTTTCTTAGGCAATGCTTCTCAGTTTGGGCAATGGAAAGCAAAATCAGTAACAGATGGAAGATATAAACCTTCATATGATGAAGCCCCTGTTCCCGAAGATGAAAATTCTATATTATGAAAAAAGAAGTAGTTACATGACAAGTGACAATAGCATTTTAAAAACAAACACATCACAAATTAATCTGCTTTTAAAATAAAGTTGATGGCCTCAGAAAGTAAAGTTCATGTGGACTAGAATTTTGCTTCCTGATTAAAATGTGAAGGTATTACTCTTCCTGAACAAATTCCAAAGATAAAAAAAGAAGCATGTAGCTGACAAAATATATTGCTTTGATGCTTCTGTTTCAGGTTTGTATAGTCCTCCTCCCCACAACATAAAATTTTATTTTAAAAATTATTTTAAAATCTTAAGAACATTTAAGAAAACCACTGTATTTCAGGGCCTATGAGGAGATCTTTGTTTGCTGAAGATCATAGACTAATTCAGTTTCCCAATCCCTTAGAAAGCAGAAGATGTTTCAGGCATGGCATTGACCTCAAGGGAAGATGATCTGTGATTTTACATAGAAACAGCTATTCCACTGTCAGCACCTCAGGAGAGAGAGAATCCAAATAAGATTTGTGTGCCTGGGTTGAAGTGCCTGGGTTTGATGTATAAACGAGCTGTGACTCAGCAGCAGTTCAAGTTACACACTTATGTGGGCAGCACAAGTGATCTCTCCAGAGCTGAATTTTATCCAACAGCCCAGCCCTTCTGTCTTTGATTTCCACTGCCTTTTTCTGTAACCATTTCTCGTGCCTCTGGTTGTGTGCAGGATATATGAAAAGAATGTTTGCACAAAGTCTTACTTCAACAGCAGTACTTCTAAGAGGACTGGATTATAAACTTGAAGTTATGTAACTAAAAATACAGTTTTATCCGGTGAAACAAACATTTGCACAAGTCACAAGAGGATTGGAGCCACTAAATTTGTTTTTAAACTCCTGACATAGCTCCAACTTAAGGACAAACTGGCCTGTCCCAGACAACAAGTACGTATCATATAGATTTCATAAACACAACAGAAAAAATAGTAATTTAGACTCTTGTTGTGGCAATGGTGTAAATGATTTTGAGCCAGTCCTTCAATCTAGTGGAGATAGTCAGATAAATAAATGTTAAGCCTGTTTAGTCATGAACTTTACAATTCTGTATGGACAACTGATATGCGCATACTATGTTCATTAAAAAAGATAAAAGTTTTTTTCTGGCAAATTAACACAGAATTCTTGTCATGGAGCTGGCTCAATTGTATGAAAGATCTTGCTATAAAAAGAAGAAATTATAGATATAGATCACAAAGAAATAATCAATAATTTCAATATTATATCAGAACATAAATTTAACAGGTGGGGTTTTTTCATTATTTCCCAAAATCTTGGCACAAAAAATGTTATAATATTGTAAAGAAGAGTTTTACTACAAAGGTATTGTCCAATGGGGACATGTCAGGGACTTCATATCCTGCCTGACTAAATTTGTTTTCGTGCAGTTAATCCGTTTTGGTTTTTAGTTGTTATGACATTACACAAAATGACATAATCCATTCACCTAGACTGACTGAACCAAAGAACTTAATTGTCTGTGATTATAGCATTGCAGTCAAAATCTTCATTTGTTGAAGCTACCAAAATGAGGATTACCAAGCAGTAACTTCGAGCACCCATGCAATGAGATGCAGTACCCATTTCTAGTAAGCTACTGATCAGAGCAGAGACTGATCCAAGTTCCTCCAGCATCTGAAAGCAGTCTATATAGGAAAAGAGCAGGTAGCTCTAGATAGTTCTTGGAGGCTAACTACTGAGGAAGTTACTCAGGAACGTTCCTTAGCTTTTAGGTTGTCATGATAGATTGTGAGATCACGTAGTTTTCTGAATTTGGGAAAGTACTCACAAATTTAACTTTTTATATATTTTTATATAAAACTTTTTATAATATTAATTTTGTATATATAACAGAGCACTGGATTTTTAATTAGTTACTGCTATTTCCATGATGATGTGGTTTAAATATTAAAATTTTAATACTTTACTTTGAAAAGTCCCACAGTATGTTTTCTAGGAGTATTGTTTTGAAAACTCCAGAAACAGAATCTTGTTGCCACAGAATTGAGCAACTATAGAAAATTATACTTCCATAGAACACTGATCCTTGCTACTCCTCATAACACAAGAAAAGACAGTAAATTACATACTGCTCAATCAATTACCTTCAACTTCTCCTCCAGAAGAAGCAATTCTTGAGAGACTTAAATATGTTGTTCCTACTACATCATTTTTTGTAAGACGATCCCTACAAAAAGAAAAAAAGAAAGATTTTATTTAAATATAATGCTGATCATTCTGCACAGGAGCAGGTTACCAGTGGTTAAACACACTCCAAGACAGTACACACACATTTTGTATCACCTGGAATGTTTTAGTATTACTAACATAGATGGTCATGACTAGATACAAAAGTGGGGTGTATCATGAAGAATTCATCTGGCTTCTACACTATCACCTAAACAGTGATAGGGCTCAGTGCTCATTGCACAAAATTAACACCATTCCCATGTTACACTAATCAGGTCTCTTGTAAAAAAAAACATAAAGGAAGATAATTAAACACTTGCTTAAAAACTCTCATAGACTGTATAAATATCTGACATCTATAGAATCAGATTTTTCTTCATTTAATATCTTGTCTAGTACTTTGATTAATTAAAGTCATAACTTACCAATCAACAACTGCAAGTTTTATTTTCTCACACATCGAGGGAAACTGAAAAAAAGTAATTAAAATAAAATAGCCCATTACTTATTTCACCTCTGTAATATTAATGCCCTGAGGTCCAAAAGGATGGCTGTTTTCCACAGAAACAAGAAAAAAAACCTGACCTTGATTTGAAGATAAATTACTTGATTCCACTCTGGATTAGCATTTTTCTCAATTATATTTGTGCAAACCTGCAAAAAATGAGATCAATTATACAGCACATCAAAGATAAAACAGACAAAAAATCATATAGTTATGATTTAGGATAAATAATACTGTTTGGTAAAGTGGGGGCAGTAGTTAATGATGAATTCTGAGAGGTGTATGCTGCAATGAGTCTTTAGTTTTCAATTGTTAAATACTGCTAGACTGATCTGCATATGCAACATTAATGACTATTGGATGGAAAAGAAAAATTTGAAACAGTGTTTAAACCTGAGACTGGAGTTACACTACAGGAAAAAACTTGTTATTTCCACTAGCTACAATTTCACCTGCTTTCACACTAGTACTGATGTGTTTTATCACAGCAGAAACTGAGATGAAGGAATGACTTGATTCCAGCTTGCTTTATGCATATTTTAGAGTAGATGAAGAACATACTTTATAGGAGAGCCTGTATTCTTTGCTAGTCACATGTACTGAAGATCCTCTACATTACTAGGTGTGGTAACCTGACTATATAACATAATAAAGGACTTAAATTTTTCCTCTTTAAAAAAAAAAAAAAGATTGGCTAGCAATGAATATAGCTTGTGCAATTGTGCTTCAGCTCAAATTTGGTATTCTAAGGAACACATCAGCAATGAAGTATACAAACCGCGTTAACCTGTCCAGAAAGATCTGTACCATCAGCTACAAAAAACAATTAGGAACAACTGGTAGGCAAGCAATCTGGCATGCATCAGTTCCTAGCATTTAGTCATACATTCCTTTTATTAGTCACCAGCTTTACACCCATTCTACTGTACCTTGCAGTTTGTCCTTATTTTATGAAGTTAACTTCAGGGCTAATGCTTTTTTATTTCCATAATTTCAGTAAAATTAAAGATTTATATTGGCACATGAAATCTGTTCTCAGGACTGCAATTAAAATGCAAAGACTCAGTTATTTACTAAATTACCTTTTTCCCAGCAAAAGAAACTTCTACAAATGGATCTACCAGGTTTTTCTTGTCCGCTTCTCCTCCAAATATTTCCTTGACAGTCTGTGCAAACGCATCATCCACTGGAGAGGTGTCAGAGATGAAATTAGATTATGCTTTTTTATTTTTATTTATTTATTCAGCCTAAATAATAAATTGCCCATAGCAATCTGACTGAAATCAACCAGCTTACAGGATCTAGGTAGGGTAAAGTCTAATCTGGTAAAATTCTGAAGAGTGTTGCTGGTAAAATGGAGGATTTAGGCTTAGGAGCAATTTCAAGAATACATATTTTTTAAACATCACAAGGAATGCTGATGTGCTCCTGAATTTAGAGGCATAGTTATCTTTGGAAAACATTATGCATGTACCTGTAGACATTGTCATTTGTTGTCACAGATAAGGTGAGAAATTATGCTAAGAAGGGATAAAAAGCCATCTATCAGAAAACACATATGGCATTTAATGAGAGGCATAGCCTTTGTTTCAGCAATATAGGGTTGACACAAGTAAAATCTCTCTAAACAAATTAAGGTCAAACTGCTTATAAGCTCCCCTGCTCTCCAAGGCTGTTTATTTGAGCTTATGGTGCTCAATTTATAGCCCACAGACTGCACACAGCTTTCTGGGATACAGCCAGCTCCTAGTTACTTATTTCCTGTGGCCACTGAGGAGCAGGTTGCTGGCAATATAGGCTGCCTTGGCCATCACAGCTGTGGCTGACTGATTTCAGCATTCTGTGGCCTTTCCTGCATTGCAAAATAGCTGCAGCCATGAAAATCTATGAAGAATTATTGGATTTCTGGGAAGAAGAAGGTGCAGAGGTCCATCAGCAGTACTACTTATCTATTAGGATCTAAACGGCCTTGGAAAAGAGGGTTGCATGGAACCAGCTGTCTGATAGCCTCTTAGAGGTGGGCAGGGGTTGGGAATCAACAGGAAGTTGACATGTGCACTCTACACTTGAGCTAGCCATGCACAGAACATCCAGCTTATCTGCAGATCAACTGTACTTGAATGTTAGTTACTTGCATATAACTTCTGTGATTGGAGAAGGGTTAATGAAGATGACCCTTCCCACTACCAGAAGCCCACTGCATGGCCGACTCAGCAACAGGTGAACATTAGTAATCTAATGTGTAACACATTACATTAACCATTACAAGAATTAAGTAGACTTGGTGAGCATTACCAAAGTACTTGAAATGGGCTACTTAAGACACCACAGAATTATTGACTCAAGACAATGTAAAAGACTCAATATGTTTTATGTTCACGGAATGATTCTGAACAACCAGAATCAAACAAGTTGTAGTCAATGGGACAGAATCTAGTTGGAGGACTGTGACTAGTGGAGTCCCTCAGGGGTCAGTATTGGGACCGTTGTTGTTCAATATCTTCATCAACGACCTGGATGAGGGTACAGAATGTACCCTCAGCAAGTTTGCTGATGACACTAAACTGGGAGGAGTGGCTGACACACCAGAAGGTTCTGCTGCCATTCAACGAGACCTTGATAGGCTGGAGAGTTGGGCAGGGAGAAACTTAATGAAATTCAACAAGGGCAAGTGCAGAGTTTTGCATCTGGGGAAGAACAACACCATGTACCAGTACAGGCTGGGGGCTGACCTGCTGGAGAGCAGTGTAGGAGAAAGAGACCTGGGGGTCCTGGTCAACAGGAGGATGACCATGAGCCAGCAATGTGCCCTTGTGGCCAAGAAGGCCAATGGCATCCTGGGGTGCATTAGAAAGGGGGTGGTTAGTAGGTCAAGAGAGGTTCTCCTCCCCCTCTATTCTGCCTTGGTGAGGCCACATCTGGAGTATTGTGTCCAGTTCTGGGCCCCACAGTTCAAGAAGGACAGGGAACTGCTTGAGAGAGTCCAGCGCAGAGCCACTAAGATGATTAAGGGAGTGGAACATCTCCCTTATGAGGAAAGGCTGAGGAAGCTGGGTCTCTTTAGCTTGGAGAAAAGGAGACTGAGGGGTGACCTCATCCATGTTTACAAATATGTAAAGGGTGAGTGTCAGGATGATGGAGCCAAGCTTTTTACAGTGGTGACCAATGATAGGACAAGGGGCAATGGATGCAAACTGGAGCATAGGAGGTTCCATGTGAATATCAGGAAAAACTTTTTCACTGTGAGAGTGACAGAGCACTGGAACAGGCTGCCCAGAGAGGTTGTGGAGTCTCCTTCACTGGAGACATTCAAAACCCGCCTGGATGCGTTCCTGTGTGATGTACTCTAGGTGACCCTGCTCTGGCAGGGGGGTTGGACTAGATGATCTTTCGAGGTCCCTTCCAACCCCTAGGATTCTGTGATTCTGTGAACCAACACAAATATTTCTTTCTAGTGGCAATCAAATACACCCATGGACAAGTAGTAAGAAGCTACGTACTTTGAGGAATGTCCTCAGCTCTGTAGATTTTGAGAAGGAAAGTGACCCATCTAAGTGCAATTCCAGCAGGTAATAACAGATTGCTCTCTACATCATCGTTTTCATTATCTCTTTCCCTTTTTTCAACCTGTTGGGAGATACAGTGGTACATAGTATCTGATACATAAGAAAGACAGAGTAATGTACAGAATTAAGGTAATTAGTTAAACCAGTGCCCTCAATACTCTTCAGATAGAAGACTGTTGTCAGTTTCATTAAAAGAATGAGATTTTATCAAATTATGGAGCCACAAGAATTAATTCTACCTAAACTATTAGACTTACATTTTTAGCTCTAGAGTACTCAATTGCAGGAGCTCATTATAATTGCACTTTCAAAAACATCATCATCAAATTATGATGATTTTGGCACTCATACAATACCAACTTCATGCAATTTTTATACTCATCTCAAGATGAGTATTATGGTAAGGCATCTTACTGCAGTTTAAAAATGCATACAATTCTGATACAGTTTCTGATATAGGTACCAGAATTTACTGCCTCTTCCTTTAAAAATAAATAGGAAATAAAAGACTTCACAACAAATAACTAGACATATCCTTGTGATTTCAAGAATCATGAGGACAGCAGAAAGGAAGAGTTAATATGGAACGAGAAAGAGACCTTCCGTGGTTTTGAAGGCTATATTATACTTAACTAAGGAGTAGCAGTATGCAAAAATCTCAGGCGGGAAGAACTGCAGAATTTAAACTACAGACAGTGGCCAAGTGAGAAAAAGGTCACACAAAAAAGAGGGCCTGTTTTTACCTTTACAGAACAGCAGACAGTTAAGGATTGGATTGTTAAAACAGTATTCAAAAAATGTTCGAGGGACATGAATAAATATCTGTGGGGTGAAGAGGGAAAGAAAAACATTTAAATGAAACTTACTGGTGGCTCATCTCCAGTTCCCAGGACAAACATGCTGACTTTTATATAGCCTTTAGCTCCTGAATTTGTATCTTCAGGATCATTCAGCAAAAGCCATTTTCTCATGACTGCCTGGCCTAAAATAAAACAACCACCACCCGTGCTTAGTAATATCCATTACAAAATGGCAGAAGTCATAAAATCAAAGTTAACTGTGCCAAAAAATCATGCTTTATCCTAAAACTAATCTATCCTAGGCAGGTCTCAATAGTGCCACTCAAAAGAAGAAATCTAGTGATGTTAAAATGTTGTGCCATACTAATTCAGGGACATAATTATCAAATATTTTTGCATTAGGTCTTCGATACCAAAACTAATATCCAAATTTTAGATGCTTGTACTTAATCTTGAAACCACTGAAAGGAGCTATATATTGCTGGATTTTAAAAAGTTAATCCTTAAAGCAGCAATCTCAAATAACTTTCCATTATCTTTCTTCTTTTACTTTAGAAATGTAATGAAATGTTTCAACTTCATGTTTCAAGCTAGGAAAGAAGCTCTGAAGTAACTATTACTTACCAGGCTCATCATAAACATAGCCAATGTCAATCTGAAACAAAGAGCAAAGGCATTACTTCTTCAGAAATACCAAAACAGAAAAATGCTAAGACAACTCCCCTCAAGTTTTTCATGAGTACTACTACAGTACTCTTGTCACAAAGGAAAGTTTACATAGCATATTCTTGGGCAGAGAGAGAGAAAATGGCTTGCATTGAAAATGAGGGATTTTGAATGGATACAGCAGCCAAGAAAAAAATGGAAGAAAAGATGCATTCAAACTAATAGTTATAGTTACTTTCTTCTTTCCTCAGATCCCCAGATTTTTCATTTATCAAAGACAGAAGATGGGGCTAGTTTACTGCTTCTTGAATTCCCTATGTTCCCCCATTATTTTATGTTCAGACAGGCTTTTCAAACTCTTTTGTTTCTATTTCTCACTCAACATCTTATCCGACAGTTCCAGAAACAAACCTTGTTTTTTTAATGAATAATTTCCTTTTGTTTTATGAGGATGATGGGTAAGTTTTTTCCCCCACTGTGTAAAATCTGGACAAGATTGCACATATACCACAACTGTATTCATTGTATCAGATTTCAAACACGTTCAGGACGGTAAGCATGTTTGCTCATGGGGCTAGTATTCCTTGTAGTTAAAGTCTGACAGGGTGACTCTTTAGAGAGAATTACCCTTAGGGTTTTCTGCTGGAATGTGTGCCTGCAAGAGCAGCCAAATGACAGGCTGTCACCTGCTCAGTGAGTGATCAATCCTCCACAGAGCAATATAGCACTGTCTGAATCACTAGAAATAACAGATAACAAGCAGTCAGGAGCAAAAGCAGCCAGCTTTGTGGCAGAAATTGCTTCATTTAGAAAAGAGCACTCTTCCACACTTGCATATTTTTCTGAAAAGCTGGTCTAGAGACCTACTGAATTTATACAGTGCAAAATCAGAAAACAAAATACACAGCCAACAACTTTCCATACTGGAAATGTTCTAACTGGGAATCCCAGTAGCCATTACAATTGTCATGTGAATTCTTTGTCTGCATTGATTTAGGAATACTTTCAACAGGCAGATGGCTACCTCCCAACATTGACCATAACAAATACAAAGACAATCTCTCTAATATCATCAGAAGCACAGAAATCACTTTAACTAAGAGATTTTCAACCATCTCTTTTACTTAACAGACTTCTGACCAAAGGAACCCCTTTCTGCATCACTTGGGAATGTGTATCTTTCTGTCACCATACATATCACTATTCGTCCTCTTAGCTACCTAATAAAAATAATATCTCTTCAAACTCTTCATGCCACATAATCACCCTGATACATTTTGAGGAAAAAAAATTACCTTTTGATAAATATTATTTTCTCTTGGATGCAAGTTAGGGAACTTGGTATATAAACATACAATTTTCTTTAATAACAATCTTCTACTCAAATAAGAAAACTGTTTACTAGTGCTTTAAGTAAATGGTCTCTAGGATGAGAAGCAAGACATCATCAGGTAATTCTCTGGCCCCAAGCCGAAGCAGTATAAATTTAAACATTTAAAACAAGTACTTTAAAAATGTCTCTCATTTTATTTAATTTAGTCAAGATATGGAAGTTTTTTCATACCCACCTTAAATTCTCCCATTAGACAGTCAGCTCGTAAAGAATGAGAATCATACACCTAAAAAGACAGACGAAACAGGAATGGTCCTAAACATCATAGTGAAATGGCCAAACAATGCAATATGCATCCAGCAGCCTTTTGAACATGCACCATTTTTCCTCACCCGAATGCTAACTGTTTCATCAAGCAGTTCTGAAGGAGTCATGTGGACATTGTAGAAAAATATCTGTTAAGATAAAAACAAAAAAAACCTTAGCTTGATTTGCTAAGACTGCCAGCAACTGAGATGTTTTTAATGATGTGAAAACATAAGAAAGTGACTGGAAACTGCAAAATGCAAATTAGCTATAACTACCCTTAAATATTAGCAATTCTTATTCATTGAAAGCTGTAGTAACTATTTTTCTACATTTGATAGCATCAGCATTTCAGCTACAGTGCTCTTACGCCACTCACTTCATCAAAATACGGGTTGTTTCCTCTTTTGATTCTTGTTCGGTGTGTCTGACCGCAAACATGAACTTTGACCACTGGCTTTATGTTATTTCCAGACAACTGACGACCTTCGATGACTCTAACACGAATCTGAATAAATAAATAAATAAACAATCAGACATTTGTATTAATTCATTTCCTACAGTATCTATCATCCTGGTGACAACAATTTCTTCCTATACCACCAAAAACTTATCCAACACCAGAAGCAGCTGGCAGATACAGACAGGACAGACTTTTCAAACTTAATTATAACAGCAAGTGTAATTTTATTTGAATTTTACAAAACAAGTTGGGGATAATTATTTCAGTAATTTTTTTTTCTTTCTTTTAATACTTATTTTTAAAGCTGCTATTGTAGTTTGAAATCTATACAACTATACAATAAATAAGATACATCTAGATTTCACTCAGAACTGTACAAAACCGGACATCTCTGTAACAGGCAAATTTGAAGCATACTTTTGAAATGCAGGCTTTCAAATGAAGAGGCTAATTGTCTCTACAGTGCATTAGATTTGCACAATCTGACATTCAATTATGCTCAGGCTATGTGAAAGGAGCAATGTCATGCCAGGCAGAAAAAAGGAACATGCAACATTTAATAAATCTATTACCTGGAAATCTTGTGGTTTGTTAGAAAGGATTCTCCGTGTTTTCTTTCCTTTGGTGATGCGTTTCGCTAGCTGGGCTTCCTTCGTGCCACTTGGAACTGTTGGTGTGATACCACCAACTGGACCATCCAAGCCATCCTCATAACCTCCATCCTCTTCTCCATCTCATACAGTAAAAAAACCAGTGCAATTAATAAACAAACAGTACAGCTTGATGTTAAAGTTACAGAAGTGTCTAATATCCAAGAGTTCCAGTAAAATTGTATTACTATCTCATTTAAACAATTTTTTTAATAACCAAATGCTTCCAACTGCTTTTGAAAGCTAGTCATTTTAGCCTGCTTAAAAACAAATGTATATTCTAACTGAACTAACTGTAGGTCTGTTCCTACTCAGGATGCAGAGTATCTAATACAATTCCCATACACTTTTTTGAACCAGCCAACTGAAGTTGTAGCAAAGTACAGTTCAGCTATAATTGTCACCAGACTAGTTCACAATACATCAGAAGTGTTTAATTTTATTCCAGTTGAATGTTTCCCAGCAGCAAGGCTAGGCTGTAGCATTGCATTGATTTTTACTTCAGAATCTTGAAAATAGGAAGACATTTAGGGTCTGCCATCCAAAATAAAACTCTGAATCCTCCTCCACAGTATTTAACTGTGGAATAAGTTAAAGCGTCTTAGAAAGCCTCTTTGACAGCTCCAAAATCACAATACCTCTGTGGGAGACTGTTCTACAAGCACATGACACCACAATGCTGGATCATACAGTGAGATTCCAGTATTGCAAAACAGGATCTGTAAATATCCAAATCACAAAAGTGTGCCACTCCCTTATGTTTCCAGCTTCTTTTCTCAACTGAAGGACAGTGACTATGGTAAAATCTAAAGAAGAACAAGCTGTGTCTCTGATGGTTAGCATTAACAGAATATTTGTTCACTTTATGAATTAGTTTGCCAACACAGGGTGATGATCACTTTGCACAATGAAGTCCTCAGTGATCCTTGTACATATAAAAACAGAGATTGACAAACCATGTATTTTATAACCAGAAACTCCACCTCCCTAACATCTCAAAATCCATCTGCCTGGATGGATCCATGCAACTGACTGGTTATACACTCTGACTTAGCAATTAATTTGTAATTTCGGAAACGGAGACGTAGCAATCGCAGCTGGGGAGGTGATTTCATTTCATGGGAAATAGGTATTTACAATAATTAACTGATAATTTGCACGAAAATAATTTTCATGCAGTTGCTGGATATTAGCCAAAAACCTGCCATGTTTTATTTCACCTGCTTTACCTTGTAGTTCAAGTCCATTTTTAAAAAGCTATCAAAATAATCTCATAGATGTCAATTTGCATTTTTAGCCTTCAAGTCCACATTTCTAGAAAATTATGTCAAAGTGTAGTAATCTAGCATACAACTTGTGTTTGCATTACCTATCCTTCCACTCCCTAAGAATGCCTCAGTGACATCAGTGGAATCATAATTTTCCCCCAGAAGACTTCTCATTTCAATATTTTCCTTCTTATGTTATTATCTATCAGCAGATAACAGTCCAACTGATTTATTTTTCCTCAAACATATAACATTTATAACATTTACGTCTTTCAGCACAAACACAGCCTGGATATTACAGTAATTATTTGCCTGTCAACTGCAAAAGCCTGTTACTTCACAGTTCTTTTAAGAGTCTGGAAAACCAGAGGATCTCAAAAACATGCTCAGCAAAAGCCTGATTAATATGATATATAGAGATGAAAGAATATTTCTTACTGATCATAGTATTTTACAGGCTAGTCAAATATCAAACCTAATATAAGATACAACAGCTTCCTTCAAAACTTACTGTACAGAAAAAAAAAGTTGAATGATTTAAGAAAATATTTTCACAAAGCTCCCTGATATTGAAAGTATTTTTTTCAAAAAATGTGACTTTTCTGCTTTTCTGGTTAGCCCTAGCATTACAACAGATAACTACTGTTTCTTTGAGTTCAAAACCCTTCCTTTCCTAAAAAAAAAGCCTTTTTAAAAAGCTTTCAAGCAACATCATTCTTTTGTAGCTTGATTCCACTGGAGAAAATTATGGTAAAACCAATTTTATCAGGAAATGCCAATTTTCTTCCTAGCTGTAGTTCTGAATCATCCTTAATTTCTTTAAAATCACTATCTGGCAGTCATGACATGATTGCTTCTGGTTACATTTTTTTTCACGAACAATGCTGTTGAATCACTTTCTTGACTTATCTTAAGTATCTCCATGATCTCTTAACAATAATGTTCTGAGAAGAGATTGAAGTACCTTCTTGTGTATTGGTCCCTCCTGGGTCATTTGCAGGTCCAGCTGGTGGCTCATATCCTACTACCAAATCAATTGTTGCCTATAGAGAAATACACATGGTTTTTATTTAGCACACAGTATTCGCAACAACTGACTTAAAGCAGTAAGTTGTTCTAATACTGTACATGAATTGTGACAATTCATAGTCACAGCACAGTTTATAACAAAATTCCAGCTATTAGTAAATTAACAAACTGTTTTTCAGCTATATGTATATATACAAACAATACAGATTACACAATTTGCAGCTAATGGAGTAGGCTCTAAAATAATATCTAAAAACCTGAATGACTTTATATTTCGAAAGATCTGCTGCAATACAAATATATAAGATGATCAAGAAATGTTAATTTATTTAGTTCCACAGTATTCATGGCAGACTAGATGACATCCTAAATTTGCAGAGGCAAAAACAAAAGTGAGAAATAATACTGTCTGATCAACAACATAAGAAGTCTGAACCATAAGTAAAATTTCCTATCTGGCTCTTCTAATTGCTTATTCATCCTTCCATCCTGGAAGAAAAACACTATGTCATTTTCCATTCTAATTATAGAATTGTCCTTTTTGTGCTTGACTATGGTTTTGGATTATTGAACAAACCATTATTATTCCTAGTTGCCACAGTAACATGAAGAGTCAGCAAAAAGAGCCCAACCCTGCGCTGAACTAACCTGTGACTAAACTACAGCTGATGAGATACTAAAACTACCCTTGAATCTCTTATTATTAAGAGTACTAGAATGCAATCTGAAGTGCCTTCACGGCTAGACTGCACAAACTCAGTAGGGTCCCAGTTCTGGAAACTAAGTTATTAACCAGTTAATAACTCTGTTAAATTTAAACACATGCTAAATCAAGTTAAGTAAGTTCTTGTGTAACTTTCTGAACTGAGCTAGCAGTGAACATGCACATGTGCTTCCTAGAATCAGTGCTGTGACACAGGTGGATATTAGAAAGACTACAGCAAAATGTGCATGTGGGAACCCTATCAGGTGTAGGAGAATGCTCTTTTTCAATATCAGGCTGATTTCCATGCATAGTCTGTGGCCCATAATATTTATAACATACATATACAAATACATAATATGTACATAGAAAACAATTTATCTAACTTAAAGAATATTAAACAAACTCAGATGGTACAGACATAATTATATCTTGTTACAAATTTCATCTGCTTGGAGCTTTTGCTACAAAATTCCAAGCTTTACATTTAAAAAGTAAAAATAACTTGAAAATATTTTTATTTCACTATTAGCCCTGGAGCATTTTGATCAAGAATACAGTAAAATAAGGAAATGTAAGCCACTCACTCCAGTTTCTTGTCCCCTTTCATTTAGCAAAGGTATGAGTTTGAAGGGAAAAGATCTGCTTTGGTTACCTACGAGATCCTTAAGTGCTACAGACGCACTGCCAATTAATCTGAAACAAAGTAAAAATCAGTATTAGAATGCAAATATACATCAAACAGAAGTTCCCTTTTGTCTTCTGCTAGTGTCTGTTAGTCAAACAAATAACTCCTGCCATGACTTGAAAACCCAAGACACAAAAAAAATCACTGCAAATGTTATCTAATGATTGTGTACTGATAAGTTGTATTTTCTGTTTCACTGCACTTAAAGGTGCTGGTGTTCTTTATGGAAGTCACAGCTTTAACCTAGAAGAGGTTAAAAACCTAAATTTAAATAAATTTTGTGGTTTTTTGAAAATAATCTTCTGTATAACTTTCAACAGCCACAAGACTTGTTTCAGCCACTGAATTCTCAATGGCAAACTAAAGGATCCAATACTTCACTTCCTTCTATACCTCTGCAAACTCTCAGATGAGATGTATAAAAGTTAGATACGACAGCTGTTGTACTACACAGAAAGAGACACAAAAAGACATACACACATCTCTGCAATGAAAACAATGAAACAGAACAAATGCAATCACAGTGCTTCCTAGAGGCTTCACAAAATTAATCCTCTTGCCCACACTCTACATTTTGGAATAGGTTCATCTCCTTGCCTCTAAATTCTCTGAATGTTTTGACATGGCTCTAGAGAGGCCTCCCAAAGGAGGCTGCCCAGGAGATCTGATATTATCTGACATCTGAGCTGCTTCTGCCTACTTTGGAACTGCATCTGCCAACCTCAAAAAAGTGAAACCTGCATGCACTTTTAACCTGAGAAACTTGTTTTAGGCAGAGTTTCTAACAGTACGGCATTGGTCTCATGATATCTGGCACTGTATTTTGTTCCCATAGTATGTAATAACCGTTTACTTCTATACTGAAGTGGATTATTGGAATAACTGAGATTTTTGCCAATGAAAAAACCCCAAGATAATTTCACTCTGTAAATATTACAAAGAACATGTTTTACAAACAAAATACCAGCTTTGCTGCCAAAGCACAAAAAAGATCTGAGAACTTAGAACTGAGGTGCCTTTGAATAGATTACAGTGCTTTTTCATGGAGAAGCTAAGGATGCAAGGGCATTTTTTGACATGGAGCCAGAGCATTATTATATCTACTCTCAGGTGCTATGTCATGAGAACAATAATTTACAGTTTGCAAAGTACTTCAAGATACATAAGTGTAAAACACTGATTTCCTGCAAATATACATTCCAGGTATTACACAATTATAACTTTTGTTTAGCTGTGCACAAAAAACAACTACACTTTGTTTGAATGACCTGTTAGAATTACTTCGGTGCTGTCACCTCCTCAGTCAACTCTGCTTTCCCAGTTCATCTCACTCCTGACTCCCAGTTGTCTTTTTGATAGTTTTGACTCACTACTCAAACCTTTCACTTCTGCTCCCCAAATTGCCAGACCACAGTAATATTCCAGCTATGCCTCACATATTTGTTACACAAAGGGGATGGGCTAGATATGAAAAGTAGTTTAAAATCAGGCCATGCTGCAGAGGAAATGCATGAAGCTGTTCTAACCTTTAGGACAACCATAGCTGAAACTGGTGCTATTTCCAACACTTGCCTCTTCTCCCTTACTGAACAGACACCTAGATTCAGTATTGCAGTCTTGATCCAGTGTCCTTTTAAAAGTCATGGAAACATACCTAGTTATTTCAATAAGCATTAGATTAACCCTAGGTACATTTTCACTTTTACAAATTGTTGCAGAAGCCGGACGTTAGCTGAAACACTGACTCCATGAATTTCTCAACTTTAGGGAGCTTAAGAAGCAATTTCTCCTGTTAGGCAATCAAAATTGCATTCAACCCACAAGACAAACCTAGGCTTGGAACATCAGATATACATGCAGTGGTCATATTTATTCCTCCAACTGTGGTATTATTTGACATTGCTTATGATTTGATGCAGCAAATCTTGACACTAAACAACAACATATGCCTAGCTCAGGAAACAACAGAAAGAGGCTTTATTTTTTCCCCTGTGGCTTCAACATTCCAAAAACTGGTGTTATATAAAAATCAAATAAGTCTGACATTACACATCAAAGAAAACATCTTCCTCTATATTTGACCAAACTTTTCTATGTAAAGAGCAGCTGTCATGCAGACACTGATATTATACAGCAGTCGAAGAAAAGCAGAAAAGGTTCATTCCATAATGACTGCAAATCCCAAAGCAGTTAAGAGAGAAAAATATTGGGTAGCTTAATGCATTTTTCTCTTACATAGACTTCTAACTTGCTTTGAAAGCAAGTAAGCAAATGGGAAACAATTCCTACATCTCAAAGGAACAAATGCTTGAATTTCATTTAAATAGCTGGATACTGAAAGAAACAAACTTCACTCTTTTTCCTTCAATACAAAATTAATCGATAAAAACTTTCGATTCCAAATATTATTTTCCCCAAATCCTTCAACTGTGACTATGTCTTCCCATTTGAGAATAACAGAGAGAAACATACATAGTTTGAAGCATCATAGAAGGGAAAGATCCAACAAGACCACCCAAAACCAGCTAAGCCAAACCCGATTCTAGAGAAAAGCAAAGAAAACCTTTTCCTAAGTGCACTTCTAGAAAAATATTATAGACTTGCTATTTTGATTTGATACGAGCTGGAGTGACTTATATTAACCCCCAAACCAACTTCAGTTCAGAAGTCACCCAGTCTCAAATCATCTGGAAGACTGTTTCAGCAACCACACCCTGCTATCTGGTGACATTAACTCAACACCAGCTGTTCAGCAGTAGTGCTTTCAAAATTTTACAGTGTAAATTTCCATTTCTATATCCTCATCTGTCTGATAATGGTGAACCTACTTGAACACATAGCAATGGGTTTTAAAATTCTGAACATCTTCAGAAGACTGAAGAGGGAGTCACTTACATAGACTACTTGCTTGCTACTAGTTGTGTCTCAAGTCCTTTGTTTCCTCCTCCTTTAACAAGTTGGGCAACAATAGTCTCCAGTCTTTTTCCACTCTAGGAAGAGTAAGAAATCTGATGTTCAGCCTATACACTATCTTAACCTACTAAGCTTTAGCCAAGCTCTAAGCTTTAGGCAGTTAGTCTTTAGCCTTCCCCAAAGTGGTCCTATTCACTAGATTTGGGATGTTTCACCCCTCCCTTAGAACCACAGAACAGATGAGGTCAGAAGGGACCACTGAAGATCATGTAGTCCAAACCCCTCTGCCCAGGCAGAGTCAGCTAGAACAGGTTGCCCAGGGCCATGTCCGGTCTGGTTTTGATCATACGGCTACTCGATGGCTGAAGTAATATTTTCACAAATAACAAGGCATGCTTCAAAGTCATCGCTAGGTCTCATCTTTGTCACTTTTACAGGTTTTGGAGAAAACCTTTTTCCCCGAGATGCTTCTCTCAGGTCTCTAATCTTCGGGCTAAGTCAAAGAGAAGCAGCTGCTGTTGTAACACCACATCCATTGCTGTTCATAACACCACAGTTCATTGCTGTTTAATGCTTTGCTGCAAGATCTGCTACTGTATTCACTTCCCATAAGTAACCAGACACCCAGTTCTCTGCACAACTCCTATTAAGTTGCTTTGTTCCTCTGAACTCTGAAGACTCTTTTACCTTCAGGCAGGATTGCATGCAATCTCTCTCTGAAGTCATGACTTTCAAGGTGACAAGGAGTCCTTCCCTTCTATCACAGATAAAAAGACTTTCTGTCACCGGTTCATCCTCAAAGGACACTGCTCTTTGCTGGAGCTATTTCAGCTTTCTTCCTCTTGCCTAGGCAGACAACATTTGCCCATTTAATTCCAGATCACACTGGTCTCTCGATACCATCAAGTGGAACAGTTTCTGCTTTCAGAAAAGCTCAATACACCCTCTGACCTTTTGTTCATCAGCTGTTTTGGCAGCTGACAGCAGATGAGTATTGCTTCGTAGCTCTGCTTAAGCATCTTTCTGGTCACCCCTAAGACTTGCATGTGTACAGTGCCCAGTCAGACAGGTCTCTTAAATTTTCCAGCCTTGTAGAAGTAAAGCAAAAAACCTGTCCTGCCACAACTAATTTAAACATTCTGGTCTACCACTGAGTAAGACACCAAAGATAAATGTAAAGTCCACATTTAGAAGCAGATTTTTAACCACTTTGATATACATTATCAGTAGTAGGCCTATGATACTTTCCCCCCCAGTAATCAAAGGGAAATACTTCGTTTATCAGGATTAAATCAATGAACTACTGATGACCAACTATTAAACTCAGTGTTGCATTTGTGCCAAAGCTGATTAATCCGTTAGTGCTGTGGTTAGCACTTCCTGTTAGCTGTTCAAATAACCAAGAGAAGTGAAACTTCACACCCATGCCTGGATCAGGAAACGCTAACTCCCAGTACCAACTATTTTATTACTCCTCCTCTTCATTTTCTACTAAATTCTTCAGCATATCACATCCTCCAGCTGCTTACATGCTGCTTCTACTGGAAGCCCAGTGATTTTAATCCCCTGAGAGTCAAGCATTTGAATTCTTTTGACTTATTTTTGAGTGCTTATTTTGGCAGAGGTTTATACTGATTATTCTCATCAGCAAACTTGATCCCACACTGCAGCTATAATTGCTGCACTCAACCTTTCTTTCTCAGTGTATATGTTCCATTATAGTTTTTATGCTACAAGACCCAACACCCACCTTCTGTTATTTGTGCTGTGCTTTAAAATTTCTATTAAGAACAGATTATTTTTATCTTCTTTAGTTATTTGATAATACTCTTTGCAAGAACAAACTTTTAAAAAGAAACAAAGTGTGGTTACTACTTTGTACAAGGCCGAAAACCCTAAAACAGAATCTTAACCAGGCTGGATTTTGCATGCAATGTATGCAAGGAAAACCTGTAACTATGCACAACCACACTGACGTGGGAAAGAATCCCCACAAAAGGGTACAGCTGTAGGAAGATTCAAACAATCTAGAGATTATTTAACTATGGAAAATACTTAAACATGATTAAATAATTTGCTGCACCATTCATTTGTGGCTGCATTTTTCTGCTTGAGAAAAGGGTGTGCCCAATCTGTTTTTCCTCTGTGTCGCTAGGCTACTAACTGTGCAAAGGACATGGGGAAACACATAATCCACACTCTCTTTCAAATAGAATGAAAATCAATTCATTCAGACATGACTGTAACTTCCTGTTAACATTTTTATTCTTAACTTCGCAAGGACAACTGAAGTTACTGGGGGTTTTTTGTTTGTTTTTTAACTGCATAAAGATTTGTGTTCTGAGAGTTTGAAATGTTCCTGCTAAAAGTATTAGACATAAGAGAAAACAGATGTGTTCTCTTTTCAAACATCTTTATCCTGGAAAATCTAGCTAAGCCTGGATCATATGAGTCGTCTCTAGTTTATTCCTATCGTGGCCTGTCTGCCCACGTCAGTGTGGTTTGTTTTATTTGTCTTTTCCAATGATTGTGTCTTTTTACCATGAAGCGCAGTCATTTAATCTATCTGCAGAAGTTCAGTGGTGCTATAAATGAACCAGTACTTTCTATCGCCAGGAAAAAAAGTGGAAAAATCTTCAAATATTCTTTCAGGCTTGAGTTACAGAAACATGCCAAAGCAATGAGTTAGGTCTTTTGGCACAGTGTAAGAACAGAAAAACATCCATTGTGCTCCTCCTCCTGCATCAGTATAAGAGTGGGCTGAACAGCTATGTAAGTTTCTAGTTGTAGCAAATCACGGGTTGTATTGCAATCTTCTGCTGTGTTGTTCTGAGGGGAGTGTGAGTTCTGTAGTCACCTCTTAGGCACAGCAGCAGACCAGTTGCCCAGAACTAGCCACGAGTAACACTGCAGGGAAGAGCCAAGTGTGTATTGGCAAGGAGCTTTGTGAGTGAGCAGCCAGAGAGAGGGACTTGGGTTAAGAAACACATTGTTCTGGTTCTAGCCTACACTGCAGCAAAGAACAGTCGCAGAACCTTTGAGAAAAAGTTGTCTCTGCCTTGGCAAATAACAACAGCAATCCCTGCTGCTTATTTTCCTCCAGAAGAGAGAAAATAAAGCCAAAGACATGGTGTAGTTTCTTATCAGTGCTCTTTCTCAGGCGACACAGCCCCTAGCTGTACTCTTTCCACTCAACGAAATCCTGATTCAATCTAGACTTTGAAGTAAAACATATAAAAACATGAACCTCTAAAGGAAAGATCATTGACTTAGACTGAAATTCCACTTATCTTAAACACCAGATACACCTCCCAGGTTAATGGGTCTACTCATGAATAATGTCAAAAGCACATGGCAAACAATGGGTTTCTGAAATAATGGGCCTTTACCTCTGAAAGACTTCAGTTCAGTTAACCACATCACAGCCCTCACTCCCCCACACCCTTTTTTTTAAAAACTGTCATTGTAATAGTTCTCCGTAGTAAGGACCCTAGGCAGCATCATATTCCATCTTTTCAATCCTGACCTAACATTCAGACAAAGCAAAAAAATGTCATTTGCACACTCTTCCACCAAGTATCTTTTTGGAATGCTTCAGCACTGCGGGCATGTATTGAACTATAGACTTTTTTTTAAGTATTAAGAGTATACTGAGAAAGAATGGTAAAACTATGTTAATTCTCTGAAACTCAGCAAATAGAAACAGTAACTTTACAGAAATACAGGTGATACATACATGCAAGTAATATGTGGGAAACGTGCTGCACATTCTGTCTTTCCTATGCTCCTTTGTCTAAATGTGAATGTGCATTAATACCAAATCTCTTCTGCCGTGACAGTGCCTTGTGTCTTTAAAAGAATTCCAAGATGACATTGTTACAGTCAGGAAGCCTACTCTTGTGTTTCCCACTTCTCAGCCTATTTCACTGCCAACATCCCTTCCAAACACATCACACACTGCAAATATGTGGCAGTTCTGAGGGTTTATTTTCAAAGAGGATTACTTTGAAGGTGTTGCTCTGTCTTTGCTATTGACTATATATATTTTTGCACAGCTCAGTACATGTAGGTCACTTTCCCAAAGAATTTTACTGGTTTATTTCTTAAATTGTATATAGTCAGTGGTGGACAACTTCCAATGCATAAACCCAAACTAAATAAACAAGCATTTGAGCAAGCTGAGGGTTAAGCACTAAAAATGTGTCCAGATGATGTTTACAAATATGTTTTGAAAAAACCCCCACATGCCTGCTTAACTTTGATCTATCTCACGTACAGAGTGAAACATTTTAGGGGCTTCTGACAAGGACCTTCCTTTATTTTCCAATAGATTACAAAATTCTAATTACTGGCAGGCTTTCCCATATCAGGTTCTGTGATTTCTTGGATTTCCCTAAAGTCAGAAGCATGCAATATATTCCTGCTTTACTGATCTACAGGAATATCAAGAATGCGAGATCTGAGAGCACTGGCCTGACTCACAGTGATTTTACAACAGAGCTGTTGGGAGTATTGTAAAAACCTGGATTCACATATTGAGAGAAGGCAAAAAGTAGTAAAGAAAAGCCAACAATGGAAGTGGACTACTATTGATAAATATGAATGCCTAGCTCAGTGTCAAAATATCCACATTTGCCAAAAAAACCCAACCAAACAAAAAAAACAAAGAAAAAAAAAGCAAAAAAGGAAAGAAGATGATGTGATATTACACTCCCTTTCATAATAGCAACAGCCAACACTATTTGGCATTGACAGAAAAGAGAGTGTGAGTGCAGCAAACAGAGAAATAGATCCCTGTTAAAAATTTAGGACTTCATACAAAGAAGTAGAGAACAGGCATCTCAGTTTTGATAAGCTGTTCTTTTTTACTGCACAGATTCTAAAAAAATCTTTAGGAGTGATGCTTTTCCTAGTGTATGTATTTACCTTTTTAGACAAAAATCATATTATTTAGGCAGAGAGAGGCAGAAGATCTGAACCACTATGAGATAGCTAAAGTTTAAACACACTGATGAAGCTTTATCTCCTTGTGCGTGATAAGAAAGAGCTCCTAGACTTTGCAGAGCTTTTAGTACAAGCATGTTTCAACACAAAATAACATACTCTATCCCTACTGTAAATGATCTAAAAGAAAAGCTTTCTTATTAGCTTGCTGACAGCCAAGACCTTACCCTTTTCCTGCCATTGATTTTATGGACCATGTTTATTTGTATGTCATGAGCCATAAAACAAATGGCATGCAAAACACAAGAGGCTGCTAAAAATTTCAACTGGTAATTTGTTCATTAAAATGACCTTCATTAAAATGACCTGCTTTAAGGTATCCTGTACACCTCCAATTCTGGTATTAAATTAAAGCCTAAATCCAACAAAACTCCACACGTGAGTTTTTTCAAAATTCATCATTTTATGTTCAGAACCACATAAAACTTGTTACATTCTGCATTATGTATTTGTTTCATCACAAAGAATCCAGGAACCTCAAAGTCCAGGTCAAAATGACAAAAAGCACCCTCCAGCTTTACTAAAGTTTATATATTATGCTTTTTAATAGAATGTGAATTAATTGAATTTTAGTGTTCCCATATATATAATTTTAATTTTTCAAAGCAACAAATTTTTTCCATGGCCACAGTCAAAAGGTCCTATCAACTCAATTCACAGGAATAAATCTATTAAAAAAGAAAAAGTTTTTGAAATACAAAGATTACTCTTAAAAGCTTGTTGAACAAGACACATTAATTACTTATATGTTTACTTATTAAACATTCCTATTCTGTAAGAGTATAAACCTACAAAAAATGTTTAAATGTCAACATGAACACTTGACAGAATTTCAGTACTCTAAAACTTTTTATAATGTCGTCTTCTTTCATATAAAGATTCAACAGCAAGATTAAACAACAACAAAAAAAATCATCTCCAGAAAATCACACACTCTGTGCATCTTTTCTGCTGTAATTACTTCATGTGTAGAAAAACTAGATGTATTTTTATTTTTTAGTTGAAGGAAACCTATTTGTGTTTTGTGTGACAGCCTTCCAGGCACACATAGATATGGCTACTATTTGTTTACCTTCAGTTCTCTAAAATTAATGATAAAACCTCATTTTGTCAAAACTAAAACCAAGCATCTCACTACTTCATGAAGAAGTTTTTGTCTGAGCACTGAGGACTCAACAAACTGCATGAATGAAACTTTCCTTTAGCCTCTCACAAATGAAAAAAAAAAAAAGAATCATACACAAAAAGACCTGCAGCCTTAGATCCCAGGATGCTCAATGTCTTAAAAAAGCAGAATCCAATTTCAGGTGTATAGGTGCTGTACATGCTGCACTGGTAGAGTTTAGACTTTTAGAGTAGGATTCAAGCCTACTGACACGCATTAACAGCACTAACCGAAATAGAAATTGTGCAGGAGGGAAAAAGCCTTAAATTCCTGAGTGTTAGGGGCATCATGAAAATGGGTCTTTCTGTCTGCTGAAGACCTAAACTCTAAATCCTTTACTGATAGTAGGAGTTTGCCTTTCCTTTCCAAGAAATCAATGTCAGAAAAAGCAATTCTCGGTTGTCTCCCACCCCATTTTTACCACTCTAGAGTCCTCCTCTGAGAATGGAAAGCTAGATATCCATTGCCTTCCTCTGCTGAGGTTATTCAACTTACTTTTCACAGAAGACTCTCTTAACATCAAACTATGTATTTTTCCTTTAAAAAACCCAACAAAACAAAACAAACCCCAAACCAACAACCAAAGAAAATATGTTCAATCCATTTAAAAAAAATGTTTTAAAAATATAACCAAAAGAGGAGGTGTCAACAGCATTGCCAATCCTCCATATATGCAACAAGCCTGAGGCTTACAACACTCAGTCAACAATTAGAGACAGATTTATTTCCCTGCTCATTGTGAGAGAAGGCACACTCACATCTGACATCAAAAAAGAATTCTGCAAGCTGGTCTTAGGAAAGTTACTTTTGTTTTCAAGTTCAAGCTTTTTAATGACTATACAGAAAACTCATTATTAATTGAGCCAGAAAAAGTACAGTAGGAACATGACATTTCATAGACCCCCACTAGCTAGGACGCTCAAAAAACCAGAAACCCAGATTACAAGCTCAAGACCGTTTTTGTATTTTATCCAACATATTTATCCTGATGACTACATCAGTCTCCCAGGAGGTGAGACTATCAATCCCTCCAGGCAAGACAGGAAATAGAATTTAGGCTTCCCCTCTCCCTAGGCAAGACTTAAATAAGTGACATAAAATATAGCCTCCCCAGGAGATTCTTAAAAGATGGTCAAGAGCCTTAACTGCATTTAGTAATTTTTGATGGTTCATGTTAGCTGTGCTCTGAGAATGTCAGTTAAGAGATCTTCAGAACTACTTTCTGGACACTTATTAAGCATAGTAGTCTTGGGTACTGCCCTGCACCATTCTGCAAGATTACAACCTGCACCAAGTATCTGAAGTTACATAAGGACCTCTATTACAAGTAAGAATCAACTGAAATACAGCAGCTGTGATTTTCAAATGACAGTAATAGGTGAAGGGATCTAAATTTTACACAAATTTTGCCTTAAATTACTAAAATGTTCGCTGAATTTAGCTTCAGCTTGTCTAAAATTAAGTATAAAAAGAAAGCTGACACTTCGCTTCAGAGTAACAATCCATCTGGTGAGGGATGGAAAGCCCACAGGCTTATAGGCTACAAACAAGTCAGAAACCATCTGACTGCATCCATCATTTCTCTCCTACGTCTACCAGTTCCATTTTGTCCCTGGACTTCTGTATTGAAAGTTGTGTTTAATACTGGAAAAAAAAGAACATACTTGTTTTGTCCAATTGTTTCAAAATCCTTCACAATAATTGTCAGGGAAGATGAATTATCCAGAGCAATTCCTTTCAAGTCAAATTCAAGAATCTAAACAAAAAATGAAGCAAAATCAAATTATAACTACAAGTTATGTGTAAGTTAGTTAACAGCATACAACAAAACTATTCAGAGATAAATTCTGCATTTAGTGAGAGACGGACCAGACCAGCTGACATTTGCAAAAGCAAAGTTAAAGATTTGGGAACATGCTGATAGCACTTTCTTCATTTGCTCATTACTGGTAACAATAACAGAAGAAGAACTAAATTGTTTAATACTGAGTCATTACCTCTTTTGCAGTCCCACTTCCTCACACTAACCTAAATATTTTCTTATCATTCAGAAGCTCTGATACTGCTATACTTCAGTACCCCTGCAATACCGGTTGAAGTCAGTTGCTGTTGAATTTAGACAAATATTTGTAGGTTCCCTTTCTTTGTATTCCTAATTACAAAATGCAAGAACAATATTTAATTTCTAGCTGTGAAAAACCGCTACTAAGAAAATATTTTCCCCAAGAAAAATATTACTGAGGATGTAAAATAGGACCAGTCCTACAAATAAACCCTGAGGAACTTCAATACATGATTCATTCTGTTTCTGTAGGGTTTTTTCCTAGTATATAATAAAGGATGGAAGTATGTTCCCATAAATGTGGCTAAGCAATGGCTGAATATCATTTGGTCTAAAGCAAGAGGGAACAAAACCAGGCCACAAACTCACCAGATATCCATCTACTTTTACATAATAAACATTACTTAATTAATTGTAATACATGATGCAAGATTAATCCATCCACCTACATGTACTAACACCTTAGAATCATAGAATCATTATGCTTGGAAGGGACCTCCAGGGTCATCAAGTCCAACCTTTACCCCATCATATTCCTAGCCATTAGACCATTAGACCTTGAAAGAACACCTATTGATGGTTCCTGTTTCTAACCAGTATTCACAACTGTAGAAACTGACTTAACAATTTTACAAGCATTTTGTCTTAAAAAAGACCAAGAATTTATTTTAAAAATTACCTCATTCCAAACAGGATTAAGTTCACTGTCAATTTTCTTTGTTTTCTTTTTTTCATCTGCAAATATAAACAAAGTGTGATGATCTGTTTTTGCTACAGCACTATGCAAATATCACAATTTTTCCTTTCACTTTGCAAAAGAAAGTTTGAGCTTTAAACCAAATGTTCCAATTCTTTTTGCTTCCTCCGGTAGCTGCACATTTTACAATCAAAAAGTCCCATGAGCAATTTTAGTAGGTGAGGCTTTTTATTTTGTTTTGTTTAAGCATAGATAGAAGTATTCCCAAAGAAACAAAACTGATGTTTGGGTTTCTCAACTTTTTATGACCCTTGACTGCAACTTCAGTAATGATGAAAGAAGACAGACTAAAAGATCAGGAGAAATCAAACCAAACAGTGACCTCAAAGTGATGAACTTCAGTAGTAAAGAAAATGTGTTACGCATTTACCACATTTGAGTTACAAAATACTTGTAAGTGTTCAACTCTGAAATAAAATCACTTGGAAACTAAGATCTTCAGAAGATATGCTTACACTTATACATTTCAGCATTTTCTGCTTTAAATGAGCAAATATTAGCAAAAATACACATGTACATAAGAGGAAATGCAGTCCTTCCTGAAAAAAATATTTCCAGAGGTTATGCAGATCACTTCACTGACATTTACTGCATTGTAAAATTTAAAAATTTTCCATACTTCATAGTGAAGTTTGCATTTGGTCAACCTACAAATCATGGGAGTGTGGGGTGTGGTGTAAATTATATATAATGTAGCATTTCAAATCAAATTCCTTCTCCTGAGAGAAATAATACAACTCAAGTGTTGCAGCGGCTCTTTTCAGGTTCTCCTCACTTATTAAAAGGGGAAACAAAATTCTGGTTTTACAGTAGGTTCAAAGCAAGTAACATGCCACAGCTGTTTTTACTGTTCAGTTGCACTACACGTATACAGCTCCAATAGAGACCAAGTCTTGACACAACACTCAGCACAAAAGAACACTGGCAAACATACAGCTCTCTAAACAGAAATTGCAATATATTACTGATAACAAATGAGTATATTTCAGTCCAGTCAGTAAACTAATTGCTGATCTATAAAAGGCTCAGCCACCACAAGACGGCCAAGTTTCAGACATGCTCCATGTATTTAAGGACTACAGTAAAGGTAACAGCATTTTTATTATTTGCAAGTTGTGGCTACACTTTGCCAGGAAGATATAAAGGCCTGGGAAGCAACAGTAAAGACAAGCTACATGGCCAAGGTCATATACCCACTATTCAAGTAGTAGACTGTGGTGGCTCTTCTTATTGGATGAGAGTGGGATGTACTGGAAGAAAAAAAGTCAGCCCATACTGCAGATTGCAAGAACTGACTCACATTTATGTAACAGGAATTGTCTACAATTTGTACAGGATATTGACTCACATCATACCACAAAGGAAAGAGCATTCATAACATGCCATGCTGTGGACTCGCATTTTGCAGAACAAAGAACTAATTAATGCTAGTAATAGCTAGTAACAGAAATTCTAGTAATGCTAGAATTCTAGAAATGCGAGTAATAGAAATTCAACTTCATGTTATCTAATTGGAGACAAAGCATTTTCACAACTGAATATCCCAGAATATCGGGGGTTTGGCATGGGTACTCCGAGTCCCCCTACAAATAGGAGTGGGGAGTCAAGGAAATGATGTTCTCAGTGCTGGTGAAAAAAGAAACAGTTGCAGCTGTTCATAAAGGAGACAGTGAATCACAGACCTGATCCCGACGAACTAATGATAAAAGTCCTGTCATCGCCCCCTAAGCACAAATGTAACTGTAAGATAAGGGAAGCCCTGGCTTAAACAAGTCAAGACAATTCTTGACAAGGAGTAAAACTTTCCACTCTGGAATATCCATTTGCATAAAAGCAAGAGTAGGATTTATGACTTCACTAACAATATGCATATTCTAGATTATGCTAAGGAAAAACTTTCTGTGTGAAAGTTGGATGAAGACTAGGAAACACAGCTTAAACTGCGTTTCACCTGTAAGTTTAGTCAGTCTGAGTGTACCATTCACATTCTTTGAGTGTGTATTTTGCATCTATTTTCTTCATTTTACCAACTTTTTACTGCACTCTTTAGAATTCTTTTAATGCCCTAGGGGTTTTTTTGTTTTGTTTTGGGTTTAACTGTTGGCAAAGAGCTTTCTTCTTCCCACCAAAATCAAATCTTTGCCAAGCAGGGTAAGATGGAATGCCCAGTTATTCCAGGAGCTCACGTAAATTTCAGGTCCTCAGGCTGCCTTCCTCTACTGGTAATGAATCCAGCTACGGCAGCCAAGACTGTAAATCACATCATGATAAACGGTAGGGTAGGGCAGTCATAATTTTTAGCTTGGCCCTAGCAAGAGGTAAGAAATGATAATGGATACAGGTAGGTCACTCTATATACTTGTTTCTTTAAAAAACAACTAGAAAGCCTTGGTACTGTAGAAGAAATCATTATTTGCTTTATCTTGATAGAGTCATTGTGCTACCACATATTGTTTAATATTCCCAACTGGAAATTAATCTAATAAGAACTTAGTGATATTGAAATGACACAGTGTTAAAAAATCATTCAAGAATCGCTGTTTAAATAGTAACTGTTCCATCATTAGAAAGAGAATTACAGTACTGGAAAACAACCAAAGCTCACATCTTAATTTTTTTTCTTCTACTATAACTAGTATTTTTATCAATTTTAGCAAGTGGGGAATAACAGAAGCAAACATTCCTTAGACTTAAGATTCAAGAGAAAATCACATTTGAGTTCACTAAGTTTTCCATAAAAATTTTGTGAATGAAGAACTAAGATTGCACAGTGGCAGCAACTGCAGGATCAAACAGGCAGACCTTCAAAACCCAGGAAATTAAAGTTAGGGTAATTTAACTCTCTGCAAAACAGAAAATACAGATTTAGTGAATAATTACACGCTAATACTCTCTGAGATGTAAACTAACATAGCTATGAATTACTGCTGGCCTGCTGGAAAGCTCTTAGATTAAGCACAAATGGAAAAAGAAATTTTATTCAGGTTGGCCCAATCAGACTGAATGCCGTTTCACATCAATTTTTAATGTATAAAGCTGAATGAGGCAGTCAAAAGGGATGATCAAAGCACTAAATGTCCTAGTATTGACTGCACATATAAGGAACTATGTCAATTTTTACACCCAAAGACAAGAATCTGGCACGTTTTTCTCCTGTTTGATATATCTGACAAACAAAAAGAATTGTACTGGTTTAATCATTACCAATTAGTGCCACTTCAGCAAATGGCAACAGTTTTTCATATTAATTCGACTAATAATTTTTCAGTTGTTAGTTCTGCAGTAACAGCACCCAGTTCCAGACAGCAATACTCGTTTACTCTCAGGGTGTAGTTCTCTTTAAACAGGGAGTTGTTCTTAAAGTAAATAAAAGTTCCATCCCACTGAACTGAACAAAACTGTGTAAAAAAAAGTCAAATGCTTGCACAAAACCCCTCTATTTTAAATAAGATATCACAACAGAACAGCTACCTATTTCCTCCTAATATGCACCTAATAATTGTCACTGTGTGTACTGACTGTATAGTCTGTAAGTTATATAGATTTGAAGTTCATTCTGTACAATTGCTGAACCTGACATCAGCAAAGGCTATGTAAGTTAGAGCTTGTCAACTTGCACAGCAATTTTGTCTCAAATGAGTCCTGTTCTCTAAGACTTCTCCAAGAACAGTCCAGAGTCAAACCAGGACACAAAAATGGATGCAGGGCTACGGTGAAAGACCTGCAAATGCCTGAGTTGTTCCCAGTCTGGAAAATAAACTCCCAGTTGTGTTTTTTATGTCCCCCAGAAGCTACAATGGGCATGGACTACTGTTAAAGACTGCTACCCTTTGACATACACCTCAAAAATAAGACTGGTTTCCCATCTCTATACACTAACAAGGTGAGGGGGAACAGGCTGTATATAAAAAACATCTATAAACATAAACAGCCAGAAGTCCAACATATTTCAGGTATGATCCCCCCACTCATGCACCAGGCCACCAGGAACTGTGCTTACAAATTAAATCAGAGCTCCTCAGTAGCTGGCAAAAGCCTGGTATTTTCTGCCGCCCTTGAATCACTCTGGACAGAAAGCAAAGAATCAGACTGTTGGTATGTAGTAAAACCACACGAAAAGAAGTGGCAGCTATAACAAGAAATTAAATATCCTGCTAAAAACTGTCACAATTATGAAGTTGTGTTTAAGACAATGGTTAAGCATGTTTGCAAACATTAAAAATTCAGTTATAGCACATAAACGATAAACAGAAACTCATTCTTTTAATGCCTGTTGCCCAATTCCACTGTTTGGATAACTGAAGGACTGAGAAACAGATCAAAGGATCATAGAATCAGATTCCAGCAGACCCAGCGATGCAGAAGAAAAAATATACCTGTAACTTATATTTACTAGGTAAAACTGAATTGCATTAGAGCACACAGTAGGAACAAAAGATTACATGGAGGAATTAAACAGACACTTAAAGGCATAAAAGAAGCAAAGGCATAAACCAGCTCTGGAGTATAAAACTGCAGGAACAAACGTTAACACAGAAAGGCAAAACTGTGACAAAAAACAAAGAGAAACAAGGAACTGAAAAGCCTGTGAATGCTTAAGAAGCAGCAGAAACAAATGGAACAAACCAGAGAAATTAGAGTTCACCAGTAAGAGCACTTTTTGCAGAGCAAATAAAATAATACTTCAAGAATTAGGAAGTTCCAAAAGCTACTGAGACAGGCTCAGCCATTTGCCCTAACACACAGGGGGGTAAAAAAACAAACTTGAAAAAGGAAAAGAAAGGAAACTGAATGATCTGACATATTTCTGATGCTGAAATAAAGTATCCAAAACCTTTTTATTTTTAAAGTTAGGATACTGGACGTGCACTGCCTTGTCCTTTTCCAGCCTCCAGCAAGATGTCATGATTTCAGATTTGGTTTCTGAAGTTGACAAACCCCAGCAATGATTTTTCATAGTTTAGGAAATACCATTCCCATTTCAGCTCACAGTTAGGAAACCAGGTCACCAGGAATTAAGATGACCATCTGTCACAATTTGGTTTAACGTATTGCATGATCCACAATTGTCTGGAGGTTTCTGCACCTTAAACACCAGTACTTGAAATCAAGTTCCTTTAGTCTAGCCAAGTGAGGAAATTATGGCCACAGGTAAAATCTACTGTAAAATATAATTAGCTGTACATACAAATGCTGATTTTATCACATTGTTTTCTCCTTCTCCCATATGTATTTGACAAGCAATGTAAAATGTGGTTTCCTTCCTAAATCTTTATTTTAAATTAAATAATCTCAACAGGCAAAATTTTAAAGTGCAATTCAGTTTGTAAACAAACAAAAAAATAAACAAAACACCTTCAGTAATGTACTAATGTTTTTCAACATGCTGGTAATAACGATAAAAATTGGTGTAATAGTGAGCAGTAGCTGTGCAAAGTAATCAAGACAGAGGAATGATTTTTTCAGATGGAAAACAAGTTAATCTTCAATACCAGAATTAAAAGTGCAATTTATCTATGCAGTTAGATTTGGCTTTTTAAAGCAAAGAGCTAAGCCTTTGCAAAAGCTTGTAAAATGTGGATCCTCACAAAGAAGCACTGCTGGCCAGAAAAGACCAATGCACTCCACCCAGTTCGAACTTCATTCAGGTAACTCCTGTCTCTCTAATTAAAAAGTTTCGCCTAAAGTTACATCAGGTTTTCATATACTTACATAGGGTACTATCCTTAAGAAAACCTCCTCCCTGAGTACATTTATGACAATTTTCCTTACCTTTAAAAATAACAGAAACAATGGGATCTGGTTTCCCAAACTTGGTTTTAGGGATGTTGGTAGCAGATTCCACAATCACCCGAAGCATTGCTTCCAGTCTTGACTAACGTTGATTGTTACCAAAGAAATTCAAGGAAGTCTTAAGTTTCAGACTCCTTAACTCCTGGACTGAAATGCTAGCAGGAAGAGGAGGCAGGGAATAGCTGGCTCACAGCACAGAAGGTCTATGGGTGGATCTATGACGGGCTAGCTACTGAAGACTACGGGAAAAAAAAAGTACCTGTAAATTGACACCAAGTTCGGCGTTGCGGCACAAAAAGAGCTCTCGCCAGTGAAATCCAGGAACAGAAAGGGCACAGCGTAGAAACAGGCGCAGATTTTTGTTGTTGCTTCCATTCTGAAGCTGCGCGATGTCTCTCATAAGTAACCAAGGCAGGAATAAGCACAAGCAACATAAATATTAATCACAACTCCAGCACTCGAGATGCATCACATCTGCCTCTCGGCATACCAAGGCATTCAATTTCACGATAGTTGATATATTTTGCCTCTTAATTTTTAGAACAACAAATCTAGAAACAATTTAGAATTGTTTGTAAATGTGTCCCGCTCGGCTCCGTGTCAGTGCACAATCACAAAAATACCTTCGGTCTTCAAAAATAGCTTCAGTGCTCCCCCTTCAGGTGTGCTCTGGAACAACTACGTTTTAAACAGAATCACTACTACAGGTTATGCATTTAACACGCTGAATTTCGTAATCTCTTGAAAAATTATTAAAATACACATGCAAAAGTAAAAATAAATAAGAATTAAGAAAATACGTGCAAAAATGCGAGAGGACCCTCTGTATTGTTTGGAGGCTGATACATATTTTGCCTTAACATCCATACGTGCAGACTTCACTAAAATGCAATCAGGTGAAACTTGAAAGTGAAGTGAAAAGAACTCCCTGCTCTGAGCTGCCCCGTGTGCAGCACCAGAGGAGTTCCCGCAGCTGCAGACAAGATGTGAAAAACCAAGTGGTGCACAACACCACTGGAAAATGTTTTTAAGTAGAGGTGAGAGGGGAAGCCAGCAGGATTGAGCCAAATGAGTCATTCTGTGGACAAAGTTCAGCCTAGTTTTTATATGGTCACACGAGAACTATCCCAGCTTACTACTTTCGAAGCCCAGATGGACCTCACTTCCCTTCTAAAATGATTCCATTTGGGTAGCTGAGGATTCCTAAGGAAGAAAAGGTCATCCGAAGCCAACACAATTAGGAGGGAAGAAGGATGAAGACACATAAGACACAGCACTAGGAGGACCCAGAAGACTTGGCTAAAACACCACGGCCGGTTGTTCCACCCGTGCCCACCCTGGTCCCCGGGCAAGTCCCCAGCTGGTGCAGAGCCGGAGCCGCAGGCCAGGCTCACCGCCCCCCCTGCCCGAGCAGCGAGTGGAGGTGCACGAACACCTCAGGGCGGCTCTCGGGAGGGTGGTGCCGGGCTCCCTGCGGCGGTGCCACCCGACAGAGCGCACGGCGCGGGCAGCTGCGGCACAACGAGCTCCGCCTGAGCCCGAGGGAGAGCTCCCGCACACCGAACAGGCTGCCCTGCGGGGCTGCGGGCTCTCCCTCACCGGGGGTCCCCCAGCCCGGGACCCTGGGCTCCGGGATGGCCCCGCGCGGGCAGGGAGGCCGGGCCAGGGGACCCCTGCGGTCCCGTCCGACACCCCCGGTCCTGCGGAAGCCCCGTGCGGGTGGGGAGCGCCAGGGGCCGCCAGGGGCCACCAGGGGGCGCTCGCCGGCCG
>VZRW01009674.1:624641-718263 GCA_013398125.1 Aegotheles bennettii
TACCGTTCAGTATCTTCATCAATGACACACAGTGGGATCAAGTGCACCCTCAGCTGGGCTGGGGCAGTCCCTGGTATCAACACAGGCTGGCAGATGAAGGCATTGAGAGTAGTCCTGTGAAGAAGGGCTTGAGGGTACTGGTGGATGAAAAGCTGGATATGAGCTGGCAACGTGCATTCACAGCCCAGAAAGCCAACTGTATCCAGGGCTGCATCAAAAACTGTGGCCAGCAGGCTGAGGGAGGTGATTCTTGGCCTCTACTTTGCTCTGGTGAGTCCAGTTCTGGAGTCCTCATACAGGAAAGACACAGACCTGTTGGAGAGAGTCCAGAGGAGGGCCACGAAGATGATCGGGGGCTGGAGCACCTCTCCTATGAAGACAGGCTGAGAGAGTTGGGGTTGTTCAGCCTGAAAAAGAGAAGGCTCCAGGAGACCTTACTGCAGCCTTCCAGTACTTAAAGTAGTTTCAGTATAAGAAAAGTAGCGACAAACTTTTTAGCAGGACCTATAGTGAAAGGACAAGGGGTAATGGTTTTAAACTAAGAGAGGGTAGATTTAGACTAGACTAGCTAGCAGGAAGCAGTTTTTTTTATTACAGGAGTGGTGAAACACTGGCACAGGTTGCCCAGAGAGGTGGTAGATGCCCCATTCCTGGAAACATTCAAGGTCAAGCTGGATGGAGGCCCAAGTAACCTGATCTAATTGAAGATCTTCCTGCTTATTGCAGGGAGAGTTGGACTAGATGACTTTTAAAGGTCCCTTCCAACTCAAACTATTCTATGGTTCTATGAGAATATCTTTCTCCTCCCTACTCTTCCAAATCCTCATTTGCTCATTGGCTGTAAAACTAGCTGTACTTTACATGGCATCACACGTGGTAAATACTTCAACGTGACAGAAGATAGGACAGGATTAATGAGTTATTTCTCTCATTTGAAATGGTTCATAGGTTTGGTGCCAGGTACTTGACAGCTTCTACAAGTGCATTTAGTTTTCTACGGTTGTTTTTCCACCTTTGTCTGTTCTAATAGTCCATGGAAAATGCAGTAGTAGCTCAGTAAGGGACATGGGGAAATTGGTGCCTGAGGTGCCCTGTAAGTCTTTTCCAGCTTTTGACCTGCAGATGGTGCTGGTTCCCCAGGCTCTACACGGAAGTTGAGTAACTTCTAGAAGTCCCATTTTAGCCAAATACATAGCAAAACATCTTAATCTACTAATTTTCAATGATAACACATATATGTATCACTTCTAATAATGCAGTATCTTGGCAAATACCACTTTAAATGCAATGGGTTTTCAATTTCAAGAGACTTTGAACTTTGTTAGAGAATTTAAAATGTGTGTTAATTCATCAGATTTCCATTATATTTTTGTCAATCAACTATGAAAATACGTTTTAGTTTAAAATCAGAATTTTCTTTTAAATTTTTTACTGATTTATCAATGGAGTACAACAAAATTTGACTGTCTTGGAAAACTTGAAAACAAGTCTAGCAATGCTGCTTGAAACTGCTAGGTGGCATATGAGCAGCAGGTATACTCTGAAATGGAAACAACAATTGTATAACACAACGCTGAGAAAGTTTTCACCAACACAGAGTTCTGTTTATAGAAATAGGAATCTGAGCAATTGTCATGTCTCTAAATCCTGTTTTTATTAGTAAGTCATAACGTTTAATAACCACATTCAAAGATCTCCTGTATTTTTTCAGCTATAAAGCTTGTTCTATATCATGTTCCAAAAACCACAGGAAAACTGGAAAAATGTAGCTTGGATTTGGGTAGTAATTACATTTTTATTTCCTTAAAATTATACCTACTTATACCTACACAATTTGAAAAAGCTTTCTATCACACAGTGAATAATATCAGATCATGAAAGAAGTACAACTGTTTAACTGCTGTTTAGGCTTAGATGGGTCTAAAGAACACTCAGACTCAGACTTAAAGCACTCTACTGTGGACCAGGTCTCAGAAAACCAGTCAGTATGTCTTTATTGTTCCAGTCAGGCTTGTGTGGTTGCCTAGATGTTTATAATCCTCCTGTTATCCCAATGAAGCTGTAAAGGTCTCTAGCTTTCCCCAACAACTCCTACAGGTCTAGCTTATTGTCAAATGTATGAGGATATGAAAACAGAACAAACACCTTTTTTGTGTATTCAAGTAATATCCTAAATACCTTCATTTTTCAGCTCTCCTACACCCTTCAGATCTTCCAAGATAGCAGTTCAGCAAAAGATACATGATATTCTCTTAGGAAATGCTTTAATGTAACTGAGAGTTGCAGAGAATAAATTAAATGTAAATCTTTGTCCTGTATCGTCCGGGGGATTTTATTTTAAATCTATGAAATGGTTTTCTACATAATTTAGATCCTTTTTTAAAAAAGAACAAGAAATACTATAGAGAACTTTAGATGTAAAAGGCACGTGTATGCATCTGTTTTCCATTTTTTAAATATTTTTATGCTATTTATATGAGATTAATAAATATACAGGACTAGCTTTACTTTCAGCTGTCTTTTTATCAAGAACACTAACAGGTTCTTTGTCTGCAGGAAGTTGTAACAAGCAGCACTGGATGGCAAACTGATCTTTATGAAGTTGAAAAACAACTGAAAGATGTAAGTTTCCTGTACAATGTTACAAGTACAAATCTGTATCAAGATACATAAAATTGTAAATTATCACCAGATATGTTTTTGGGTAGTATGGAACCTCAGAGGGTATGTTTCCCTCTAAAATATAATATGTCACAAATTAATTTGAAATCGTTTCCAAAAAAAAGAATAATTCTATCATCTTTGGAAAACCTTGCTTCCAATATCAGAACAAAGTGGTTGCTGACAAAACAAGAGCCCTAAGTAACCTGGTCTAACCTTGAAGCTGACACTGCCTGGGATGGCATGAGGTTGGATTAGAAACTTCCTGAGGTCCCTTCTAACCTGAGTAATCCTATGATCCAATCAGGAATAAAATCCATGTCCTTGTTCTTACAGATTTCAAGTTGCAATGATACGATTTTAGTTGGATCCATTTTCAGGTTCTGTTACTTTGTATTTTATTTTATATTTGAGCATTTGGGTGTGACTCGGGAAAGCCTTTGTTTTTAAGTCATTTTCACATTCCAAGAAACAAGCCAATCAGTGTATAATACTGCTGCAATTTTAAGTTATGCTCAACAACCTGACTTATCTTTCCAAATTAAGCTGGGTTTTATTTTTTGTACAGGCAAGATTACTACAATTTGCAGCAGAATTAACTAGCTCATCTTTAAACTGTATAATATATAACTTAACATTTTTATGACAACTTATACTCTTAAAATCTGATAAATTACCAGAAGCTTTTTTGTTCTTCTGTCCCTTTCATGAAGGCTCTTGAGAAAAACCGACAGTGGCTACTGTATGACCAGCAACGTGAAGCCTATGTCAGGGGACTGCTTGGAAGGATCTTTGAGCTTGAGCAGAAGTCAGGAATAGTTAGCCAACAAGAATCTAAAGAATACAATTCAGAAGGTATTGTCTTTATTTTTTTCCCCACAAGTGACCCAAACTATAATTACCTATGGAATAAGTTTTCTGAAAACAAATTATAGCGCAATTAAACAAAATCAAGACTTTCTTCCCAACGTTTTAGTTTCTTAATGGTAAAACTTGGTTAAGTAAAATTTCTTTGCTTCTTGTTATCTAGCTACATTACTTGATCAACAGTATTTCATGTTCTTATCTACTTCAAAGAATGTTTTTAACAGCCATGACACTATTAGCAACCTCTTTGCGGAAAGTGTTGAGGCAAATATGTGTCTCCCATCCTTCAAAGTACACTTTCAACCTACATAATGGAAGCATTAAGGATTTACTAGCTAGGTGTGGATCAGGTTTTTTAACTTTTTTTTTTCAAAATAAATATTATAAAAATGACTCAAGACTGCCACGTTCTTTACTCACCTGAACAGCTCTTATAGAGCATGAAAACCTGTGGTAGGTTTTGGCACCTATCCGAAAGTGTGTTTCGCAATATGGATCTGGCCACCTTTAGCTCACATCTGTGCTATGTAGTTCATCAATAATGAGCACCCTCTCAGTACCATGCATTCAGATAGATTTGAGTTCCGATTGACCAGCATGTGGAATAAAGTTAAAATCATGTTGAATGGAAGAACCAGAAGGAGTTTGCTTGCTTTTCTTGTTATCAGAGTATTAATTTCACATATGCTGCAACTGACCTGCAAGGTAAATTCACTAAATAGAACTGGCATCATCTGGAGTAAGACTATGTTCACAGATACTTACCACTTACTAATTAATGTGCTGTGGCTTTGTTTCTGTATTACTGCTTGAATCTTTATGGAAAACTGTAAAATACCATCATTTTGGTTTGGTGCTGTTTAGAAATCTATGAACAGTATTTTAGAGGGAGGAAGACTGAAGTAGCTCACCAGGAAATGTTACTCATGAGTTACCGCAGTCAGAGCAGCCAGGAGACTGAGAATAAGGGTATAAGGAAGTTTTCCTCCTCAAGCAGCTAGACAGTAGCAGAGGTCCAAGTTTCTAAGAACCTTGCTATACAAGGTGAAAGCAGATACGACTTTCCAAGGAAAAACTTTGTATCTCTCTAGAAGATCTTACTACCCTATAAAGGAGTATTGCTAAGGAGAAGGTATGGCTTAGCTCATAGAATCGCCAAATGATTTGGGTTGGAAGGGACCTTAAAGATCACCTAGTTTCACCCCCCATGCTGTGGGCAGGGACACCTCCCCCTAGACCAGGTTGCTCCAAGGCCCATCCAACCTGGCCTTGAACACTTCCAGGGAGGTGGCACACAGATCTTGTCTGGGCAACCTGTGCCAGTGTCTAATGACTCGCACAGTAAAGAACTTCTTCCTAATATCCAGTCTAAATCTGCCTTCCTTTAGTTTGAAACTGCTTCCCCTTGTTCTATCACTTCACGCCCTTGTAAAAGTCCCTCTCCAGCTTTCCTGTAGCCTCTTCCAGGTACCGAAAGGCTGCTCTAAGGACTTCCCAGCGCCTGCTCTTCTCCAGGCTGAACAACTCCAGCTCTCTCAGCCTCTTTTCATAGGAGAGGTGCTCCAGCCTCATACTCAAGGGGAAGGAGAATGGTTAAGCAAGAAGCTTTGAAGAATGAGGGGAAGCCTTCAATAGGGAAAGTACAAAGGCAAGGAACTTGTAGTGTCAAAAATCAGCAAAGCCTGTGAAATTCTGCATTCCTTGTTCTGATTTTGGGTATATTTTGTAAATTCTGGTTTCCGTAGGAGTCACTAGCCAAGAAGCAGGAATTATCCAAGTCCTTTTTATTTGCAATTTAAAAGTAAATGATGGCATACAACTTGAAGAAGATAGTCTACAAAAGAAAACGGGTAGCCTGGCTTTAGCCAACAATGGTGAAGTAAGGTCCAACAGATTCCCAAGGTATCACTGGGGAGGGAGTAATGCCTGAACATTGGCTAAGGAGCCTAAATCTGGAAGTGAGACTGCTGTCTTTGGGCCTTGATTTCCATGTGTCAGTATGATGCATGAAGCCATCCATATAGCAATTATGTGTGGGACATGGAGATTGTGTAGTCAGGGCAAAGGAGGGTTAGTGAAGGAAGTGGCTGTAGCCCAGAATACTGCATGCAAGCCAGGTTGCAGTTTTCTAGGAACTATATTGGAAAGGAGATGTTTCTGCATTAGAAGTATTGAAAGCTGTTTTTACTGAAGTTTAGTGCCAATCTGTGTAATAGTTGTGTAATAGCCTAGAATGCCAATTTCTATCAATATGCCTTAAAATGCTGTCAAGGATTTGGTGTTCTGATTTTTAAGTGATTTCCCTCCCCACACACACATTACTATCTCAATTATTTCTAACTCATTAAGGTCATCTACAAGAGGAAATGCAAAAACATTATGACCAGCTGTTACTAACTGCTAAGAGTGATCTTGAGACTGAAAGACACACTGTAACCCAGCTGAGATCTGAACTTAACAAATTCAAAAAGAAGCATGAAGAAACACAACAAGAAATAACAAGTTTAAACGCCTTATTGCAGTCACGAGAAGTTGCTGAAATCAAGACTCTAGAAAATGAAAATAAAATGAAAGGAGAGAAATTGCAGAGACTAAAACAAGAGAATGAAACTATTAAAGGACAGCTCAGGGAAGAAAAGAAAAAGTCTGAAGATCTTTTATGTCAGGTAAGTGGATGCATTTGGAGTTTTAAAATCATTAGCAAAGAATCAAAAGAGCTGAAAAGTCATACTTAACCAGAGTGGACCATCACTCGCTTGCTCTGGTAACTGCAAGTATAGGTATATCTAGGTATATCTAGACTCACATCCTTGTGGTTAAAACTGAATTCTTTCTTTAATATATTGGCTTGAATCAAAATCCAAACTTTTGTGAAATTTCCTTGTTTAAACAAGGAACTTGTTCACTTATTTCCCTGGTCTTGTGGTACACAAGAGGGAGAAGTTAGAGAATACTTGATTGATTCTTACCTAGTTCATCCTCAAGGTTAATAGTAAGTGGGAACAGGAAAGGTAAAAATTGAAGTCCATACATGTTGTTTTATCATGCGGCCCCAGCTATGGAATATCACTGATACTTGTTGTCACCTGGCTGCTGCAGATACACACGTGGGCTTGTAGTCTCCTGCTTACTGGATAAGCAGCTGTATCCCTGGATAGTGGCTCCAGCCAACCATTGTGGCCATGCAGCTGGGGTTTGCTTGTTTGTTTTTCCACAGAGATGAGTTCCTGCATTTGGTTCTCTATACAATGCCATGGCTAAGAACTGTGCAGGCACATCTGAGTACTAGAAAGCAATGGCCAGATAAGCAAGGGAAGGGATGGACCTTAAGTATGTTGCTGTTGCTGAAGACTGCTATGGTAGAAACCGCTGAAAAAAGTTCTGCAATTCCCTGTAAAGCCCAAGAAGTGCCTGTCAGGCAGGCTGTTCAATATGTGTGGTTCACACTGTTGCCAGATCTGTTCTGTTGCTTTTGCATCAGGTTCTAAATGTTTGTAGGCTTGCTCACCTCCCAGAGAGTACTGTGATGACTTCAGTGAAATAATTCTGTTCATATGTGAAGTTCCTAATTCTTCCTTCTTTTTTTGAGCCCAATAACTTTAGCCCCTCTGGCTGATTAGAGGTGGGGGAAGACATGCTATATGTTTGTATTTAAAAATACTCAGTGCTTACCTTCTTTTTTTTTTTTTTTTTGAATAATCATGAAGGCTTTGCCCCTTCCCCTACATGAAGAGCTACAGTGGTGTCTTGGAATATTCCTATCAGTATCGTGACGCTAACAAAAAAAAAATGTTGTTTCTTCTGGACATGAAATTATGACCTCATATCTGCTGAGAAGAAACTGGAAAGTCCTCCTTGAAGGACTGTCCTCAGGGCATCCAAATAAGAGAGACTTGCTACTGGGAGAAGTTTGTGGTCAATAACAAAGCAAAGTAGAACTGAAATTTGAAATATGAGAACAAAATTTACAAGGCACCAAAGTAGACTAAAACCAGAACAACAGTTTAGCTCTTTAAACACAGACTGGTTCTCTCTGGTTAATAATGATCAAAAGGTGTTGATTTATTTTTAATTTTTTTTTGGCAGCTGAACAACAGCATTCACTGTAGAAGTTGATACACACTGATGACAGAGGATATTTCTACTTTTTTCAATGATAGTCCATTATAGTATAGTACTTTGAGTCTTAAACTTGTTCTCTTCTATTTAAAAAAAAAAGTTGCATTGATTGTTTTTTTTAACATCATGGTATGTTAGTGCAAACATAGGTTTTGTGTTTATATTTTGGCTTGCATCCTAGCAATTACCTAGGAAAGTTCAGTTTTGGGTTTTGTTTTTTTGTGGTTTTTGTTTTGTTTTTTAACTACAGCATCATCCTGCTCAATGCAATGATATTGTTTCCTTGGGATTTTCCCCAGAGAAGTAGATATTTAAATTGGGTTTCGCTATTGCATAACAGGCACACATTTTTTTGTTGGCATTGAAATAGAAAAGTTTACTTCCATCCCTCTTTAGATTCATTATTTGCTAAGCTTATTAACTGTTGTATGAGGAAGTTCTTTATTACAAATGTTTTTCTTGCCTTGGTAGGTGCAACTTCTTCGTAAATTGTTGCTCAAACATCAGGAGGAACACTCTAGGATAGCTTTGTTGGAACAACAGGTACTGAATTATATGCTAAGATGCTGATATGTATTATGCTCGAAGGCTTTCTAGACTAACTTTTCACATTCAAGAATGAGTAATATATTAAAGTAATATTATATATGAATATTCAACTGTGAATAATCTCTTGATGCTTCTAAAAGCTTCTAAAATTTTGATGCATCTGTCAAGAGGAAAATCTGCAACCTTTTATAAAGAGGGTGTGATCAAACCTGATGCTATTTTCTCCACAATCACTTGTTCAATTGTACAGCCTCAGATTAGATATCGGAAGCATCCTAAAACCAATCAGCTTATTGAAGTTTTGTAATTTGTAATTTTGTAACTCTTGATAAAGTTACATCAGTAATTTCATTGCCATTTTTTCCATCTTCTTTGTTTTTTCCCACACATTCTTACAGATCTATTTGATGCTATTGGGAAAAAAAGACATTTATTTGCTACGCTTGGGTGTACAGTGTTACCCATAGTTTCTGTACAAACTCCCTTGATACAAGAATGATCCTGGAGTATAAACTGGTGTTTTTAATGAGAACTTGCACTGTATGCTTTTCTATAAAATGTTCAGTTTAAGATTGCAAGACACCTTGAAATACTCTTCAACCAAAATAACTTCAAACTTCACCTCTATTAAGGGAGAAGATTTTAATAATTGGGCATATATGAATTTCACTGTTGTGAAAGCAACAAGTGATTTTTATTTTTTTTTAAAATCCTATTTTAGGATATGATAGCAGAATAAAAGTTACTTTAAATAAATAAAGGAGAAACACTTCTCTCTGTCTGCCCCCCCGCAGTTCTTAAAAATTCTGACTTCAGTTCTTTACTTTTCACTTTGGGGGGGTTGCCAGATCCAGATGTGCACCACAGACTTTGAGAATGAAAAGCTCGATCGCCAGAACTTACAGCATCAGTTAAACAAAGTCCATAAGGAACTGCGCAGGGCCAGGGAACAAATAAGCCGCCTGGAACCTCTGGTACGTACTGTATAACTTGCAGGGGAATTTAGTCAGGGATTTTGCATAAGCGTACATATTTACACTTTGGGATCTTATTTCAAGTGTAGTGAATCTTCTGTTAATGTCATCAGATATTCACTGTAGGCCCTTAAATCCTTTAGGTATGTGGCCCCAAGGTGCAGAACCCAGTGTCAATTAGCTACAGCACGGAGAAATAGTACTGCAGGAGATCCAGAACAGTCAGGTTCCTGAAGGGAACATAACTGTATTTTGTGTCACAATGTGTGTCTAGTTTTGTCTGTTACACAATGAAAGAGCTGCAATGTGCTTCCGCTCAGACTTGCTGCTACTGAACAAGTCACTAGCCTTAAATACAGAAGTTGAATTCCTCTGATACATAGGGATGGGTCATTAAAATCTGAGTTTTTCGCTTCCAAAAAGAAAAGCTCCCTATTACAATGAACAAAGACATTTGTTGTATTGTGAAGGCCAGGGTGTGTTTGCTTATTATATAAGCCCAAAGCAAGCCACTTAGATTTGAGCCCTAGACTTAATGGAGAAATTCATAGGGAAGGAATAAGTATTATGCAAGCCATTGATCTGTTTTGCTCTGTTGTATCTAGGATTGCCCTGGTCTTGAGCAGAAATGCACTTTGACTATTGGTGCTTCTGGAACTCTACAATAAATTCTCTTGTAAGATTAGGTGCTAAGAAGCTGGAAGAGTAGCTGTCAAATAGACAATTAGGGACAGCCTTCACGCACAGAAACTTCACACATGAATCTGCAGGAGAAGAGAATTACAGCAGAGTTTTTGGGAAGGTAACTAGGCAGCAATCTACACAGAGGGGACTGAGGTGTCATTTTATTAAGGACACATAGTGTGTGAGTAGCTAGGAAGATGGTTGGGGAAGGATTCCCAGTCAGACGTTGTGGGAAACCTGTCTTAAATAGTCTGCAGAAAAGCTACCCACAATCTAATTTAAATGTGGTGTTAGAATTGTACAACAGGCTCTCTTATTAACACGAGTAGTGTAACTGCATTTAGCCATCTTTAAAAGTCTTCCCTTAGTGCACATGAGGCTCATGTGCATCAAACCTTAGTATCTTTTCCTACAGTAATTCATCAGTGCACACGTGCCCCAGTCTTAAACTAAAGCTTTTCCTCTTTCAGAAATTCCAGGAATCTGGATGTATGGAGCCACAAGAAGATTTGCAAGCTGCATTTGAAGAGAATCTGACTGCATATGACATGAATCCTTCCCTGAAACATTCAAGCCTTCTTGATGAAAGTTTTCTTGACTGTCCCAAATGCAAAGTGCAGTATCCAACAAGCCAGCACAGAGAATTACTAGCACATATTGACTTCTGTACAGCTTGACCTCCAAATGGACTTACTATATTTGCTTTATACACATTGCCAGTATGCTTTTCTACAAAGGCAAAAGATCTTTTTAGAGCTTTTTTCTTAAGGTTATATAAAGGAATACTAGTTTTATAATTCAGATCCACAAAAACATTATAGTAATTTATTTAGCATCAAATATTTTACCCGACATTTTTGCAAAAAACAGCTACTGCATTTTTTGTTTCAAATGGAAATATTTTTAGAATTAGGAATATCTTAAGATAGTAAACTACTGGCTTATATTTTTTTTTGCACTATTAAAAACAAGAACAGTAAAAGCACACCTATTGTGTCAGGCTTTATTTTAATGTTTGGCATATCCAGTTCTTGGCTGGTGAATCCTGATGATTGTGCTTGTACCTTAACTGACAGTAGTAGCTGCAAAAGGGTTCTGGCACTAGTAGGTGCACTATATATATATTTATTTATACATAGTGTGTGTGTATGTATAGTGTGTATATATACACATATATATCACATACATGTGTAATGTATCACCATCTTGATACATTAAAACTCAGGAGGGTCATGTTAAGTGGTCCTTGCTGCTTAAGATTCATGTTGAAAACATCAGTCGTAAGTAGCTTGTTTTCCTGAACAGGGTGATTTAGAGCTCTCAAAAAATGCTGAACAAGGATTAAGCTCTTCTCAAGAAAAAAAATAAAAAATCATTGGGACAACAAACTTCCTAGCAAATACAAACTTCCTTGGTGCTGAACAAAAATACATTTCAGACAATATCAGATACCATTTTTGAAGTTTGGATATAGAAGTACGTTGAGGTAAACTTGTTTGCACTTCTGTATTCTAGAGGTTAGAGTTAGAAATGTCAGTTATTCAATCTGTTACATTTGACAAATGTCCCAGTTTAAAAGTCCAGTTTTTAATAAATTGCTCTACCGGATTTGAAGTGTCACTGTATTTTGGTATTAACACAGAAAACAAGTTAGCAAAAAAATCCCTTATGGATTTGCAGTCCTAGAATTCTTTTCCTCTAGCACCTACTGTAAACCTGGATCTGCTGCTAGCATTTTGTTCGTGCACCTGTAGTTAAGTCCAACTAGCAGTTCCTTCCACAAAAAATATTAAAGTGCGGACATTTTACAAAGATACACTAATTAAGATAAATTTGCTCCTTTAATAAGTTTACGGGTTGCTGAGGACAGTGAAATACCCAAGGTCTATCTTTCTCTGGTATACTGATTCTCTAATACAGCTTTTTCCATCATGCTTTGCTGCAAAACTGCATGCATTTGCCCCATAATGTTCACCCTAATGTGATGGTTAAACATTATTCTTAAATATGAGGGTGTTTTCCAAGTTATTTTCAATAACTATAATAATATCAAGTGATGTTATCAATTAAATCCAGTGTTTGTGAGACAGGAAATGTTAAAAGCTATTCTCTTTATTTCTGAAACATCTTTGCCAAATCTATTGCATTAGCTGCTATCCATCCACGTTTCAATTTCACTGATCTTGTCTCAGGCCAGTCTTTGAGTTTGACCATTTGCCTAATTGTAGCAACGGGTTTCTTGACCAAATATGATGAACTAAGGAGTAAAACAGAAATTATGCTTCAGAATACCAAGGTTTTGCTATGAGGGAAATTGTCTTAATTTCATGTCTTTATTTCTAAGCATCTTTTAAATTCAGATGATAACTATGCTTTTCATTTGCAGCCTAGTAATTTTAGTCTCTAATTAAACTACTTTTGGAAGTTTGTCTTTTAACAACACATTAATCAGTTAGTATTCTATTCCCAGTTGCATACTCGACATAGTTTCTGCAAAAGGAAATTCTGTTCTTTTATGTATTATAGATGAAATAAGTTTGTCTGCTACAGGTCAGCAGTGTTCTCTTCAGTAGTTCTGAGGCCACCTTAAATTAGCATAGAACACTTCCTCATTAAAAGCTGGTACTGTAGAGGGAAAGTCATAAAGCTGATAATGTGATAACTGTTAAAAAGTTTTGTTCATTTCCGCACCTCTTCTGAACCTTAACAATGCATTTAGTTCTGCTTGCTCAGTATTAGACCTAAGCACAAAAAAACCCCTTACTGATAAAATTATACACAACATCAGCGTGGTATATGTTGAAAAATACCAAAATTATATTCTACTGCATTAAAAGACCTATTTTGAAGGCAGAATGACAAATATTATTGTCATCACTTACATGTGACTAAAAACAACTATAAAACTCAGACTCTATAAAGAATGCAGATCATATCACTGCTTTTTTTAACTCTTCAGAAGCCAAGAAGGAATCTAGGACTGAAACTTTTTTATTCTAAAATTAAAAGAACAAGGAAAAGATCTATTGCTCTGCTCTCTAGTTATATGTAGGGAAGAGAGGTTTGTGCCTAATGAGCTCAACTTAATGCAAAGCTTTAGCTGGTAGTTCTTTGTAAGGTAGGAAGTAATGAAAAAACTTCTAGCACTTCTAGCACCTTGTATCTACTATTTCAGCAGTCTTTTTCTGAGTCATGTCCATTTCAGATCACAGAATTTCTGCTGTGTGGAAATTCAGTTAAGTTGGATCATTTGAAGATGCTGGTCCAGGGAAGTGTCTGGATTAATACAAGGGTTCAACAATACTAGTGTATTTTATTTTATACTAGAGTTGATGAGGCTTTCTACAGGCAGCTGAAAGCAGCCTCGCAACTACAGGCCTTGGTCCTCATGGGGGATTTTAACTACTCTGATACCTGCTGGAAGACTTACACAGCCAGCCATTCACAGTCTAGGAGGTTCCTGCAGATCGTTGATGACAACTTCCTAATGCAAATGACAGATAAGCCGACTAGGAGAGGAGCGCTGCTGGACCTTGTACTCACCAACAAGGAGGGTCTTGTTGAAGCAGTGATGGTCAATGGCAGCCTTGGCTGCAGTGATCATGAGATGGTGGAGTTCAGGATCCTGTGTGGGAGGAATAGAGTACTTAGCAAGACCAGAACCCTGGACTTCCGCGGGGCCAACTTTGGCCTCCTCAATTGATTGTTAAAGGAAGTCCCATGGGACAGGGTGCTAGATGGTAAAGGGGCTCAAGATAGTTGGTCAACATTCAAGGACCACTTCTTGCAAGCTCAGGATCAGAGTGTCCCAATGGGTACAAAATCAAGTAAGGGAGCTAGGAGACCAGCATGGTTAAACAAGGAACTGCTGGGCAAACTCAAGTGGAAAAAAAGAATCTATGGATCATGGAAGGAGGGGCTGGTCACTTGGGAGGAATATAGGACGGTTGTCAGAGGATGTAGAGAGGCAATTAGGAAAGCCAAGGCCTCCTTGGAACTTAACCTTGCAAGTCAGGTCAAGGATAATAGAAAGGGCTTTTTCAAATACATAGCAAATAAAACTAACACTAGAGGCAATATAGGCCCACTGATGAATGAGGTGGGTGCCCTAGAGACAGAGGATATAAAGAAGGCAGAGGTGCTGAATGCCTTCTTTGCCTCTGTCTTTACTCCTGCAGGCTTTCCCCAGGAGCCCCTGATCCCTAAAGCCCCAGAAGAAGTCAGGATAAAGGAGGAGTTTGCCTTGGTAGATGAGGATTGGGTTAGGGATCAGTTGAGCAATCTGGACATCCATAAATCGATGGGTCCGGATGGAATGCACCCAAGGGTGCTGAGGGAGCTGGCAGAGGTCATTGCTAAGCCACTCTCCATCATCTTTGGTAAGTCATGGGCAACAGGAGAGGTGCCTGAGGACTGGAGGATAGCAAATGTCACTCCAGTCTACAAGAAGGGCAAGAAGGAGGACCCGGGTAACTATAGACCGGTCAGCCTCACCTCCATCCCTGGAAAGGTGATGGAACAACTTGTTCTTGGCACTATCTCTAGGCATATCAAGGATGAGGGGGTCATTAAGAGCAGTCAACATGGTTTTACCAAGGGTAAGTCATGTTTGACCAACCTTATAGCCTTCTATGAGGAAATAACTAGGTGGATGGATGATGGTAGAGCGGTAGATGTGGTTTATCTCGATTTCAGTAAAGCATTTGACACTGTCTCCCACAGCATCCTCGTAGATAAGCTGATAAAGTATGGGCTTGGTGATCAGGTAGTGAGGTGGATCAAGAACTGGTTGAAGGGAAGAAGTCAGAGAGTTGTAGTCAATGGGACAGAATCTAGTTGGAGGTCTGTGACTAGTGGAGTCCCTCAGGGGTCGGTACTGGGACCGGTGTTGTTCAATATCTTCATCAACGACCTGGATGAGGGTACAGAATGTACCCTCAGCAAGTTTGCTGATGACACTAAGCTGGGAGGAGTGGCTGACACACCAGAAGGTTGTGCTGCCATTCAGCGAGACCATGTGTAACAACTGATTTATTTTACACAAAGAAGAGCTTCTTGTGAAATACTAACAATTGAAAGATGGCTCTCATTTTTCTTGCATCAAATGGATCAACTTGTAATAATTTACTTGCTTGTGCAGCCTTTTCTTTTGGTTTTGATTACCCTCTTTCACACAGCTATTTGCCATGCGCCAATAACTGTACTACAGATGTTTAGGCAAACTAAAATAAACCATTTAACTACACAGATAAAAAGTGGCAGAAAGGTGGTAGTGCTGGTTATGCTGTAAAAGAATCGTGCTGAACAGCACAAATATTTAGAGACAACAGGATATCACTGCTCACCTGGCAAAGAACACCAATGTAAATGGTGCAGTGTCTTCAAGAAAACTAGGGGGAATATTGCTCTCGTGACATCTCCATAACAAAGCAGAGAGAGGTGTGTTTACAAGCAATAAAAATGTAGCAGCAGAGGAGCTCTAGGCATTTCCATTTTAAAGTGGTAATCAACCTGCCTATTAGCTTCCATATCCTGTAACCTGACTGAACTGTTAAGATTACAGTAACAGTTGTGGCTATGGGTTTACCTTAAAAAAAATAAGCAATTTTCTCTAACATACAGGAAAGATGCAGCAACTATAGTAATACAAGCTATATTACATACAGTGGGACTATACAACTCAGAATGCTGCTTGCAGCATTTCTAGAGCTTTTCCTTCCTTTAATCTGGAAGATGTGACAGGATTAGGTAGCCAAGTGGTGCCCGCAGTAAGGAACAGTCCTGCTGAAAGTCTCTGGATGTTAAAAATATGTCTGTGTTGTCAGTATGGGGGTCTGTCTGTGTTTTTGAAGGCAGCCAGCCAGAGCAAGGCACTTATGTATCCCCCCAGGGAAGGGCAGTCTCTGAAATCACCTGCACAGCAAGTGGTTGTGTTGCAGAATTCTGCAGCATAGGTGGGATTTTAAAAGGTGGGGAAGGAAATCAAAGTGTTGTACCTAACAACAAAGAAGAGAAGATGAAGAATTTTAGACCAAATCAACCTAACTTCAATTCCTGGAAAAAACCCACTGGCACAGAACTGGTAGTGGGAATCATCACAAGTTCTCTTAACTGAGCAAGTGGTGTGGGTAGGGAAAAAGCAAAAAATGTGCTAACATGGACCTTTTGTTTCAAATGTCAGTTTCATAACAATGTAGGGAAATACAGTTATTTCCTCTAGTCTATAAAACGGATGGCACAACTGGCCAAAAAGCTGCATTATGTAATTAAGAATAAATAATTTATAGCCCTAAGAACATAAGTGCAGCAAAAAATGGATCTTTGTTCTGACTCGCATGGCCAGAACATACAGTGTCTCTGATAAGCAGACTGAAGGGGATGCCTAGGGTATAGCCTAAGGATAGGGGATGCATTTGTGGGACCTTCTAATTATCTCAAGCTTTAAGAGCCAGAAGTGGTTCCCATGTGTTAGTACCTCTCAATGGATTTCTCTTCTAGCATTCCTTTAAGCCCATTTTAAAACATGAAATTACTAAGAATAATGTACTAGACAATTCCACGGTAGCCTATCTGATTCCAAAACTATTTATATTTTCATACTGCTAGGGTACACATAAAATCTGACACTCCAAGGCGGGAACTGAGTGCTCTTTAGAGGACAGTAGGAATTTTCAATTTATCAACACCAATGATCTGAAATAAATAAGATGAAGGACGTAGGAATTATCAACTACTAAAATGCAAAATAAATAGTAAGACAGTATATTGGCTCCTTCAGGAAGTTTCCCGTCATTTACAGTAAACAGAAAGTTGAACGTGACTCAGCATCCCACCTGCATGATTTTGCAACAGTTTTACAACGTGATGAATAAACAGACTCTTGCGTATTTTACACATAAGCCTTCATTTCTGGTCAATACAGGTGAGACTTTTAGCTGGAATCTTGTATCCAATTTTAAGTATTGTACTTCAAGAACAATTTAGACTAATGTGAATGCAGTAGGAGTCTTTCAGATTTCCAATCAAATTAATGACAGAATCAGGGTTATGCAGCCTAGAAAAGATCATGAAGAAAAATGACAATTTCATACAGAGGAAATAAATAAAGTCTTCCTATGCTCAGTGGGACGAGTAACAAGCTTAAAATTGCAACAGGAGAAATTTCAACATAAGGAAAGTCTTTCTGGTGGTTGAAATAGTGAGCAGTGAAACACATTGCTTACAGAGGCTGCAAAATCTCCACCACTGGAGATTTAGAGGGGCATTTATGTACCTATCTAAACCACTCCTGACAGGCCTTGGATCAGGGATGTCAGCCACACGATTTCTCAGTCCCCTGAAGCCCTATTTTTAATGACATGTATAGACCTGCAAACAACACACCGTAAGATTTAAATTAAAAAAAAAAATGGGTAACACGATGTTTTTTCTGCAATGACTCTTTATGTTATTTTACTCCATGCAAAATTAGTAGCTACCACATCAGAAGTCAATGTAACAGTTTAACTTCACCTTGTTTCTCACTTGGAAAATTATTGGTGTTCCTATGGCTGCATAAACTTCCAGTCTGAGCAGACAAAGTAATTTAGAATCAATATTTCCACTCACACACCTCAACCCCACTGAAACAAAATAAATGATACAAGTGCAACTTGGTGTCACTTAATTCCCCAGTGCTGGGAAGTGCCTCATTCCCACAATGTTTTAATGAACAGTGCCATGATGTCCGGTTCTTTGGCATCTGGGGAGTTTGGGAACACATTCAGGAAGCCAGCATACTTGGTGGGAACCACCCAAGCCAGTGAGAAACGTGACTCCTCAAGAAAGGTGAGGTGTGCAGAAAGGAGGTGCTGTAGAATATTCACAGCTGTAAATTCTCTTCTAGCACTGGCTGCCTGTAACAAATGAGTCTCTTGCAAAAAAAAGCAGACTTCAAACAGGACACTTATCCATGAAGTGAGACCTCCCCTTACACCCAGTCCCCCTTCAGACCTGGAACAAAGCTCCCCACCAGTAGTCAGAGACATACACTTCTGGTTGGTCAGAGAGACAGCAAGATGAGTATAAGTATTTCATACTGAAGTAATGGTTTCAAAAAGAAAGAGCAAGATAAGGTGCCTCAGAATATCCTGTAAGAAACACACCTGGGACCTTACCATAGTGATATCCAGCTGGCTTCTCAACAGAAGTGTGGCCAGGTTTAATTTCCCTGATCAACTCAAAACTGACGACAGAAACCTGATTCAGCTCTTATTAGAAAGCACATCTACTGAGAGTATCAGCAGCAGCTCTGCTTTTGCCTGAGGCATTGCTCAGTAATGCTGCTGCTCCCGCTTGAAACTGCAGTGCCACTGGCACATAGCTTCTGATGAATGGAACACAGGCAACTGAGACTCCCCAGTAGAAACAGGGACTAGTTCTTGACATGATCACACAGAGCCATAGAAGCATCTGGTATTTTCAGTGGACACTGGAGTGGGTGAGCTTGTTACTACATCAAGACAAACAGATGCACTTATATTTGCACTGCAAGTTTAAAATCGTCCCTTGGACATTGGTATAAATGCTTCAGCTCACTGATATGAAAATATACAGTGGGTGAGCAGTTAGAAAACTGCCTAAAAATCAAAATAAATCAAAACAGATTTGTATTTGAAACAAACCTTACAACGCCATAATTTCTTCCAAGCACAGAATTAATAGCACCCAGAAGCAGAACAGCAGCAGTATGGTACATCAAACCAAAAATGAAAATAGAATGCTAACCTGGGTTCCAATTTATCCTAAAACCCTTATTATATAGACACAGCTTGAGTCACCTACAAGCTTGGAACCTCTTTTGTGAAGACAAGGAGTCAACATTTCTAACGCAATGAATCTGAATTACTTAGCAAACATTAAATATGCAATGCATCTGTTACAGAGGTCAGTCCTGTTTACTCATTGTGATACAGCTGACGAAAACAGACCCAAAGACTTAAGCACCAATCTACATGCAAGAGGATGCATAAATAAGGTAAAACCCTTTACTAGGTCATGTCCAAGTGGAACAAGAATCCCCACCTCCCAGAATCACCTAGCCCAGGAGGTCCCGCCCTCTGGGAAGATTTCTTATGCCCAAGAAATGAACAAACTGAACTATCCCCATCTGTTGTGACAGTTCAAGGTTGTCAGGGGAACAATCTGAAAAACAGAGCTTGATTTATGGTAGCACAGCCCTTATCTGCCATAGAGAAGTCACAGACTCAAGGCTTTCATTCAGGACAAAACAAATCACAAAAAAGGAAACAAGACTTTTCCCTGCTAGGCTACCTAACCGGCTCTACAGAGGTCCCGGCAACTTTTACTTAACCTAGAACAATGAAATCCAAGTTCACTCCATGTTTCACCACTTCTGAGCATGAAGAGCACATAGGTTGAAAAAACAATATAAGTTAAGCAAATGTAACAGGTTTCCAAGCATTCTGTTAATCTCTGCATTGCCATAAGCACATGTGGAGCGTGTACCACTCACAGCATCCACCTATTACAGTAATGCCAGAGTAGCTCTACCGAGGTTATGATTCCTCCCTTCCTCAGATTCCACGTTGTGATGGTTGCTATTATTGTAGCTACCCAACAGCAAATAAGGCTTTTGTACTTCATGGGAGGGAAAAGAAAACTATTTTTTTAGATAACAGATCCATTAGACCCATGACTAATTAGACTGGTTCTGTTCCTGCAAGGAGCTCCCTTGCATTTGATAAAAGCCCATGGAAACGTGCATGTCTCTTCACACCTCTGCTGTCCTCAAGCTCAGGATTTTGTACACAGGTCAGTGTGAAGCTCACTCACTAATGGCATACTAAAAGCAGCATTTTGCTTTGGTTCTCCTGAGCAAACAACTGGCTTATGCAAAGTAAGTACGGTTCTCATTCACACCTAAGGACCAAAGCTAAAGGTGATCCTTTCTAATGAACATCAAGGACCTATCCAGGTACTTCCACACATAATCTCATTATCAAACCTTCTGATCCTCTGTGGAATTCCTTTTCTTCCTGACTGAAAATATCTTACCTTCTTCAATAACGCTGGTTTGGGTGTTTCCCTCCCCATTTTCCTCCCCCCATGCTGTTTCAAGTGCATTTACCATGAATTGACAGGATCAGTTTCTAATTTCATTTTCCACTAATGCCAAAGAGGCTAAAGATTTCATTTGAAACACAAAGTGCATTTATCTGTGCTACCATTTCTAGCTGTCCCCCACCCACCCTGTTAACGCCCTTCAAGTTTTCACACAGATAGAACCAGACTTCTAATGATGGCTCTTTCCCAAATCCCAGCCTTTATTCAGAGCCGACCACATCGCAGCTACTGCCAGCTGCTCAGAACTTCGGGGCTAGTTTGTCAGCTTGTATAAAGTCCCAAACCCGTGAGGCTGTGGCACCTGGAAGGTATTTGCTATATTTCAAGATCTGCTCATCATTTTATAGAATCAGTCCACAGCACAGCCAACATAAATTATGGCTAGATATGTCAAGTTTTCATCATGAACAGGAATAATCATCCTCAGAAGTTCTATTAAATTTGCTGGAACTTTTTTTTCTCCCAGCAAATTACGTAGAATAAAATATGTGTTTCAAGACACTGCCAGTCACTTGTGTTGCTGGCTGCCAAAAAAAAAATTTTTGCAAGTTTTCATATTGTCTTGAGTTCATAGCTCACAGCAGCCACCCACTTATCAGCAAATCTGCCCACATTTCAGTCAAAGAAATCAGCGGGAATTAGTAGAAGCATCTCATCCATCTGTTTAAGCTGCCCTGCAAGCTCCCTGTTTGATGAGACAGCACAGATAGTTAGAACCACTTACAGCACGAAAGAAAAACATGCTAATTAAAATCAGCGCAAATTCCACACTGGCAAAGGTGTGGGAAGTGGTCCAGGAAAGATCTCATTCTTGTCATTCCTCATTAGATCGTCCCTTAGAAGGACCAAGTTTCTGGAATCCCCACTAATCTGGAATCTCCACTAATGGCATTGTGTAAGCGGTGACGGCAGGGTCACACCCAGGTACCACAGAAGCACCACCCAGTCACCCGGTGCCACTGGCACACCGATGTGGAATAACTCTCACCTAAACAAAAGGTGTAGCTCCATACGGCCAAGCCTGTAACTGCACCCTTAAGCACCTACAGTGGCACCAAGTCAAGCAAACTCATCCAGAGCTATCTAAAGTTATACAACCATTTACACAGTTTATGCAAAGATTTTATCTTCTTTTATGAGACATTACCTGCTTGTCTGTGACGATTTATACGCTTCACTCACAGCCCAGTTCTAAATCACCTGGAATGAAGAGCGTAAGTGGAAAGGCCCACTTCCATTTACAACTTGAGCAACCACTTTTAGCAATTAAAGTCCAGTGAAAGATGGTATTTTCTAGGTATGTCTTGATTTACCAGGCTTCTTCATCAAGAACTCATAACACAAGGCAGGTAAGACTCCGGATCAACTTAGTAAATGGACCCCAAAAACCAAGACAGCGCCACTTGCCCTCTGCACTGGACCATGGTTAGCACCAGCAGTGCACAGGGCTGCTGTTGCCAAACACCACTGTCAAGACACAAGGTGATGGGTAAATTGCTCTTGTTTTACCCTAGAGCAGTGCTGGTGACCCTGGGCTCACAAGAAGAGCTCTCAGAGGGGTCTGACAGCCATCCCCCTGTTTTAAGCCACACACAGCCCCGCAGCCGAGTGGAGCAGCCTGGGCAGCCTCCCCAGGTCATGGGCGCCCCAGAGGCCTGCCTGTGGAGCAGGGCAGGCCAGGACCAGCCCTGGAGGAGGCAGCCAGGCCTGGGACCCTCAGCGTGGAGGCGAGGGTCTGCCCCATGCCCTGCCCCGGGTAGGTGTCAGGCAGCCCTGCTCGCCTCCAGCCCCTCGCTGCCTCCTCACGCACGGCGGCCTCACCCTTGTGTGAGCGGCACCGTGTTTACCCTCCTACTTCCTTGTTCCACTCCAGCACGAGGGCCATAAACTGCCCAGCTGGCACGGCCGAGCCCTTGGAGGCACGGGCAGGAGGAACAGGAGGGAGGGGGATGGCTGAGGGCCCCGTGCTCCGTTCCAGGAGGGCACCTCAGGTGCCACCGTGGTGGTTGGGAGCACAGCCCTTCCCCTAGGGCTGGTGCCACCTCCTGTGGTGGGTCCCTCACGCCCACTGGCCACCCTAATGCCAGGGTCCAGGGGCGCACCCGAGGGGAACAGGACCTACTTCCCCTTCTTCTCGGACTTCAGGGGCCGCAATGTGACCGCTCTGCGCGTCGGCGAGTCCTCCGCCTTGGCCACCATCTTCCTGCTGGCCATAGTGGGCAACGCCTGGGGCATCCGCCTGCTGGCGCAGCGCTGGCACCGCCACCGCCTGTGCGCCGCCAACTGCCTCGTCCTCAACCTCTTCTGCGCTGACCTGCTCTTCATCACCGCCATCCCCTTCATCGCCGTCGTGCGCTGGACCGAGTCCTGGGTGCTGGGCGACGTCGTCTGCCACATGCTCTTCTACGTGGTGAGCCTCAGCGGCACCGTGCTCATCCTCTCCCTCTCGGCCGTCAGCCTGGAGCGCTTCGTCAGCATCGCCCGCCTGCGCCACGCCGCCCTCGGCCGCCGCAAGGCGCTGGCCGCCGCCCTGCTCCTCATCTGGGGCTTCGCCGCCCTCGCCACGCTCCCGCTCTGCTGCTTCTTCACCGTGGTGCGGCTGCCCGCCGCCGCCGGCGAGGTGAGGGCGAGCGCCGCCGGGGAGGTCCCGCAGCGCGGCCGCCNCTGCCTCTGGGGAGCGGGCAGGTGCCGAGGCCGCGGCCCTGAGGGGCCGCCGGAGCCCCCCGCGGCGGGGTAGCCCGGGAGAGCCGCGCCTGCCCGGCGTGGGACAACCGGCGCGCATCGCGTGGGCTGCTTTGGCCTTCCCCGGTGCGGGTCGGCAGTGCCCTCTGAGCCCCTGCTGAGCCCCCTACATTTGCACCTCTCTGGCGGGGGTCAGCATCCCGGCAGAGCTGCCCAGCACACGCAGCAGCCTCTGAGCACAGCGGACACGCACAGATTCTCTGCCTGATACTTTGGAACGCTACAAAAACACACCCGACACGACACTGACTCAGGCTGTGAGTTTCAGGTTTAAAGTTGCCGTTCGCAGTTGATAGGAAATTTATGGCGATGTTTAGATTGTAGACAACACATGTATTTGTAGTTTTATGGGCTTTTATACCATGAAGTGATACATTAACTGGCTGCTCTGAGTAGAAGGTTGTCACAGACTCAGTTTAGCGTGCAACTGTTTTATCCATAGGCACAGGGGGAGATAAGGACAACTTGGTACTAAAGATAACGGTACAGTGTTAATTCTCTTCTTTGTTCTTTGTAAACAGGAGATGCAGATTTGCACCTTGGTTTGGCCCAGCTTTGCCGGAGAAATAGTTTGGGATGTGACCTTTGCCACTGTTTTCTTTCTAATACCAGGATTAGTCATTGTCACCAGTTATTCCAAAATCTTACAGGTATGTTTTTCCTTTAAATTTTGTTGTAGAACAAAGGAAAGTAAACAGTAACTCACTAGGCGTCAACATATTGTCACTGAACACAAATACACCTAAAGGGATAGACGTCATTTGCTCAGTAAATGGGAAGTATGTGATATAACTCGGGCACTTCAACCTGTAAATAACAGCCTTTATGTTTCGATTAAGAACATGAACAGCACATTACTGGAAGCCCAACACTAAGTTTGTCTTCTTTTATATACAGTGTTTAATACAGGTCTCCATTTACGTGCTCTTCATGTTTAAAGATGTCAATCTCCTAATGCTAAAAGAGTCAAACATTTGAAATAAAAAACAGATTTTGCTTTCATTGAGCCTAAACTTCAGTTACAATGTTTGTAAGAAAGCAAAGAGAGGCAGGACTAGGGAAAATCCGTCCCCTTTTAGATCTACTGATTTTCTGCATGTATTTTTAGTACACAGATCTCGTTAGATTACACTTATTCCACCACAATTTCAAACTTTCCAAAAACCTGTAAATTAAACACTCCGCTTCCACTTTCTTTGTGGGTGAATGTTAATTAACTGCTGAGATACAGGCCCAGATACCAGACACCACAGAGTTTTAATCTATATTCTAGCAAGCATAATATTAGTGACCTAAATTCCTTTTAAAACATCTGATTTTATAGCCCTTCATCTTCCAAAAACAGAGCAAGAAAGAGCTAGAAATCTTTAAACTAGATGCTGCAATGCCTTTTTTTTAGAAGAAGATTCTTGATTCCTGCCTTAGGTAATTAGACTTCTTATACTATATATAAGGAAAATTATAGGTTTTGGAAATTAACTTCAAAATACACAGATTGTTGAGCAAGGAATAAGCTAATGAAATGCTGAGCACCAAGGGGATGTAGGTGCATGCACCAGAGCTGCATGTAGATGTTTCAATGAATCTAGGATCTAGAATCTGTGCTCTACACGTGCTTGCCTATTGATCAGGCTTAAACTCGTAGTCAAAATTGTCAGCTCTTAGTTTCTGTCTGCTCTGTAACTCATTATAACCTTGAGGTAAATGCTTTTTAGCATTTAGCATTTAGCATTTTTAGCATAAAAGGTAAAACCTTTTCTAGTGAAGTAAAGCACTTGCCTTTTGCAACCTCCTATTTGCTGTGGGCAAAGAACAAAGAGTAACTCGGTGGGGAGTCTGAGCCCTTTGGAAGAGCCACAAAAAAATACAGACCAAAGAATGCCACTGGCCTTGGTCAGAGACCAGGACAGGAATGGTGTTCCTCTCATCCTTGCAGACTCCAGATTACAACAGGTAAATTTAGAAAACAAAATTGCACGTAGGGAACTAGAATCCCAAGAAAGTGTTTGGAATACTGGATTACAAGACAGCCCCACACTGTCTGTTTCTTTTCCAGCTTGATAACATGGATGCTAAGATGCATTACTACTTCTGAACTCAAAAAGGAACAAGGCCCAGAGCAGGATCCCATCTGTTATAATTGAATCTTCTCTCACACACAGCTCTCCAGGAAGCAATCAGAACTCATCTGGAGAATGTCTTAATCCCTGAGTCATTCCCAAGAGCAGATTCGCTCTCACTTTGTGAGAACACTCCATTATGCCAGGGCACACAGAATACAATACTTGGTGTGGCTGGAAGCAGTTCAAAGCATTCGTGTATTCAAATAACACAGCATGTATGATGATGATTCACTGCAGATATAAGACCTCAAATTTGTTAACAAGTACACTCTACAAATGTATACTTTACAATGTAATCTGAAACAGTATTATTTTTACATAACACTTCCCAGAACCCTGGCAAAAATGACAGATTAGAAGCCATTATTTGTAATTAAGTTATTTGGTTTTGCACTGTTCCTCCCTCTCAGGCAGGACTTGCACACGAGGATAGAACTAGTAAAGATGTTCATGTTCTGGAAATCACGTACTTGTATATAGATGACTTCTAAGTTCCTGGTTCTGAGCGTGGTCCAGATGCCCACGGTAGGTATCTAGATTCCTTATACTAGGCAGACCAAAAGGGGATCCAAAACATATCACTGCCACCCCATTTCAGTTGAGCACTTCCTTAAGATGCAGTTGTGTCTTATTTACTGCAGTCCTGGTGATTCTTGCATTCTTAGTTCTAGGCTGTTCAGCTCCAGCAGGAAAGATGGAGGGTATGTAGATGAGACAGGCACAAAAGTATCTGATGAGGACATTCTGTAGCTGTTTTGAACAGTGGAGGCTGATGAGTGGTACAGAACTTGGTTTTTCCACTTTTATATTAGTCCTTTGTATTTTGTGAAACCTTTATTCTTACTAATACAGGTTAGGTACATTCTGAGAATAACTTTTGGATCCGACTGTTTGGAGGAGTTAGCCTAGTTTCTGGATTCCAGATGGGTACAGCAGAAGATCATCAGGCTGGAATAGTTTTACATGTTCACAACATCAGAATTCTCTGCCACTTTTAGATCAGGGAGGCAGCTAGTGAGGCTGTCCACTTCTCAGGCTCAGCAGCTTCTGAGAACCCCATTATGGATCACAGGTTTTGATTTATACAGCTACATTCTGTTGAAATCTTTGGTAGATGTCTAGGTTCTTAATTAATATTTATTCTAGGCCATCTATCTCTGTGACAAATTCAGAAAACTGCAGAAAGAATGTCAAATTACTATATATATATCTATCTATATATATATTGTAATTTTCATCCTTATCTGAACCAGGAAGCTCTGAGTATTAGCATTATTCTTCCTTTAGTTACTGCTAAAGGGAAATGTCACACACAAAAGTAGCAGGAAGAGTCGTATGTCTTTTGACTTTCCTATTTAGACACCAAATTGATCCAGGCTTTTGAAAATACCCCTTTTTTACCCATGCAGGGGGTAAAACGGCATCTCAATTATTTAGCCTAAATGTTCCTTTGCTAAATATTTCAGTTTTATTTTATTCGCATCTGATGTGGATGTAACAGACTTACTGTGCTATGCCAACTTCAGTGAAGACAGGGATGTAGAGCATGAGATTTAGAGTTTTCTGCAAGCCATTGGAATTCAGCATTCTACCTAATGACAGATGATTCACACCCATGAATACTGGATTCCCAAACTACCGATAGTCTGGTTTATTATATCAGACAGTACTTTTACAAGACACAGATTTTAATAGCGTCAAAAGGATCTGTAGGAGTCCAGCTTAGTTCACAGAAAGCAATTCTGGTTGCTGACTGGAAAACGAAAAGTCTACATAAAACAACGTAAAATCTCTTTCAAACTGAAAACATACCATGATTTAGTTACTGTAATAAATCCATGCTTCTTCTAATACCTATCTTACAGTATCAGCACAGCTGTAAGATATTTGGATTGTGTTCCTTCTTGAGCATCAACAGGATTGTTAACTATGTTCCAGTTTGCATTTGTGAAAAAAATCGATGGGTTTATTTAGATAGAACAAATGAGGTCATAATTTGAAGCTAATGGGATTTCATGGGTAATTAAGGATCTGTTTTATCTGAAAAGTATTTATGGCTGGTAAAGAGTCATGAGGACAACAACTGGCTTGACTAATATTGAGGTGAGTTCACAGCTGAGAGGAAGAAAAATGCTAGTAAAGTGAGAATGTTTGAAATGGAATCATTGACAAAAAGTAAAAATGGAATTCTGTAATGCCTTTTTTTGTTGTCACTTTTCAAAACAGAAACATCACATGCCAAGATTTACTTTTGCAGTTGTAAACATGTGTTCATAATTCTTCTAGGTTTCAATGAAAGTTAATTTCTTCTCTTTTACTGCAGATTACAAGAGCATCAAGGAGGAGTTTAAATGCTGGTTTAGCCTACTCAGAAAATCATCACATTCGTGTTTCCCAGCAAGACTATAAACTATTTCGAGCCCTCTTTGTGTTGATGATCTCTTTCTTCATCATGTGGAGCCCAATTATAATAACTATTCTTTTAATTTTAGTCCAGAATGACAAACAAGATTTAAGTATGTTGCCGTCAGTTTTCTTCTGGATAGTGTTATTCACCTTTGCCAACTCTGCTGTCAACCCAATTTTGTATAATTTTGCCTATTTCAGACGTAAATGTCAGGAAATTCTTCTCTGTTGTACAGGGAACCCTGTAAGGCGTGGGGCTGGTACAGAAACCACTGCAAGAAGAAGTAACCATGAACAACCACATTTGTCTTTCATTACCAGATAATTATTTAAAGTCTGAGCTGTGTCACACTTTGGGTGTTAATGTCTACACTATCCCAGGTTGAATAGGTCACTATATTATAGTATTATATGCCAGAGAAGGAAAAAAAACCCCTAAATCTGTATTTTCAATTCCTAGAGGTAAAATTCTCTTGACTGCACTGTTTTGCCTCAGTAAGATTTGGATAATTTAATCCAATGGATTGAATTCTCCACTTCCACTGAAATAAATAGAAATATGGCAGTGAATTTGGTGAATGTAAAATATTGAAATAAGTACTTACCAGGTGAATTAATTTCTATGAGGGTACATTTTCAGTTTGCATAAATGTCATTAACTTTAATGAAGTTATAGAGAATCTATAGGGCCCCTGATCCATTTTTACTCCATTTTCTACTGAGTAAGAGAGATCAGCTTTCTAGTGAAAATGTACATACTCGGAAGGTATCTGCTCTTTTTGTCAATCCCATTTTAAAAAGACACTTGATACACTCAGATAACTGGCTGCCTGAACATAGATTTGGGCAGACTAACCAATTTTGTTTAGGAAACAAGATGATAAACACGTATTATCACCAAGTGGATGACAGATATGTTTCTCTCTCAAAAATATGGACATACTGCCTGTTAATTTATAAATAAAGAATAAATAAATAAATGTTTACTTGTCGTATGTAAAATAGTTCTTTAAAAAAGATGCATATTTTTATGTCATCAGTAGTCAGATAATAAAGTTAATCAGTGATGTATAGGGTCACTGAAATTCCTCATTCCTTTCTAAAATGCTACGGAGAACAATTTACACTATTTCCTAGGAAAAAGACGACGTTGTATTTGACAAGAAATTTAAAATTTTAGAAAGCAAATACATACATTTTAGGGTTTTTAATTAAAACTCTTTTAGTCAGAAATTGAAACCACTAAAAATAGAAAGATTAAATTCTTAATTATCTGTCACCAATTCAAAATAGTGCATTAAGATAACAGTTACTAAGAAAACCAATGTCTACATATGTACAGATATGCATACAAACAATTTGCATCCCCTGTAATCCAAGTTTATTAAAATGTTTCATTGGTTTATTAACAAGGTGAGCTACAGCTCAGATAAATATACTCAAAATCTAAATGAAGCCATTTAAAAGGTTTCCAAGAGAACACCCAATCAATGTGTTAACTTTACATCCATGGTACTGTTACAAGGTTTCTTTCCATAGTTTTGGATCTCCTTAAGAGCAAAATTCTGAAACACACAAAGAACAAAATTTTGGTTTTCAACCACAGTAGACAAAATTAAAATATGCAAACTTTCACCAAATTTAAAATGCACACATGTCTAATTTCTTTCAAATACTCTTCAGTTCAGTAGTCTGTTACTTGTTATGGTAGTGCCAAAACCTTGCTCTGCAGTTTATAATTCCAGAGAAGTTTCAATTCAAAACAACAACAGGAATTCATCCAATTTGTTACACGTGTCCTGAGCATTGCAATACTTTGGCAAACAATGTACTGAATAGATCAGTGATAAAAGAGTTACTTATTTATTTTAACAAGCTTCAAATTATTTGCCTTTTAAAAAGTATTAATTTAAGAATGTCTTTGAACAGAATTAGAATCTCCTGAAACTTCTAATGGCAATAGTAAATTAGCTGAAGGAATATACCACTCTCTAATTCACAGTTTCTGCTTGTAAATGCTAACAGCAGATTCTGCTTTCAACTCTACAAACATGCTATTTACAAGTAGTCCCACTGTGATATCCACACTCACACTTGAAGCAACTTGAGCTATTACATTGAGAGACTAAGAGTATCATCGCCTCATCCATATTTGGAAAGGAACTACCATCAGAAATGCAATGTAAGTTACAACCAAAAAACTTGTAATTTCTGAGGCTTCTCTTTAGCCTTAGAGAGCCAGCATACAAAGAACAGTTATTTTAGATTTTTTTCTCCATCAAGAAAAGTTTTGTACATCTATTAGGTTTTTTGGGGGAACTTAATTTGAGTACAGTATTAATTAAAAAAGCTAATGAAAAATCTTTTGGAAAAATCTTAGCTTCAAGACATAGGCAGAGTTAGAAACAGATAGAAGCCTATTCTTGCAACATCTGTTAACATCAGTCAGAATTTTACCACAATAACAACTGAATGCAGGTCAGCACAGACAATTGAAGTTGACTTTTTTTGCTACTATTTCTCTGGCTCTTAGTAGCAGAATTATAACAAAAGTAGAAGGGCTTCCAATCCACACAAAAGAAATTAAGTGAATTGTAAGAGTTTCTGATACAAAGCTTTCAATAAATGTTGGGGGTTTTTTCAGTTTAGATCACAAGCATTCTTGCATTCCCAAAGATATGTGCATTGCAGGAACTTGGGCTTACTGGTACTGGAGAATTCAGAATCAAGTAACACCATGGTAATTACAGGTCCTGATCAGAGTAAGGAGAAAATGGAGATTTCTGGCTTTAAGTTTCATTTATAATTTGGTGCTGGGCTCATAAAAATAAACTCTGGCCTAATCCTCAATAGAAAGCAGACAGCATTAAGGACCCAGGCTACTATGTTTCATTTACAAACATTATGGAACTCACGTAGCCTTATCAGACACTGCACTCACCACCTAACATGAATACAGATTAGGATAGCAACAAAGAATACAGCACTTGGTAGATTTGATATTTCTATAATAAACTAGAGGCAGCATGATCAGCTTTTAAATTAAGGTTAGGAAATCAAAGAATATTTAAGGCTGAACTTCCAAAAGACATTGGTTCTATATTCTGTGAAAAAAACTAAAGCATTCTATTATATAGAAGTTCTGAGATATTTGCAAAAGTTATATTACAAATTATGAATAAATTAATATATTCAAATTTTCTTTCTGGTTTATAATTTCTTGCAAAGATTGACAATATATTTATTGCCTTGCAAGCCTCATATATCATAGATATATAATAGAATATCCTGATTTTACAGAGGGATAGTACTATCTCTGGGTCTGACAGAAACGCAAAGAATCATCATAACACACACATCTCAAAGTCACAGCAAAATAGCTGTAGATCTACACTTTATCTTAGATTTAATACAAAAACATCCCTAATCATCTCATTATTTTCTCTCATCTTCAGAAATTTTTATTCTTGCTGTACTTCATTTGAAGAGCAGTGAATGCAGCATACAAGACAAGAAAGTATCATCAATTTATAAAATCACATTGTTTCTTTTCTATCCTACCCTTTATGCAATCATACACATCATTCACAAAAGCCAATTTCATTTGCATTTATGATGTCTCTTGGTCTTGACTGTCTGAAACCTCAACTGTTTCCTGTGTTGTCTCCAAATTCTCATTCAAGACAAAATTTTTATTTTCATTGTTGTCAGGCACTTTTTCCATGTCACTAATCAGTATTCTCAACACCACGAATCTTAGCAGATCTCTCAGGCACCTTGTTATCAGCACACCTACTTTACAACATGGCAATATATTAGTCTCTGTTTATAGATCATATGAACAGGTAATAGAGCCACAAGAGCTGGCTGTGCTCATCTGTTCTGACTTTCTTTATAATACACAAAAGTTCCTTCAGTCAATCCCAGTTTATTCTAACTTGTCATTTAGAAAAGCCTTTAATCTTGATTTACAGATTTCAGTGATGAAGAACATACAAGAGCTCCTGGTAAACTGTTCCAAAGGTTAATGACCTTTGGAGTTAAACAAATGGCTATTTATTTCTGCTCTGAATGTGTCCAGTTTAAAGTTCCATCCATTTTAATTTATTATTCCTATGTTTGCAAGTCCTCTATTATCCAATTCCTATTGCTTGTGTGGGCAAGCACAGACTTTGCTCAGGTCAGCCTTTACCCTCTGTCTGATGAGAAATGATCAAGGTCTTTGGAGCACTCACTAGAGAACACATTTTAAAAACTTTCTATCATTTTCTCTGCTCTTCTTTGAAACCTGTGATTCATTTGGCCACAACCTTACATTGGGAGTTCACATTCAACTGATTCACCAGTCAAGTCTTCGGTAAATACCGTGTCTTCCAGAACACAAGGGTGGGGTAGGAATGGGTACACTACTATTTTATTTGTCCTAAATATTCTGATCTATCTTCTTTATTCTTTACTATTCCCCACTCTGGATGTAATCTTTATCAGTTAGTATACTATGTTTTCTTCTAGATCATTGATTAAAGTAGCATAAATTACCATTTGGCCTTTTCTAATACACTTGAGCATGATGGAACTAATCTGTAACCTTCCCTGTGTTGCAAGATCATTCTGACTATATGCTTCAAGATAGGGTCATACTTCCAGTATGAGGGAAGTCCCTTTGTGAACAGTTGGCATGAGGACTTGTGAGAAGGGGTCTGCTGTAAGGTATTCTTTCCAAGACTTAAGATTTTCCTTAAAAGCCTTTCATCAATAATTTTTCAGAGAAGTTTTTGAAAATACATTCTATTCATTTCAACAACTATTTTGTTGGTAAAGGCAAAGAGTTCTGATTAAAGAGACACAATTTCTCTTTACAGCAACTATGAAGTTTATCCTTATTATGTTTACTCATGCTACATTGATTTAATTGTTTTACAACTTCCTGGAATTATTGTTTAAGCTGATGTGATATGCCGCTTAAAAAACTATACACCTTAGCTCTCCTTCAGATAGGGGAAGTAAAAGTTGGAAATAACTTACTACAAGCTCCAGTTTTCAAAAGACAATACTACAGCCACTAAGTAAAAGACTTCATGCATTTGCTATTTAATGAGCAAGAGACTCCTGGTGCTTTAGTTATTAAACCCTGAAATAAAATTCTTAAAAAAAATTAAATGTTCTTACCATTGTGAACAATAACTCTGTATTTTCTGTCCAAGCAGAGGTCTATCTGCCTTTGTCTGACAATTTTCTGTGCCTCTGGAGGCAATCCTTTGGGGTCCCGGGAGAACACAAAGGAATAGCTATCAGCACAAGTGCCATCGTCATTTAGTTGGCGGCAGGAGTAATGAAGAGCATATGTATCATAATCTGTGTCCACTACCCAGTGATCATCATCTGGAAGAAACCATAGCAAGGAAGACAAAGTGTTAGAGACATAAGTAAAATCTAGTAAATCTAAAGAGATTGCTGCCATAACTGTAAAGAAAATTATATTATGAAGATTGGTATAAATTATAGCAGATTAGCTCTTAATTTATTCCTGTGTCCAGTATTTAATTCCATGTTTTGGGGGCAGGTTGTGTTTGTCTTTTTTTAAAGAAAATAAGCATATTTATCATGGATGCTGATGGAGAGAAGAGGAAGTGATTGGCACCACTGCTTCTCCTCTAACATGGGCACAGAACAAGAGCAGTGTGAAGTGTTAATAAACACCTTGTAAATCCATGCCTGAACATCATTATAAAATGTGGCAACAAACACAAAAAAGAACTGTGTATTACAGTAGCTACCATGAAGTACAGAGGAAGTTTTCTTATTTTAACCAAAAAAAGGGGAACAGTCAGAATACAATTTCAAAAATAAATAGAGAAGCTAAAGGTGCCCTTGGTCATGCTAGTCATGCTTCAGATTACTCAAAACCATAACTATATTCCTACCAGGGATGTTACTTAAATTGAATTTTAAGGAAAAAGATTATCATGCAGTTGCCATGTGCATTAGAAGTGTATTTGCTGCAAGCTCTCTCATAAACCCCCTTATCAAAACATAGTTACATTTCAGAGAATTCTTAACTGATTACCTAGGTAATCTGATAAATACCTGGTCACATAGACCTCCTGTGCTAACAGAAGTGAACTTAGGTGTTTGCAGTAAAAAGTGTCATCACTACACCTTGCTCTCCTGGAGCAAAAGATCCTCCCTTGCATTATGTCTACGCTGGTGACGGCAACACTGTATGTTCTCTTCCCCATCTCTCCTGTGGATGGGGCCCACGGTTTTTACAAAGGTAGAGTCTGGAGGCAGCTAGCATCTGAAGTGTTTGTGAAAACATGATTCAGGAGCGTGCTGTGAGGAGATTTGGCAACAATTCAAGAACAACTGGCATCCAAAGCATTCTTTGTAACTGTGTATTTGGAGAGAATGGAGCTCCAATCACTTCCAAGTTGTATCTACTTCTCTTGGAAACAACCCATGGAAATGTCATGAACTACAAGTGTCTGAATCTCTACTTGGCTCAATAAACTAATTTTGCACAGGGTGTGACAGATGACAGGAAAATATGAATTTATAGTCTTAAAACAGATGAATCTCTACATTTGCAGACAGGAGACCAAGCAAAATAACAGTGGCAAAATCCTGTTCCCTGCTTGACCAAGTCTGACATTAGGCTTTTCAGAGAGAACACAAGCATCTGGTAACTGAGTTCTGAACTAAAAAAAAAACTTAACATACTCCACCTGCCTTTCTTTTCTTTCCAGTGACCTTAGATTATACTGTTGGGTAACAAACAAAAGAATTACACAGATATACAAAGGCCTGGTCTTCACTTGCTTAAAGAAAGCCAACTAGCTGTTGCATATAAAAAATAGTGATTGCCTTGTTCACATTAATGCTTTGCTGTATGATAGTTATTACATGTTTCAAGCATGTTGAAGAAATCCAACACTACTTTTTCCTTCCCCAGCATGGATGTATGACATAACCAGGCTCCCAAGTAGTTCTGCATCTTCTATAGCTAAGTATTGTACTCACTTCCTTTCTGCAGAAAAGAGGCAACACCCCAGTACTTCATCTTGAACTTGGCAGGATCCTCTGTGTCAGTGAAGGAGCCAATCATGTCAGCACAGACATCCCAGTTACTGTAGCCAGAGAGAAAGAAAATGTCACATTCAAACCTAACAGCACAGATTCGGTGTGGCTGTGTGACTAGCACAGGGATAGCAGGTAGGATTAGAGCAGCAGTAAGTGAAGCAGAAGCTTAGTGAAATGGTACAAAACAAAGATTGCAAACAACTTACTTGAAGAGTCTGACTCTGCCCTTTGCAGTGGCACTCATTTGTCCATTCTCATCTATGGTGAACTGGGCTACCACATTGTCCTGCAGAAACAGCCCCTCGGGATCTTTTTTTGCCATGGCATACCAGGTGCCACTGTACTGGAAGGAAATAAGAAAGGCTGTAGTTAGACCTGGAAGTATGGAAAACATTACAAACAGACATTACAAAGTATGGGAGGTGACAGGGGGGACATGCAGATCTTTGATATCATGCCTGAAAGTTGTACCTAAGAAACAAATCTAGCTGTTCCAGCAGCATAAACCCACCAATATGTTCTAGTGCAGCCAGGGTTTGTGAAAGAACTGACATTTTTTGATATCTTATTTGTATCTGGAGTATTTCAAATAGAAAATTTGGTAGGAAGAGGGTAACAACGGGCAGATCTTGAAAGATTTATGTATAAATGTTTTTTCTTTGCAATGATGTCTGAAAACACCAGAGTATTTTTTTTTCATAGAAACAACTAAGTCACTACACTCCTTTTGTTTAGACCATACAGTTTGAGACCTGTCTGCTAAACCTCAGTTCTGCAGTACTCCCTTTGTCAGATGCATCAGGATCCAGCATTTGTGTAGGTATGGGCAACATCACACACTTCTGCTGTTTCTCAGTACTGCAGACTGTGACTGAGTGAAAATACAAACACACTGGTGCTACTGAATGCCAGATTGTGTAGCCTGGAAAGAGGAGCTAGAACTCACAGATCCAGGAGAGAAAGATTTACCCTGGTCTTGTCGAAGTTCTCCTTGACTTTGAAGCTGCTTACTCGGCAGTCCCGCTCCGCTGTGCTGCTGCCCAGCAAGGCCAGTGCCAGCAGCAGCAGCCAGGGCAGAGCTCCCTCTGTGTGGGCCATCCTTTCCCTGCAGCAACAGCAAACAGACAGAGAACAGCATCAGAAATAGGCTCTGTCACACAAGCAAATAAGGAAAGCTGCCCTGACAGGTTCCCAGGGCATTGTGCAGCTTTCCCTGATGCATGCACAGGCAAGGTACCCAGTTGTCCCCAGCCCACCACAGCAGGGTCCCTTACAGATAGTGCTGGTCCTGTAGCCTCCTGAGAGCCCAAGCGTTGATCGCAGTAGCAGGGGCCCAGACAGGGGATGCTTTATGTAGTCCTGGGGCTTTCGCAACCCTTCGAGGTATGAAGCCAGCATGGGAGGGGAGCTAGGGGGAAGGGTTGATGCATGCAGCAAGCTGAGGCCTCTTCACAACAGCCTCTTGCGTAACACCCATGGGCTCAGGTGGTCTTTGACCCTGACCTGTCGCCAAGCAGGCGCTAGGAGCAAATGCCTCTCTTTGGTTTTCCTAACCCAAAGGCAGAGCTTTCATCTGGGGGAAGGGGCGTGCACGTGTGTGGGGAGAAGAAAGGAAAAGAGAGGCACCCGATCTCTGCACGGGGGAGAATGAGCTGCCTCCACCACCTCTGTGATTTTACACGCTGAAGTCCAAAGTCCTTCTTACCCAATGCCCTTAACCCAGTTACAAGGTGCAGACTTGTTTCCTCCACCTTCTCCCCAAATACCTTTCCTCTATGTGTGGCCTGCACATACCCAAGTGCATGTATGCACCACAGATGGCCCTTTTGACCTCAATTTTAAATAACATCTTCTAGAATTTCTATTCTGTTCTTTGACAAACTGTTTTCAGTTATATAAACCATTGTTTTCTCCTGCTCAGGCAAGTTTTGCTGCCTCTCAATCAATATTTGCTCTATAGTTTCAACATCTTTAGGAAGCATTAGAGAAAACCTGTTAATTATTTTCTAGATATGTAACCAGAGCAGGACAGGAATGGTTGCTACCCAGAGAACTAATTCACCCACTTTTTTCACCTCTCAATTTAGAAAGAATAAAGGCAGAATCTTGTTAGTTGAAAGGTCTGTGTTCATTACTTTAAGAATTAAGCAAAAATATAATTTAAATATGTCTTTCAATAAGCAAACATTTCCATTTTTAAACTGAGAATTTCAAGTTTGCTGATTCCCACAGCAATGGAAGAGAAACAGCAATCTATATCCACCCCTCTGGTGCTTTTAGAAGCTTGCTCTGGCCGCTGGAAATGGTGATGCCAGTTAACATATATATGCATTCTTACAAAACTTTTACAAAACACTCAGTAGTCTTTTAATACATGAATTCATCATACAAGATCAAAATCAACATGAATTTTCTTTGTTCAGTGCCTCACATGACAGATAGCAAGAAGAGTGATTATCGCTTAATTTATAACCTGTAAATCTATTACTTTCTTTAATACCAAAGAAAACAATAATTTCTTTATTCTCTATAAATTTGTAAAATTTTATTATTTCTCCTAAATTTGTCCTCTTCGGAAATTGGTACACTGCTTCATATGGTACACTGCTTGTTTTTATGGTTATTTCAGGAACAAATCTATTCCTATAAGATTTTATCAATAACATAATTATCCATGAAAATTCCAAGGCAGAGGTTTTCAAAGGAGTCTACAGTCACTCATCCAAATGAATCAAAACATGATGACATTTGAGCACCTCTGAAAATGTAGGTCAGCAGTCCCATTACACTTACTGCACGTTGTCCTCAGCAGTTTTCAGACAGGAGACCAATCCAGGTTTAACTGAAACAAAAATAATAAGATCAGTTCTAAATACGTGCAAGAGCCATTACAGTCTTTTAAATTAATCTGAGGTCATAAACAAAAATAAATCAGAAACATGTAATTTTGTATTAGCCATGGCACAGCGTTTCTTTAATTGTGTGCCTCTGCTGATCTCTGCAGTGTTTGACAACTCATATGTGGTGGAGGTGCATGGCAGAGGCTTAGTAATTACGACTTTTAATTCATTCAGCTCCTCGAGTCTGGGGTCTCTACAAACTCTGCCTGAGAAAACTTCTTTTGAACTGTTATCATTGTGGATTTGTGGGAGTATAAGTTTGGCTCTGTGTCTCTCCTGGTTTAGCCATACTTCCAACTCTGCCTACCCGAGACACGGTTTACATTAATGAAGTCCCTTCACAGATACAGCTGAAGCACTTCTTTGGTTCAATGGCACAAGCTTTTTAGGCAAAAAGGCTCTTCTGTGAAGTCAGTTACGTCTAGAACAAGAGTGTATTGGAGGAGGGATGGAAGGTTGTTGGCAGACTAGCATCGTCACGGCAATTCATGGGTGAATTTTTTCTCTGTCCTCAAAGATGTAGCTATGCCAGCACAACTATGTAAACTCATAAACAGTGTAAACTTTGCCTCAGTTAATCATCATTTGGACTGACTATGGGTTCGGTTGAGAAATGATGTGAACGAGTGATCCTCATCCAGATCTTTGGAAAATAGATACACTCCTTGCAGATTTGGACTTTGCATGAAAACAGGAAGGAACAGAATTTGGGCCAGGATTTCAACTGATTCTGAGAGAAATGTGTATAGATCAAGTCAATGGCATCAATTGATTGCTGAGTTCTGGGAAAGATCAGATAATTAAATTTAAAGAATTATTAAAATATTGATAACACATAAACATGCAAATAACCTTTAGTGTAAAGCACACATTTACAAAACTTGCACTAAGTTCAACACCAAGCTTGATAAATTTTATATTTGACTTCCTATTCCGATGTTTGAAGCTGGGAGCATATTTTGAATATTATAAAAAGTTTTTAAAAAGTTAGTATGTATTTCTTGGAACTGTATTTAATTGAAGGCGAAAAAATTCTTCTACCTTTGAATTTTGCCAAGTGGCAAAAAAAGGGCTAACTTCTGGCAGTGATTCTGTGATTCAAATATTTTTTCATTAATAGCCTTTAAAATTCTGCAATGTTTTTCATTAGGAATAGCAACAGTGAATACACAGAAAAGGTCAGGTTTTCAAAGGGAATAGTAGAAAAATGATTTCATTATAGGAGTTATTTTAGTTTCATTTATGACTTTATAATAAAAAGGAAGAGAGTCAAGTTACTATTTTAACACTGCAACATCGAAGCTTTAAATATTAAAAGAATTGGAATTGTATTTGTGGTCACAAAAGTAAGTCTAGCGCTTATGAGAAAGCTGGCTCAAGGAACTGCTAATGGAAATGGAGCATTCATTTCCAGCCAGACTGCACACAGATTGAAAAACTTTTTGCTGTCTTCTCATTTATTTATAGAGTGCCATTCACAAACACAGGTATCCATTAAACTCTTAGCAGCAGATTTTGCAGGGGAATGAATGGCTGCTGTGTGCACAGAGCAGTGGATCCAAGTGCAGCCACTGTCCTGTGTAACCAGGCCCATGTAACAAGCGATGTGAAAAAAAAAATGGTATGAGCTGAGCCAAGGAGCTCCGTGGACTTCGTTAAGGACAACTATGTACACTGTCACCATTACAACTGTTCCCCTTGGTGGGACACTGAGTACGGAGGTCAAGGACAGAATGCAACGGAAAAGACTGGCCTTTGCACCATGCCAGCCTGCGTGCTGTCTGCTTTTGTAATTTAATGACGTGACATTCTGCTTAGGGATTAAATTTACATTGAACTCTTTATGAACAGTATTTAAAAAAAACCAACTAGCTGAAAATGGTACCTTTGTTCTCTTTAGCAAACCTTTGTGAAAATTGTGATTCTGAATTGAAATGTTTTTATATATGTATTACTAAAATGGAAACAAGCAGATAACTTACTATTTTTAGTGTCTGCATCTTTAAGATTACTTTTGTATGGAAAGGGACAGAAAATTATTTTAAAAGAAACATAAAATTTGAGGTTGTTTATAAAGTTCCCCAAAACATACCAGGTCAGTGACAGCAAAACATTTCAGTGCCAAAAACTGGCTGCATTAGAGGCATGCAGTACGTGTTGTAAACACCTCCAGAATCCATTCTCACAACCTAATAATTTAGAAAAAATAAACAAAAAAAATCTGAATATTTATTTCTTGGATTATACATATGAATCTCTGATTTTCAGCCAGTGGCCACAAAATTATCTACATGAAAAACCATGCAATTGAAATAAGCCCATTTGATCTGTGTTTCTTCAGAAAATCTTAACTGATTGAACCACGTTAACTGCTATCAAGATTGACAGAGACACTCAGGTACAAACACTGAGCTGAGCTGGGAAACCTTATAAACACCTTTGACATTTACGTGCTGCTTGAATCTATTTAAATAACCATGTCTGTCAGTTATCCTTCTTAGGAGTTTCCATGTATCACCAGGGCTCAGGAATGGTCTACTACTAAGAACTATTCCATAAATAGTTTGATTTCTGAAGTAACTATGAACATCAAAGGTGATATGAAATATATGAAAATATTCATATTTTTTATTAAATATAATTACATCATATGTGTTAAAATCACAAAGCACACATATTTCTGATATTCTCTGAAATTAAAACAATTTGAAAAATATAGTACTCTGCTCATCATGTTTTTAAATCAAACCACCTCAGCATGAAAAAGAATCAAAGCTAAATGCATACTATTTTTGCCCTAAAAAATTCACTGAAAATGACTGTGTGAGGTTAGCTTTCAATGTTAAGCCCCCTTGCATATCCTACATTAAAATATATTTTCTTAACAGGTGATCTTATTAAAAAATTGTTGGGAAATATGATAGTAAAATGATAGAAAATCATGTTTGAAAGTGCCAGAAACATGAATTATTTTTTTTTTGTCAATTCAAATGGGAATTAGCATTACTAAAGATAAAATGTTCATCTACCAAACTCCCCACCCCCAAAGAAAACAGTGTAACACTCTGGTTGCCTCGCTTCACTTACTCTCAGTCCAGAAAAGAATAGGCTGCTCTATTTCCTAGAATTAATGTAACCACAATATAAAGAACAACTAACGTTTGTAACCTGGTTTCTCACGTGATAAAGATGAATGTGTAAATCTTATATAGAAGATAATTTTCTATGTTTTAGCTGGGCGTGAGACTGATCCTCTACAGACCCTTTATACTTCAAAGAAACTACTATGTAGTTGCAGTAAGAAAATATAACTGAACAAGTTATGCACAAAAAAAAATCTCACCATCCCTTTGCACAATTTCATTTGAGCTCTACAACACCCTGTTTTTTAAAGAGCAGCATTAAGTTTTGAGCTACAAACTAGGAAGATGACAGATGAAGAGAAATAATGTAACTTCACGTGTAAATACAAATAAAAATTTTTCCAAGTCTCTATTGCTTTTATATGTATTGATTGAATTATGAAAAAAACATATTCAAAGACTAAGATATATGTACATTTCTTCTGCTGTTTTCTTGTGAACTGTATATGCGTACAATGGTGAAAACATCTTGCTGTGTTGTAGCTGCACAGTCCTGCCACAAAGTTAGTATCACCAGTTTAAACCTGCAAAGAAGATCCTGCAGCCTCATAAACTGACCAGGGAGGGTCCTATGCTGCCCCCCAGGCTGTTAGGGGTAGGTAACTCAGCCAGAGAAAAGGAACCAGGCCAGAATGTGTCCATACTGTGCTGATTTTCATATGTGTTTTTAAATCATTATGGCAACTGCAGTCTGGCAAAAATGAATGACTTGCACAGCATTTCATATCACAACCAGAGGGAAAATGAATGTACTGAGTTTGCTGCCATTACAGGCCAGTCACTGACCTGTTCTTTGTGCACAAGCAGCTCAGTCTCAGTTGCCCAGGTTGATTCTTTTAGATCTGTTCATAAAAATGGATGCTGACTGTGGCCTGTGGCAGATAGATAAAGTTGTACATTGACAATGACTCTTTTCAAATTAAGAAACGCCAAAGGGTACATGGTCTATTTTCCTTCTACCAAGAATCTCTTTCTGCTTTTTGATCAGTGTGGATGCCACAAATAGAAATAAGAAGAATTGTATTGCAGCCATCCTACTGTGCTGAAATTCAGATCTGTTTCAATGAACACAGATAATTTGCTGTCATAGTTGGCACTCAGCTTAAACCCAGCCTTCTCACTCATGTAGCCCTGGGGTGTTTGCTCCTAGAATTCTACAGTTTTCATCATTCGTTTTCCATTCATGTGAGTAATGCTGAACTTTCAATGGTAGGAAACTTCAAACATGTTCTAAAGTTACAACCAGTCTCAAGATTCCCTCTTTGCCCACTGTCTGGCAGTTATTACCATTTTTAATTACCCTATTTAAGAGAGCAGAGATATCCCACTTTTTCTGAAGAAGGCACAGAAGAAACTACAATACTTGCAGGACCCTGTCTGGTTATTTATGCTTATACAATAAAAATTTTACTGTTTTCTGAACTCAATATTAATTCAGCCATTTTCTGGTTTTATGCTTTCCTTTAGACTTATATATTTTTGAAAAAGATTATATTTAAGTCATATCTCACTGTGCTGAGTCAAATTCTAATTATTTTACTCCATCTTCACTTGGGTAAATTATTTGAGCAAGCTCAAACTTTTGCAAGGCCTTTAGGATTTCACTCATTTTATGCAATATGTAGCTTCATAATTATTTTCTTTTAGTAACCCAATTTTGATCACCTCCTGACTATTTTGAGCAAAATGAAATTTTTCAATTTTAAAATGTGCTCTGTAACATTCTGTTTTCCTCCCCTTAAGTACCTCTCACAAATGTACATGTGTACATCTGTGCACATGTATAATGTGGGCTAAGCATCTAAGTGGGATTCCTCATACTAAGTTTCAATGGGGACTTTTGTGTGTATAGTACCATATATACACTTTGAATGAAGGAGATAACATACATATATATATATATATATATACACACACCAGACAACTTTATAAGGTCTAGGAATTAATTAAAATGCTAAAATTATTCCCTTGGGATTTATGAGCTAAGAATGCTCAGGGGTTTAGTGTCCTGACATCCCTTTAATTAGCAGTCTCCAAGATCTCACACTAAGATGATCCTAAGCCAGTGCCTTCTGTCATATCTCAAGAGTTTCAGAAGGCTTGGAAGCCACAGAGGAAGGTGAATGTACTATGCCTGTGAGCTATACAATATGTACAAAATACTGTTTTCTTACTAGTACCAAGTTAGGGCTTCCTGCTACCACTCCCGCTTTGATGGTGATGCAGTTCTAAAAGAAATCCTAAGAACAATCCAGCAAAAATGGGTGAGGTGAATAAAGATGCAGTTGAAAAGTACTTGGAGAATAACCCCCAATTTGCCAAGGAGTATTTTGACCGAAAAATGAGGCCAGAAGTGCTGGGAAGTATGTTTAAAGTGAGCCCTGGAGATGTGAAGAAAGGAATCAGCTTCAAAGACCTGTCCCGTCTGGAGGAGTGTAACATACTTTTTGAGTTGCTAGCAGAAATCCAGGATGAAGAAAGCTGTATGGAAAAGATAGTGCACAAGGCCCTGCAGCGGGTGGCACAGCTGCTGGCAGCTGATCGATGTAGTCTGTTTATTTGTCGTGCCCGAAATGGTATTCCAGAGGTAGCCACCAGGCTTCTCGATGTCACTCCAACTTCCAAGTTTGAAAACAATTTGGTGGATCCAGACAATGAGACTGTTTTTCCTCTGGACATCGGGATAGCAGGATGGGTTGCTCATACCAAGAAGTTTTTTAATATACCGGATGTGAAAAAGGTAAGTGACTTCTCTTGGGGAATGCGTTCCTCTTCATTTGCTGACTCAGCTTCCTGCACAGAGCTTGTGGTACAGAATCATTCTTCAAAAACGTCCCAAAGACAGAAATCCAGACCAAAAGCATGAGAAAAGCAGCAGCAGAGTTTGCTTAAAATCCAGTAGAACCACATCATGTAGCCAAGTGAGGTATTTCCAGTATCCTTGCACAATAGTTGTAATGTAGGTTACTATAATAAGGGAGGAGAATATTAGGTTAATAGAGACCAGTAAGTACCTGTGTTTCTGTTGAACAAGGCAGGCTCCTATTCTGTCTTCCAATATGGGCTTGCAAGTGTTCTTCCTTATCATTTCGTGCTGCCATACATGCACCCTTAACTATAATTAATCTGCAGCTTTTGTAATGAGGATGCTTCCTTATAAGGAGGTGAATGAAGTGAGATAAAGATGATGTCAACATGTATGTTCTGCCTCAAGTTTGTCTTTGATTTTAAAATGGCTTCAAATTTTGAATATGTCCAGATCCAGGGGTTTTTTTCAGAACCATTTATAGAAGAAGAAGAATGAGTGAGAGCTGGTCTGAGGTTTTCAAAGTTCCTGTTGAATTTGCACAGAATCACCTTCTTTAGTTATGGTGCTGATAAGGGTTATTTCAAATGTTAACTAAAATGGTGACTGACCTAACAGAAATTAAACATGTATGAATAAGAACTGCTTTAGAAACTGCTCTGAAATACATATGGAAACATAAATGTGCTTTGATTGTTGTAGATTTTTTTAAAAATAGCTAACCTTATATTATTAAATGGTGACATCTTCATCTCTTTTTAGTCTTATGTGAAAAACTCAGCATAATCAAATGGTACTAAGATAATTATAAAAGATGACAGCCTGGCTTCTCAGTATTTCCTACACAATTTAAATTTCTGAGCCATTTTAGAGATGGAAACCACCTCAGTGTCCTAAGCTCAATATAAATAATAAAAATCTTTATACATTGCAATTATCTATGTTTTCCAGGAGGTAAACAGAAAGTAATGTATTCTAACATGTTAAAATTTGATGGGCATAAAGAAATAAAGGGCTACTTTTAAAGCTTAGAAACAAATGAAAATGTATATATATGTTAAAAGAACATTCCAATATATAGTAAACTACCTCAGACGTAAGAATGACTGATTTAAGAAAAAGATCAGTGGATTTTTAACTGACCACTAAGATGCTTTCTTCAATGGCTGCTGTTCTGACAAGAAGCATCGTAAGAAGGACATGGAGCTGTTGGAGAGAGTCCAGAGGAGGGCCACGAGGATAATCAGAGGGCTAGGGCACCTCTCCTATGAAGACAGGCTGAGAGAGTTTGGGTTGTTCAGACTGGAGAAGAGAAGGCTCCAGGGAGACCTTAGAGCAGCCTTTCAGTATCTGAAGGGGCTACGGGAAAGCTGGAGAGGGACTTGTTACAACGGCATGGAGTGACAGGATGAGGGAAAAGAGTTTCAAACTGAAAGAGGGCAGATTTAGATTGAATATTAGGAGGAAATTCTTTATTGTGTGGGTAGTGAGACACTGGAACAGGTTGCCTAGTGGAGTTGTGGATGACCCCTCCCTGGCAGTGTTTAAGGCCAGGTTGGATGGGGCTTGGAGCAACCTGGTCTAGTGGGAGGTGTCCCTGCCCATGGCAAGGGGTTTGGAACTAGGTGATCTTTAAGGTCCCCTCCAACCAAACTATTCCACGATTCTACGATCTGACTTACTGCCTCTTATCACCACACGGGGAGATTGGAGGATAATCCTTCTAAATTCATAAGGCTGATTACATGAGAAAAGATCAGGAGGATCACAAAAGATGCACCTTCTATCAGACACTGCACTGCTCCTTAGTATGACTATGTGAGAAGTGCCCAGACCAGGGCTGACAAAATATTTCTGCATTTGCAATAGGATTTTTTTCTAAATTCTGTGACAAATTGAATTTGAATATACTTGAATAAGAGAACTTTTCTGTTAATCTAATCCTGCTAGGTATATATTTTGCACCCATAAATTAATTAATGAATTCAGTTATTATTCAATCATTCTAAGGTAACCTTCACTTAGGCATCCATTAGGATTACTGAGGTTTATGCCACTAGGCCCACACTTAAAAATGCAGTTAAACCATGGTGCCATTAATTAACATTTGGCAACTAAATGTCATTAAAATATTGACATTTTTTGAGTCAATTGCAAAACTCCCAGAAACTTATTTGGGACCAAGATTTGTTATTCAAAAACAACCCTGAAGGTCTCAAGATTGTCACCATTTCCATTCTATTCATAAAAAAAGTCAAGTGTCCAAATCCACACTTCTCATATAGGTAAAGCTCCCACTAATGTCACTAGAATCTTTATCTCTGTAAGGATTGTAGAACTGTAGATTTAATCCGTAACATTTAAGGAATATAATTAGACTATGGCAGCAGAAATAGGCGGCCACTGAAGCCTTTATCACATTTTTGAAAGGATAATTATGTTTCAGATCACTTTGTATGCACTTGAGTCAAACTAGATTGTCTGCTACTCAAATTCAGAGCAAAAAATGACAAGCAGAGTTAAGCCAGAGAGGAATTTTGCCCCTGCTGCCTTGTCAGAATACAAAATGTACAATGAATAATTCTAGATGGCTCTGTCATGTCTAACCACTTTCTATTGTTGACACAATCCATATCCAAACAGCAGTGTTTTTTAAGTCTTAAGTACATGACAAGATTGACAAACCCACAGTGAGACATTTTTATACTTCAATCACCATCCCTTTATAACAAGAATGAATGTAATGAAAGACTGCAACTGAAATAAATAATTGAAAAAAAGGTGACACTTTAAGTGCCTGGTAGCCAGTTCTTTAGGGATTATCTCCTTCTTTAACCTGGAAAGGTACCAATAAATGTGAGGAAGCTCCTCATCCTGAACTAATGCTTCAGAAAAGAAAAGCAAAGGACAAGATACAGACCTTATGTAAGTAGCTAGAACAGCCTCCCACCACAAGATTATGGACCTGTTGGTTGCAAGAGCTAGTAGTGTTTAATCCAGGATTTAACAGCAGTGAGAAATAGCAGGCCAGGCAGGACCACCATCCTTATAATTTGCCTTACATTGTTTCCAGGGTCTGGCAGAAGATGTGACTCAAACATTCCAAAGTAAAGTAATAAACTGCATAAAATTTGATATGTCCATTAGCATTCCTTAAATATGAATTGATAAAATGGACAACACAATAAAGAAGAGTACAATTACCTTACATCTTTTGCTAAGGCATTATTTCTAAATGAAACTAAGAACTATGAAATAGTTAAACAAGGAGCATGTCTTCTCAGGAGTCAAAATCTCACATTCTCCGCCTCCAAGGACCAATAATAAAGACTATATGTATTTGCTTTAATCCATCAGGTATTTAAATTATTGCATTATTCCTTTTAATTCAGAGATATTTGAGGATAAAGATTTAACTGACTATTGGAAACTCAAGAAATAATATTCCTGGTTACAGTAGAGTATAAAATTATATAAATGGTGAAAAATGCTTCAAAAGAAGTGAAGGCTTTTGGATTAAATCCATAAAGGAACTCAAATGTTCTGATGCTGGAATAACAAGCCCTTATTTTTAGAGATCCTGCACTGGAACCCACAGTCCCCAGTGAAGCGAAGGAACAATGTGTGAAGAGATTCTGGTGCTTCCAACTCAGATTAAGCAGCCAGAGCAGTGATCATTGTGGCACCTGATTTAACCACTGGAAACCCATGATACAAACATATTTAAATACATCTTCAAGTTGCAAGCACTTGTATCATCCCTTTGTAAACTGAGCCAGCTTCAGTTTGCATGAGTCTTTTTTTCTGGGAGTTCTACTTCTATTTAGTGCAAAAGTGAGAGAGAATTTAATTCCAGGCCTGTCTGAAGTGACAGAAGTTTCAGATTCATGGGAATATGCTGGTCCCCAGACTCCAGGCTGGCTGAGCCAGAAGAGGCACTCCATCCCTTTTCTTGAATGTACACCAAATTGTAAAATAAATTAAAGTTTATTTGAAGGGGGAGAGAAAAGAGTGAAGGGAAGTATGGTTTTGCAGCTCAGTGGTTCAAACTCCCTTGTGGCAGTGAGGAGACCTGGACACCTAACAGTTATCCAGCTGCTGTGTGTAAGCAGTTGCTCTGTAACACAGAGCAGAGGTCCTGGGACCAGATGTTGGTCTTAGACTCCCTCCTAGGGCAAGAAGACATTGATGGAATCAGGCGCATCCATGACAAAAGTATAAAGCTGTGGGAAAGCACAGGAGAGGGCAACATGGTCAATGACACAACTGGTTGCTCTGAAAATTTAAAGAATGGAATCACTTTGTGGTGGAGCTGGTAGCAAGGCAGATATTTGTTAATAGGATGTTTCAGTTCTTAACTCATGTGTTGCTAGTCCCTCACAATGTGATCTTGGAGAACAACCCCAAATATCCAACATATTGACAAGGCACAGTATGTTAAAAAAAGTTTCAAGGGCCAGAGGAAGATTGTTAAAGTAATTTTACAAGGAAGTTCTTGAGAAACGAACTCGGTTGTTAAGATGAGAATAAATGAGAGCAAAGATACACAATACTGCAGAATTGCTGCCTTCCTGAATGTCTAGAAAGTAATGAGAATTGAAAGAAACAAACCAAAGACAAACTAAAAATGGGGAAAAAATGGAGAGGTAGCCTTTTACCTGGGAAGAACTTGCATTGTAAATGTTAATGTCTGCTCCTCCATTTTATCTTACCATCTTGATAATAAAAAACAGATTGTCATAAACTCACACTCAATATAATAAATGTTAACTGGAAAAATGGAAACGTGTTCCAATCTGTTATAAAGACAAAAATTCAGTCAACTCACAAGAAAATATTTGAACACAGGAACAAATTTCTATTAATCGTGTCTTCTAGAAGAAAAACCCAAACCTTGAATTCTTTTGTTGTGTTAAAAAAGGAAAGCTCTAAAAATTGAAGAAAAAAGTTACCATTAAAAATTAAAAGTTCCTTTTTAGCCCATTTCTCTTGTTTTATGTGAAAAAAATACTTAAAGTAATAGAATAGAGATTCAATTTCAAAAAGTTGCAAAATAGCCACTACATATGGCAAGTAACAAGCAGATATTTCAGTGACATTAAATGCTGTTAAATATATATTAATTTCTATTTGTCAATTTGTTCGGTAATGCTAGTAAGTTACATGTCAAAATGTAGCTGTTCTACAGTACTGACAATACGTGATTTTTTGAGTGTGGCCTAATGAATGGCCAACTTGTTTAGCTAATTGGTTGGATTCATAAGATCCGGCTCAAACAGACTAAGTGTCCACATTCATATATTCATCGCAGCACCAAGATGCTCTTCTGGCTCTGGTACTGCAGAGCACATTTCTGGCTTATTTGTCTATGAACATGATTTTCCAGACATTGTGAAAAGTGTTTCTCTTTGAAAACAAAAGGAGCTTATGTTTTTAAGAGAAAATATTTTAAAAACTTGATTGGAAATAAAGGCTCCCAAACTCCTAGCACTTATGTTCAAAATTACTCAATAATGAAAAGCCCAAATCTAAGCACAAATTTTTGCTTTTATATGCAAATCATGTCTGATAGAAGTCTTTGTTTATGCTGTGGGAATTCTGCCAATGTGTTATGAGGTATTTATATCCCCCTGCATTGCACTATCTAAGCACAACTCAAGATGGCTTGTGGTTACTGAACTTTTTGTTATTAACACAGACTTGGATGCTTTAAAATTTTCCTATCCTTTGCAAAAATTGTATGACCAATGTGCTTTTTCTGAACACCACTGCTTCTACCTTCAGTCTGGAGTTATTGAACAAATTAAGACTCAGCAGCTGTGTCCTGCTGATTCAGCTCACTTGGTGTATACAGGTCCCTTTTAAGAATTCAGAAATCTAGGAGTGTGTGAAATTTTTATTTATTTCCTCATAGCAGTATACAGTGCTCTAAATCCAGGAACTTGGGCCTCACCATTTTGCTAGATGCTCTTGGTGAAGTGGAGGGATTACAAAACAGGGTCAAATTCCCTATGTGATTTACTTTGTTTTGAATGGATAAAACAGTCAGAGATTCAGAAATTGCTGCTGAAGCCCAAAAAAACTCCACCCAAAACCAGAATGATTGCATCAGTAGGTAATACATCTCAGAGAAAATAATATATTTCCATGAAATAATGTATTTGTTTAGCAGACTGCAGGACAGTATTTGAATCTTACATAGAAGAGAGAGATTGACTGTCATTTTCCTTGGATATCTGTTAAGTGATATACCCCTACACCTTTCTCCAAGAAAACAGAAAACAACAACTCAGGAGAAGTCTGACAGAAATAGAGGAAACATCCCCTCTTCACCTGGACGATATATTCAGAACTGGCTACACCCTCCAAGGACCCAAATACAGCCTGATACATTGAACTACAGCAAAAACATATTCGTTATTCTTCTCAGTGTGATTCATGGGACTGACACAGATTGTCTTTAAGAGAATCAATTCTCTGTAAGAGGGCCCAGTTAGTAAATATAGAAAAGACGATTCAGAGCTACTTCCACATATTTAATTCCTTTCACAGAAATGCAGTGCTAGAAGGAAAGCTAACATGCAAATATAAAAGATAGGCTGTCTTAAGGCTATGAAGAACTGAATGAAAAAAACAAAACACCTTAACATTTTGAACACACAATAAAATTTAGTCTACCTTCCCAAGGTTTTATATGCTATAAATTCAACATACACCAGAAACAATTGCTACAGGGAAGAGGGAAACAAAGAAAGATCCAAATAGTAGGCAGTTTTAGTTTGGATATTTCCTAGCCTTCTCATGCTTGATTTTACAGCCTAGAAAATGTTTGTTCATTTGTTTGAGTAGTTTTATGTATAATTTATGAAAGCAGAAATTCCATTATGTGGCAACCTGCAACATTTTCCAGCCCATCAGCAAGGAAGAGACCTTGAGATCCACTGTACAGATCTTGGCTGCCTAAGCTATGCAGTAATTAGTAGCAGTGTACGTATCAGCTCTTTGGTAGACATGCAGTAAGAAGTCAGTCACTTTATAAGTCGGTTCACAAATATTTGCTAACAGTAGGGAATTGGTAAGGTCTGGGAATCTTGGTTCCAGGTGAATGTCCTTAAAACAGGGGACTCCTCTGGGGACTCTCCCCAGGGGACTCTCCCCCAGGCAGGCTGCCATTCCTATCCATGTGGTCTGACTTTCTCTGGTTACCAGGCCACTCGTCACCTCTTGACATTCTCATTTAGCACCAACCTCTCCATCACCCTGAAGAATTCAGAAGCAGAACTCTTAAAGGAAATTCAAGAAGAATCTGCCATTGACTGACCAGGACTTGAGTGCTCATCTACCTGACGAAGCTGAGCACTGACTTGTTAGAAGTGGCAGATGCAAGGGGGTGGAAAAGGCTCAGTGAAGACAGTCAGGCTATTTTAGCTGCTTAGTAGAACCACGTCACTTCTCGGTGTACGCATGTTGTCAGTTCCCCAACTCGTAACAGCTCATTGAAATGTATTATCATGAGAACACCACAAAGCAACAACCCATGACAAAAAGATTTCCCTGACAAATTTCAAATCCCTTTTTCAAATTAAAGAGAACACTAGAAAATTTCAAAGAAAACACCAAAAATTTCTTTGATATGAGGGAATGAAACAATTTTCCATGAAACACAAACAGCACAAAACATAGTACTTTTTAGATAAAAGAATGAATAGTTTTTACTAAACCCTCCTCAGCACTCAGTTTCAAGGATGAAATTGGTGGAGTAGTTAGTTGTGGCTCATTCATTAGTCACAGGATCACACACCCAACAACAGCAGCTCTATGTCCTGATCCCTTTGGTCCTACACCCTTCAATTCACCAGAAGAGCATGTTGGGCTGGGAGCAGCAGGGAGTCTGTCAGAGAGCACGGAGAAAGAAATGGCTCATCCAGGTGCATACCTGCTAGAGATACCCCTCTGCCAGAAGCATTTTTAGCTATATACGTTCAGGACAGATGGTAGTCTTAAACATTGTGTGATGGGACAGTATCACGAATTTTAGCTACAGAAATAATTCAATAATAATAAATATTAACATGAAGCAATTCTCTTACATGCAAGCCATATGCATCAGACTCACAGGTAGCCATGAAGTCATATTACTCTCTCCTTTATTCCAGATTTTTCTATATTTTTAATTCTTCTAATTCCTCATCATTCTAATAAAAACCTGCACAGAACTTGGTTTCAGAAGCTATGTTCACAACCAGTGCCTAAGTTAAGCTTGTACATATAACTCTGCAAGTTTGGGTTAAATAATGATAATGGGTTTTTGCAAGTATAATCATACTGCACTGTGAAACTGTGCTCATAGCATTGCAAACATAACATCAAATGAAATGATCATTTGCTCTTGGCTTGGTAACTAGATGTTATGCATTTCATTTATGCTTTTTTTTTCCTTTTCTTTCAGAACAACCATTTTTCTGACTTTCTGGACAAAAGAACTGGTTATACAACACTCAATATGTTGGCAACCCCAATTATGCAGGGTAAAGAGGTGCTTGCTGTTGTGATGGCACTCAACAAATTAAATGCCACCGAGTTCTCAAAAGAAGACGAAGAGGTAACCTCAAATGTCACATAACAGTACAGTTGTTAGTTCAAGTAGTTTGAGTGACTCTACACCCTGACTTGATAATTTTGTCTTATTTTTGCTCTTTGTCATTTTTAGGTCTTTAAAAAATATCTCAATTTTGTATCTATGGTCCTAAGAAAAAATCATACATCCTATCTCTACAATATTGAATCACGAAGAAGTCAGGTATAGAAGAATTTGTTAATGATAATACTTGGGTTTTGTGTGAAACCATTATTATTACCGCTATTTTATATCTTGCAAGCTTATTGAAGTAAGGATAGCATCTATTTAAGTTTTTTATTTAGGAACAGTAATACATCTTTCCATTTTATTCTGTAATGCCTAGGATTCATATGTTTATGTTTTTTCACTGTTGTGAACATTTGCCCTCTTTCTCTTTTATTGTAAATAGATGCTTTTGTGGTCTGCCAACAAAGTATTTGAAGAGCTAACAGATATAGAACGGCAGTTTCACAAAGCCCTGTACACTATTCGAATGTATTTGAATTGTGAAAGATACTCTGTTGGTCTGCTGGACATGACTAAAGAGAAGGTAACAATCAATTTGCCTACTTGATAGAAATGTGGTCCTAGATTTAAGTTATAAAATCATCTTTCTAATTAATTCGTTCTGCATATTTCTGGTGCATGTCTCTCCAATACAGAAAGTTACCATGCTTTCTAACCCTTTGGAATAATTTATATAAAACCTAACTCTGTTACAAAAAACACATGCAAAATACATGCATGACAAATGATACAACCAAGATGAACATAAAGGCTAATTCTGAAATAATTTTTATATTAATAATTCCATGTGAGAAAGGCTAGAGGAGAGAAGCACAGGTCTTTATAAATACCTGCCTTCTAAAACAGCAGTTAGCCTATACAACCACCCAGCTTCAGATTGGCCTGTAATTTATTGGCAAACGTTTCTTGCCTAGAATATATTTTTCTTAATAGAGTCTGAAATGTGACCACAGTACAGCTATAGAGAAGGAAAAATAAAATTCCTAGCCACAAATGTCATGTTATCTATGAACACAGACCTGATTTTTTTTTCCTTTTGCTAAACCCTACACATCATTTCCTCAGGAGTTCTACGATGAGTGGCCAATCCGGCTGGGGGAGGCAGAGCCTTACAAAGGCCCCAAGACACCCGATGGACGAGTGAGGATGTTAATTTATCTTTTTATTAATCTTAATTTTGACATTGAGTTTGTACAGGTCACTTACACATTCTTCTCTTTTTGTTTAGGAAGTCAACTTTTATAAGATTATTGACTATATTTTACATGGAAAAGAAGAAATCAAAGTAATTCCGTGAGTATTCATTGGCAGCCCACGAATGTGTGGTAATTTGGTATATTGATGGGATATAACAGTAACATGTCCGTATTGTCGAAATCATTTAAGTTCACTCTCTCTCTCAAGGTCACCTCCAGCAGATCACTGGTGCCTTGTCAGTGGATTGCCAACATATGTTGCTGAAAATGGATTTGTAAGTTCAGAGCAAAAGTAAAAACTAAAAATCATAGTTCATGCAGTTCTTCTGATTGAACAAAAAAAGAAAACACAACAACAAAACCCAAACATCTCCACACCCAAAAAGCTCTACAAAAATACCATGGTGCTTCCAGTGCCACTGGTTCCCAGTGAAATCAGTAGTCTGGATGGAGACAAGCCCTCAGCACAAACAGCCAAAACATCAGGAAAGTTTCCTTCTGTGGTGACATTGGAGGAATAATGTGTGTGTCTGATGTCATTTTCCAGGTGCGCTAACTAAGCCTCACAACAAAATGTCAAAGTAAGAAAATCATCATAACACAGTTTTAAAATTTTCTTTTTTTCTTATCCTTTCTGGAGTAGCCAATATACATAATTCAAAGTTGTGGTAGATGACAATTATTAGTAATCCTATGGCATTTTTAATAGCAGTAAGGACAGAACTCTTAGTACTCATTTCTTTCTGTAATACCCCCTGCCATTTTAAACTGCAAGTAATTTTCTTAACCATTATGCTTAATGCACTGTGAGGCATTATACTTGAGGGACTTCGCTACAAGTGAATGACATCTGTTAGAATAACCACATATAATTTAATAGGAACAGTTTAAATTTCTGTAGCTAGCTAGGGTGACCACTGCTGTTAGCTTAGAAAATAAATATGCCTTTTTAAGATAACGGGCCAAGCCTTGGTGCATGATATATACCATTTAAACATCTCCTTTTGTTTATGCTGCAGATTTGTAACATGATGAATGCACCAGCAGATGAATATTTCACATTTCAGGTAATTCCTGTTAATAATATTGTAGAAAAGTATGCTAATGCTTTCCACCAATTAGTTATACAGTTGATTATATACATAATTTCTCCTTTGTTTGTGATACACAAGCCTTGGTGTTACATTGTCTACATCAATGGCTGTATTACTACTTTCAAAGAAATATACCTTTCCTGTTCTTTGGCTTTCCTACAGAAAGGACCAGTGGATGAAACCGGATGGATTATCAAAAATGTCCTGTCATTGCCTATTGTCAACAAAAAAGAAGAAATTGTGGGAGTTGCAACATTTTACAACAGAAAAGATGGAAAACCTTTTGATGAGTATGATGAACAGATCATTGAAGTAAGCTTAATAGGATTATAGGCTTTAAGGAGCCATATGATGTTAATATTATTGTAAAAAGTAATTTAAAATGAAAATGTTCAAATAGGCTATATTAACATCTAACCAAATGTCTATCTTCTTCACTATACAGTTTCTTAAGAATCAGAATTTTTATTTCCCTTTATAAACCTGAATCATAGAATCACAGAATCATAGAATGGTTTGGGTTGGAAGGAATCTTAAAGATCATCTAGTTTCAACCTCTCTGCCATGAGCAGGGACACCTCCCACTAGACCAGGTTGCTCAAAGCCCCTGAAAATTCATGAGAGATCATTTACATTCCAATAATGAAAAAAAATCAGACATCATTTTATTTTTAATCATTCGACTTTTTAGTGATGATCAGCATCTCCTAATTAGCAATGGGTAAGCAGGTATGGTGTACTGCTTGCCAGTGGGTATCATGCCTGCGATCATGGGAGTTCCCAGAGTGTTCATGATCACATGTGCTTGGGCAAGATAAGATGCAAGACAGTGTATCTAAGTTCGCTGAGCTAACTTAAGCTTCATAAGCTTCAAAGTTCTGTATAGAAAATGGCAATATGGGCCCTTAATTACTAGGTTGAAAGTCATTAAAAGCTGTGAGATGCTAACAGAACCTGCTAATGGAAGGTAAAAGCCTTTAACAAGTAGAGTTACACACTGCTTTTCAAAGGGCAGTACCAGAAACTGGAGTTTAAGAAAAATTATTTCAATTTGTCAGTTAAATTTTATTGTCATGGTGTCATCTCCACTTTGCTTGGCTTTGTTCCAGTCTCTCACACAGTTCCTGGGATGGTCTGTTTTAAATACTGACACTTATGACAAAATGAACAAGCTTGAAAACAGGAAAGACATTGCTCAGGAAATGCTTATGTACCAGACAAAAGCCACCCCTTCTGAAGTTGAATCTATACTCGTAAGTTTCTTTCCACAGTCACTAAATTAAAGTAGGAAATTTGCTACACAAAAGCTTAATTTCTTACTCATTTTCATTTTCAGAAATACAAGGAGAAATTAAATGTGAATAGTTTAGAAGAATGTGATCAAAAGGATCTTCTCAGGATTTTGGTAAGTCAGTAGACTGAAAATTCTGGCAGCATGTTTATATCAGATAGTAATGTGTCCTTATTGTAGAAAAGGTTGTGTATAGACCCCATTGTTACCTACAGGGAAATGTTCTGTCCCAAATACGTGTCAACAGACTTGGATAGTCAGTTATAAAGAAAAGTTTATAAGAATTAACATTTAAAGTGTTTTAACTCCTTTAAATATCCATGGGGACAGTGCTATATCTATAACTGAATGCATTTAAATTTGAAAATATAAGAAGGGACATTGATGTAAGGTCATTTTCATTCTGAGTAAGAGAACAGCTGTAGGAGTGTCCAGTGGAACTAACCTACTTTCAGATTAATTTTCCTGCATTTTCTTAGGCAGAGAAGTCCAAGGACAGTGATGAGTGACTTCACAGTGATGAAACAGATTTGACCTAACCAGTTAGAACCCTGCTACTACAAAAACAAAAATGAGTCACTTTCTTTTACAGACCATGCAGTCCTCTGGCTGCCTTAGTATTTCAATCTAGAAAGCAAGTGCTTTTTTGTAGGAAAACTGATTGTGCTCACTTAGTGCACTTCAGTTTTTCTTGTGGAGCAATCCTGGAGCACAGGCACTGGGTTACTTTATCTGAAACAAAACTCCAAGATGTGCTCCAGGAAAATACTAAGTGAACTCCCACTGTAAATGGATCAAAACAGAGCTAGGCTGAAGAAATAGGGTCAAATGCACACAAATCTGTTGACTTCCAGTACCAACCACTTCACATATTTCCTCCTATTACATCACATTTGCTAATGCAGACATAGCCTTAGGGAAAAGATGTCATTAAACTATTTTCAGTTATGTACACGTGCATGCAGGAATGCAATGTTGTTAAGGTTTTTCTGGCTTCCGCAAAACAGATGCTCACACAGGTTACGAGTGGTGAAACCAAAAAAACAACAGACCGTGTGTAGCTTAACATATTTTTTAAAGTAAATTTAATATAGCTGCATGAAGCATTGCAAAATCAATAGATAAACATTATTAATTCTCTCTACTGGTAGAGCAATGAGTGATTATTATGGTACAGGCTCCAAATGTAAAAATATAATACTGGTATGAATTTTTAAACTAAAAAAAAAACAATTTAAATGAGCTCTCTCAACATTGTGGAGTCAGAAATTCAAAGGTCTAACATCTTCTGCACTGACGAGGCTACATGCAAATGCTTTATCCTATTATAAGACCTGGAATCCCAGATAGCTAATGGGATAAAGCAGGTGTTTCTAAATCTGATGATTCACAAAGTAATGGGTCTTAAACCACCACTGCTCCAGGTTTCCTTGTCCTTGACCTCAGATCAGAGTAGATACAAAGGAAAATCCCAGGGAGAAGGAAATATCTTTGCATGGATGTTCAGAGTTATTTGTTGAAATTCAGTCATCTTTTTTCCTTATTTGCAAAATGGAGATCATTTTTAGATTGCTATGGCGGGAGTCATTGTGATCATAGAGTCTATTTTTTGTGTTGCATCAGATTTTCCTGAATTAATTCTTGTTTGGATTGGGGCACATCCTTTAAAATATACTACTGCTCTCCCTAGGCTTTGGGATATACAGATGAAAAGCATTATAGAGCAGTTCACTAATACAGTTAGGCCATTCAATGTCAATCTATATAATGTATACAAAACAGGCAATTTATATTTAATACAGGCTTCTTAACTTTCATATCCTCTGCATTTTAAATTTTAGTATATATTTTATGGGGGTTCTTCAGTAAAAGAAAGAGCTGGCCTAAACTCTCTATCTGGCCTTCAGAGAAATAAAATATCCTGAGTGGCATCCAGACAGCTTCTAATGAAATTTGGTAAATGGGGAAAAGATTTTGCACCTATACAGTCTACTACTTCTGGAGTGATCTCTCATTTTCATCAGTGGTCAGGATTGTTCAGAATAGACTGTTGTAAACTACAGAAAGGCAGTTACTAGGACAGAATCACCCCCAACTACAGCACTAGAAAGTAAATGACTCTAAAGTATTTGAAGTAAACCATAATAACCATGAATAATATATGCTTTGTACATTTAAGCATTGAAACAATTTTTACTTTCTGGATTTACTGAGATCATTCAAGAGACAAGCTGTCAAAAATCTACTGCAAGTAGACAAATGAGAACACAAATGAGACTTGTGAATTTTTACATCTGATCTTGTAGATTTTCCAGTCCACTTTCCATGTGCCAAATCAATCCTACAGGTTTGCCTATTAGGTGTATATAGGGTATCACAGACAACAAGGACTGACACAGGAGACAGGGTGAGACAGACTAATTTTAGGAGTTGGTTGTGGAGCAGAAACAAACCACCAGCACTCCAGAGATTAAAAAAATGTACAGCAAATCTCGGCTTGCCTATAGTCTTTCCAAGAGAAGACAAGACTATGGGTGGGTAGGTAGGTAGGCAGGCAGGCATGCAAGCCTTCTGTTATTTTTTTTTTTTAAGTTGTTGTTACTTTATTCTACTGTAAAAGTAAAAAATGTTTTGTTCTACACAGGTTATTTTTGGTGACTATATTCATCACTATTCATAAAATCCAAAAGGGTAGAACAACACTTAACAAGAGTAAATTTAGTTGTGAAAAAGATGAACTGCAGCCTTGAGACCAGACTAAAAGTGGGGGAATCATAGGATTTTATACCAGGAAGGAGAAATTCCAAGGCCTGAGATTTCTGAACTAAGGAAATGTTGGGATGATCACAACAGATTGTGTTAGAATTCAGAGCAGGAGAAACACTATCTGGCCAAGATTTCTACCTATCCTCTTTGAGAAGAAAGAAAGCATTATCACCACTGTGTTTCATAACTTAATACACATTAGTTCGTACTGACACCTGAGGCTTTCGAAGCTATAGTATGTACACTGTCCTTAGCCAATGTTTCCACTGAAGTGAGAAAAGAAAAAAGTTTTTCCAACTTTGTTCTTGCCAGAAAAACCCTTGTGCTTTTCTTTTCCTAACAGAAAGAAGAATTACCTGATCCGAAAGATTTAGAACTGTATGAATTCCGCTTCAGTGACTTTCCTGTTACAGAGCATGGCCTGATAACTTGTGGAATACGACTGTTCTTTGAGATAAATGTTGTTGAAAAGTTCAAAGTCCCAGCTGAGGTTTGATTTATTTTGTCTTGTTTGAATTTATTTTAAGATAGAAGAGAAATAGCTGACTGTAGGTGCTTTAATATAGAAGCAGGCAATTCTGAAATATTAGTGGTATAGATAACAATCTTCCATGCTTAATTAAAAATTCTCATATTTCTCATAAAGACTGAAAACTAATCCTGAGATTGTGTGAGCTATGGAAGGAATTAAATCAACATGCATTTACATAAGAATAATTTGCTGTTTCCATGTTTAATTCAATAAAAAGCAATTACTTTCATACAATTTGTATATTATCACAGTAATTTCCTAGTATATTCCATTAATTTTATAGGAATTCTATAATCTTGTTTCAATTAACAGCACAGTCTTAATCACTTTTGTTTATAATAGGTCCTTACAAGATGGATGTACACAGTCAGGAAGGGTTATCGAGATATCACTTACCATAACTGGCGACATGGATTCAATGTGGGACAGACAATGTTTACTCTGCTGATGGTAATGTTGCTAATACCAACCTTACATTCATTATTTAGTTTTCCTTTCAATTCCATCTGGAAAATTCAGGAAGGTGCATGGTCAGAATTGTATGTTTTCTTTTACAGACAGGCAAAATCAAGAAATACTATACTGATCTAGAAGCCTTTGCTATGGTTGCTGCTGCTTTCTGCCATGACATTGATCACAGAGGGACCAATAACTTGTATCAGATGAAGTAAGTACAAATGCTCAAATATATGGACATGTAGTATTTTTAGTGGCAAAACAAAAAAAAGTCAAAACTCGCAAAAATATAAGGTATATATTCCATATTCATCTGGCATGAATGAACATTTATCCTAGAGAAGATTTCTGCCTCAGAGCATTTGTCATGATAGCTGAAACACAAAGACAAAATGCAAAAGCAGAATCTTACGAGGATCTCCTGGAGCTGCAATTCATTTTTAAGAGAGACTAAGCTCTTGCAATGCTTGGATTGTAGCAAAGCTCATGCACATGAGGGCACAGAGAAATGAGAAAGTAAATTTAAATCCCTAACTGGATCACTTTTTTTCCAAGACAGGGCACTTTTGTGGGGAGGGATTCAGGATGTGGCATAGACAAGGGCCAGTTCAGAGGGAGACAGGATTTAAGATGCATTCTTTTTCTGGTTTCTACCGTATCATTTGACTTGCTCAGTTTCCCCCCACATCCTTCCCCAGTTCACTAATTGATGCAGGTCCTTTCCTGAGGTGTAATCTCCTCATGTTATAGAGCTAAAGAGCTTGTGTTCTGCCACTGAGTCCACATGCCAGCGAGTTACACATCATGAGGTTAAGCTTTGTGATTCATGGTCCTTTTTGTTCTGAGAGAATATTCTAAAGGATTTCTTTATGACCTTTCCCTTGTTTGTTTTGAAACAATATTAATTAGTAGATACTTGTTATAAAACAGTATTAATTAATTTTGGTTTAAACTTATCTTTAGATTACAATACTACATATCATGGTGAGACCCACTTTTCACCTAAAGAGTGAATTACCTTTTAGTCTTTTATGTGACCTGTTGGGGCTTGTTTCTGTGTGCTAGCCAGAGAACACAGGTTTCTCAGAATGTCATATGTAACATGAGATTTTAACCATAATTCTGTGAGTATAGTTTCCCACCAACAGTATCTCCAGAATGATTCATCCTCCTCCTCTGACCTTACATGCCTCCCAGGAGAAGCATTTCAGCCTGCACGCTGGAGCAGTGACGTGAGGGGATTTTCTGATTATTCTCAGGGATTCTCCAGGTGACGCAGGAGAGAATGACAGATGCTGATTCTTATTCAGCAGACTGCCTCTCATCCAAACAAGTTTAAGGGAGGTTTTAAATCTTCCTACTGTGGTCTTCCCTAGCTGAAAGCCCTCTGAGGTCATATGCGGTAAAGCTATTTATAGAAGTTAGCAGGCTTTATGACAACAGTACTAATAACAAGTCAGAAAATACAGGTAGCAAACAGCCTCGTGTTATCTGAGGAACAGAGTTATTAGTCAAGGGAAGAAAGGAGGAAAATACACTTCCAAACATGCAGAACCACCCGGAGCCTATGTAGATAGGACACTTCTCCCTCCCACTACCCTAGTCTGATGCAGAATTTTTTCTGCTTGAAGCTTAGCCCAATGTCAGAGGAATGCTTTGAGCTCTGTGATAAGACTGAACACACCTGAGCTGCTAAGACTTGGGCAGTCCATAAACCAGTGATTTTGGGGGAGGAGCCCAGGGGCATTAGAGGAATTAAACTCCATTATACTGTTACTTTAGATTTAACGTACAGTAAGCTAGAATCACAGGGGACATGGACCACATTCATTACAGACAAGAGTTCAAAAGCTGTGCCACAAAAGGCTATTTTTAAGATACACAGAAGGTGCGTAGATTAAACAAACAGCAAAACTGAACTTACAAGACAAAACAGAGGCATGTTTTAAACACAGTTTTTGAGTTTTGAGGCATATAACCACGCCTTTGACTTTAATGGGCACTGAGCACCCAGTGTTCTCCAATTTCTATCACTACTCAGTCACAAGAGCGAAGGCAAGCATTTCTTTTGCTCTGCATCATACCAATGGTTAAACTATCTAACGTGCAGATCAGAAGCGTTTTAATTCTAAAAACTTGAATCCTTAGTTAAAAATACTGCCTCCAAAATATTATAAAGAATTGCTTCTTTCTCAACAGGTCAGCTGCTCCACTGGCAAAACTCCACGGCTCTTCCATTTTAGAAAGGCATCACCTAGAGTACAGTAAAACCCTCCTGCAAGACGAGGTATGTCTGCACCAACCTTCTGCTCACACCGACCAACACAAAAGACACAACTAAATTATGATGTTCCAAATTTCACTGTCTCAGTCATTCCTTTGGGTCCACTTTAAGAAATTATGCTAAAATTCAGCAGTTTAAACCAAATTCATAGGCATTGTGTACATTAAGAGAAACACCAACAATCCTGCCAGAAACAGACTAACTCAAGACAGAAAAGCTTTTCCTCTGGGCCTCAGTTATGCTCCTCAGGTTTTTTACCACTTTCACAAAACAACTGATATTGAAACCAAAGCAAAAAATACAATACATATATACAAAACTTTGCAATTAAATGACTGCCCCTGATTCGGGAGGTCTGAATTCAGCTGCTGCCTCTGGCAGCTGAGGAACAGAGGGATGGAGCTGTTTATGGAGAGCCCCCTCGCCCCCAGGCCAGACCCCCTCACACACCTTACCTTGCTAAAACAGAGGAGGCAATATGAGGCTCTGCTGCAGCTCCCATCACTGATCTACCGTGAATTAGGCAGATGCCCTCAGCTGCCCTTCCCCAGCAGCCGCAGAGGTGAGGCTCCCCACCACATTCTCCTCAGGCCAAACAAGATGGCGGCAGCGTAGCCCGCCAGGGTCCTCTGACCTGAGGAGCTCGGCTCCTCTAGTGGTGGTCGGACATCCTTCCCTCGGCAGCACCAGGCTCTGTCCTGGCTACAAGGGAAAAGACCATTTACAACTCTTTATTACGTATTTTACAGGAAAGAAAGAGATGTAACAGGCAGGGCTTGAAGACATGGGCCCCTTCCATCCCACTCGCCCGCAGCAGCGTGGCAGGCACCCACTTCCACCCTCATTTTTCATTTTCTAATCCCAGTGGTGGTGCTATTTCCCGCTCTTGTGAAGACACACAATAAATCCTTACACTGACCAATAACACAGTGATCATAAAAACCCCAGAAGATTTATGGTTTAAAAAAGCCAAACAAACCCCCTTTACCTTTCTGGATGGTGATGCACTTTTTCAAATGTGAGACGTCAGGGACTAACCCTTGCGTTTTGCTGAAGCAGTTGTCAGGATCTCTGGAGGCTCTCGAACAGCAGCATTGCTGCTCCCTGTGCTCTCACAGGTGTTGTCCCCTCAGCTAAAGAGGGAAGGAACACCATGACACTTAGAGGAATGCTGAGTGTGATGTGCTCATTCCCTTTGCCCAGGGAAAAGGGCATCGCACTTACTGTACCAGGTCCCTCACAGCACCGCAGGCAGCTGTGCTAACCCAGACTAACAGGAGGAAGAGGTGTCTACTTTTAAAAGTCTAGGAAAATTAGGTTTACGGAATGTGAACTGTAAAGAAATTATGAAGAACTGCCATTTATTTACCAATTACTTGGAATACAGGTGGTTTTCTTTGCTTTTAATTTATGTATGGCAATAGCAGGACTTGAAAGTGTTTTGAGTCACTGTGGATTCAGTTATATGTGCAGCCTCTGGGGGCAGCGTCTTAGATGTGACCACTGTTCACACAGTGACTTAGCCATTTATTAGCCATCTTTATAAAATGAATTATTTTTCATTTGTAGCATTTTAATTTAGGGACCATAGTTGGCCAGTTTTGTTATACTGTTCTGTGAGACAACCTGTATAGTGCAAATCAAAGACAGTGTTATAAAAGGAATTGAATTAATAAACTTTCCACCTTGCAGAGTTTAAACATCTTCCAGAACCTAAATAAGCGCCAGTATGAAACTGTTCTACACTTATTTGAAGTTGCAATAATAGCAACTGACTTGGCTTTGTATTTCAAGTAAGTACTAAATTCTGTATAACTTCCTACTGAAAAAAAGTCAATCATATACAATTTATAACTGTTGGTTTTAGTTGTCTATGTGCACAGTGCAGATGTTTATATGCAGAGTACCAAACTATATTTAAAATTATTAAGTCTAATTCTTTTAAAAAACTGAGACATTTTTAGATTTATTATAAGCTTTCAAATTAGAGAACACATAAATGTATGTAATAGCTAGTACATATTTAGTAGGTCAATTCAAATGTGCTTTCAGTTATGGCAAACACTGTATTTCAGAAATGTAGCCTAATCATAGTATACCTTACTACAATTACCCATACTAAAAAGCAGTATGCTTATGACATGGAAATTAAGATGCTGGTTTAAAAACAAAACTGCAGATATCAACTGACCACAGCGCTAAATATGTCGAAAACTCCAAATATCAAATCATCCATCCTGTTCCTTAGTTACTGACCTAACTTGCTTTTATAATGAGCATTTTCCTTAAAGACATACGGAGCCTTTTGTTTTGGCCCAGAGATGTCTTATGACTGGGACAAGTTAAAGCCAGCAGACAGGAAACAATCCAGTAAGTTGTTCAACAGCAGTTATTAAATTTTAGTGACCAGTAATTACATTATTTCATTAATTCTAAATGCAAATGAAAAGATTTATTAAGCAGTAGCAAGACATGTTTATGTTTTTGAAAGATCTTCTCAGTCAGGTCTTAGTGTTTCTTCGGATGTTTGAGGGGAGGAAGTGGAAGAACATTTATTAGTATTTGCTTCACTTTTCACAATTCATTATGTTACAGGAAGCAACAAACATGTAATCCAAAAGAAATAAGAGTATCATCCCAAACAGTTTAATAATGAAGAGTTGGGAAATTGGTTATTTGTTTCTTTGTCAGGAATTCTGACATAATACTTTACGTGTCAGTGGCATATAGCAAAATCTAAATCTGCTAAGTTATGGTTTTCTATTTAATTTTTAATGCAGAAACTTTTGTTCACTAATATATGGTCTATTGGTATGTTTTAACAGGAAAAGAACTATGTTTCAAAAGATTGTAGATAGAATTGAAAAAATGGAAACAGAAGAGGAGGCAATTAAATATGTATCTGTTGATCCAACCAAAAAGGAAGTCATCATGTAGGTGGTTAATATTTTACTCCTTATTCAATCAGTTATCTAGGATCAGATTTTAAAAGAATTTGGGCATCTAAACATGTATTAAGATTTGATGTAATTGTCCGATGATGAGCATAACATGATTTAAAATTAGAAATAGATGTTTACCATCTTCTCAGAATGTGCAAAATGTGCATTCATCTGCATCTTAGGTATCTAAATTCCTTAAAACCGAGACCTTTTTTTTTCTGTCATCACTCTAACTATATTCCTATTTTGTTTTGTGTTTTCCAAGGGCTATGATGATGACTGGATGTGACTTGTCTGCTATAACCAAGCCTTGGGAAGTACAAAGTAAGGTAAGGTACTTTTTGAATAGACAGTATTGCATTTGCCATCAGCTGTACTGCCTATTTGGTGCATGATCATTTAAAAAAAAAAATTACTATTATTTGACAGATATTTAAGGATCTGTAACCAACTGTGTTTCCAGAAAACAACCTCTACTTTTCTGTCACTGTAAGGGTTCCATGATGCCTCTCCCCAACCGCTAAGCCCGTGTTCCACCCTCTCTACTTGTCCTTCGGCTAGAGCTGGCATCCGTGATTCTGTCAGCTGTTCTAGCTACCCTTAAATATCACTCAGTTATTTTCCTGCTGGTTTTCAGGTATTTTTAAGGTACAGATTTAACAACAGTATGATTGAATTGTGTCTATTCTGTAGATATTGGTGCCATTTTGAAGTAGCTTAAACACACTAAAAATAAATTCTGTAATACAGTCTGACACTGCTTTGTACATAAGTACTTAAAATACTCCAGTACTTATCAACTATCGTGCTGAAGCTCATCACTTAGCCTTACAGGAACAGGTTTTAACAATGCATAATCAAAATAGAATTGTAAGATGCTTGTGGAGTCTTCTAAGTAATACACATTCCAGCTACCAGAAGAATATGTTATGTTGTCAATATTATCTTGCTCGTGTTGACTGTGTATCATTTACTCAGCCTGCACTAGAATACTGGTAGAGATAATTTGCAGGAAAAAAGCCTTCAGTATACCAGAGAGTGTCTGTAATTTTTGAAAGAAGTGCTTGACTATCTCTACAGGGATTAAATAGTGGAATTTTATTGTGTTTCACCAAAACTTCCTATTTTTGAAGAACTTTTTAAACTACTCAGAGATAATGCAGCTTGCAAAAAAATAGGTCCTTTCTTTGTGGAAGGGAAGTTAATGATAATAGTTACATAGTAAATTGAGAATACATTGATTTAAACAGTAATATGCCAGTTCTTAGTTAATAAACAATCCACGTTTTCTGGAAAGCCTTGTTCTTTCATTTTTTTAATTTAAATTTACTACTTTTTTCTGACACTTCCACTGAATTGTGATTATTCAGGTTGCCCTCATGGTTGCAAACGAATTCTGGGAGCAAGGTGACCTGGAGCGAAATGTGCTACAGCAACAACCAATTGTAAGTACTAAATAATTTAAGTGTGTTAAGCAATATTAACTGTTATTAAAACATTGACCAGATAATTGTCTATGATGCGTACTAGATCGTTATACCAAAAAGCATCATACCTAGATAATCTAAATTGCTGCTATTCTGTTGTAGCCTATGATGGACAGAAACAAAGGAGATGAACTACCTAAGCTCCAAGTTGGTTTCATAGATTTTGTGTGTACATTTGTGTACAAGGTAGGAATAATTTTTTTTTGTTTTCTCCCTGCAGCAGTTCTGATGGCACAATTAGTGACGAACTCTTGTAGTTAAAAAATTCTAAACAGCAGCAGGACTCTTGGTCACAGGATAAGCAACTATCACAACTGCCTTTTTCAATCTTTGTTACATATAAGAATTGCTCCCATAAGGCAAATTCAAGAGATGTGAGGCAAATTCATAAGAAGCGAATATCTCAGTGAAACTTCAGGGCACTGAGGTTTTGTTATTACTTTGAAAGACTGAGTTAGAAAGCCCAGTCTGATCCTGAGCACCGGAACAGGCTGCCCAGAGCGGGTGTGGAGTCTCCTTCGCTGGAGACATTCAAAACCCGCCTGGATGCGTTCCTGTGTGATGTACTCTAGGTGGCCCTTCTCTGGCAGGGGGGTTGGACTAGATGATCTTTCGAGGTCCCTTACAACCCCTAGGATTCTGTGATTCTGTATGATGTGGATGCAAAGGAAACAGGAAACTTGCAATATTCTGGAAATATAGATATTCTGTTTCTTCTGTAAGGCACTGAAATGCCAACATCACTAATCCCTGTCTAGCTTTTATCCCAAAAAGTAATGCAGAAAAGTTACATGTTTTTAGTATTTCAATAGCTTCAGACACATCCTCATCTGCTTGGAATATACCATAGGATACTAGACTTTTTTATTCTATCCTGATAATCATATGATAAAATATCATATATCACAGTTATAATTGCATTATACAAATCACACAATCAAATGTGGGATTAGGGAAGACACTAAAATGTGCAGTATCTAATTTGGATCTTTTCTAACTGTGTACAACATTATCCCAGCATGGCATTTCCTATAATATGCCATCACTGCATGGACAAGAACATGCTTTCAAATGTGCACCAGGAGCTACTCACACTATTTCTTTTTTTTTTTCTCATCTATAGAAAGCCCATTACCAGAGATAGAACAAGTACTTGAAAAAAAAGTGAAATCAAATAAAATTAATTCATCTAGCATACATACTGAATTAGGTTTATAGAAAAATGAAAGCTAATGTTTTCTCTGCAAAGCAGCAGTATTTCCACAAATTCAGAATTTACAAATCCTCAGTGTTTACAAATTTCTAATTTACTAATTTCAATTGTTTGCATAGGAATTCTCGAGGTTTCACAAGGAAATTACACCTATGTTTGATGGTCTTCAAAACAACAGGGTTGAATGGAAAACACGCGCTGATGAATATGAAGAGAAGATGAAAGTTATTGAGGAACAAAAGAAAAAGGAAGAAGCAGCTGCCAAAAAAGGTTAAGTATCTTCTAAAGTTTTCATTTATATATTTGTAAGGCAGCCAACATATTTTCTCTCTCTCTCAAATTCACATATACAGTACATGTGTGCAACATTATATTAAACTTTAGACTAATGGTATGTGAATTCTGAATTAGCCAAATTAACTTTACCTTTACTTGGAAGAGAAGTAAACTTTAAAAATTACACAAATTTGATACACTGACCTAATTTTCTAAACTGCAGAATTAGAGAAAACATGACCTTCACAAACTTGAAGGGAATGTAAAAATTATTTTGTCTTAAGACTTAAAACTGAATGTAATGTAAACACTTATCTTTGAATGCTGTAATCATCTACTAGAGATGTATCAGAATTCTGTGTGGCATGAGCCCCAAGTGTATTCAGGTGCTTTGTTTAAGCTGAAAATGAAAAGGATAAGGAAAAGAGATGGGAATGGATACTGTGCATTTAGAACATAAAAAAGCAGCACTAATCCCCACTTCTCTTCCAAGTTTAAGATAAAGCTTTTGGCTCTAGTTCCCTACCATCAGTTTCTTGGCTGAAACACACTGTCTCATACTACAGTTTTAACACTAAACTTCCTAAGACAGCACAGGTCCTAAAATTGAAATTATGGTTTTATTATAACCTAGAAGAGAATCTGATTTTATAGAAACTGAGAATCTATCACTCAAGTGTAAGAGTGAAATTAGTCAGTTATTTTCCTTCTGTACTGAACGTGGAACAGCAGATCAACAGCTCTGCCAACCAGCTGAGATGAATGAAAAGGTTTAGAGATTAAAACAAAAAGGCATGTGATTACTACAGAATTATTTATTGTCAGCTAGTTTGAAGAAGAAAAGTTAAGTTCACTCTAAGTGTGTGTTTCACATCTTTAAAACATAAAACAGTACTGAGTACTTTATTTGTTAATCAGTGTTTGTAGAAATAGGTGAGTATTCTTTGCATTGCACACAAAAGAGGTTACTCAAGGCCACCCATCAAGTTACTGCCAGAGTTTGAAGTGGAACCTAGAGAGTTATTGGCTCCTAAAATAAATGATACTAGGCTAAAATGTAAAAAGACATTGTTGCACAGTGGTTAAAAAAAGTACTGTAAGTTAGATGATTTAATCAAAGCAGATTTTTGAAAGAGAAGTCTAATGAAATGAGTCAAATATTACTAAAATTAGAAGAAATATTTTGGTCTGCTCACACTGTGATACTACTTGCACACACTTTCACAGAAATTATGCCCAGCCTATTGTCTCCCAAATTTATTTTTAAAGACACTTTTTTGCTCTGAATTATATAATCTTATTTATTTAAGATTAATTTATTGCTGAGAACTAGCTGGTTGCGAGTCTAACAAAATACTTTTTCCTTACACTGGAATGTAATCACCTGAACTTCACAGAAATACCAGCAAAACAAAGCAAAATAACCTGGGACCTACATGCAAACCTCCTTTATACATTTGCTTTCTAGGCAAGGAGTGTCGTTACTGAAGTCTGACCCTATGCCCTTAAGCAGAAGGTTCTTACATACAAATTAAACAGTACATTTAGGAAGGGTCAGCTTTTCTACTCCCACTTAAGTCAGAACCATGTTACATCACTGGTATTTTGGAAACACTTAGTCACTGACTTAAGGAAAGAACTATTTTCCCACAAGGAACCTTATACAGGCAAGCATGGACAGATTCATTTGCAGGAGCTAAGGATCTGACCTTTGTGTATCATAATTGGTATCACCAAATCTAAGTGAATTATTTTTCATCTTGTTAAACATGCACTGGAATAAAGCCATGAGGGTCTGTGAAGAGGTCTGACACTGTGAAATCAAGGCTGTGTAAATATATGGGTTTGTTAAGTCAGTTCATGCAAACAATAATTTGATACATGCTGAACCACAGTGGTTTCTCTAGATCACACTGACCTGTCTATTCTTAGCCTTTCAGTAGACAGAAAACAAATAAACATATTTGCTGAACCACTACAGTGGAAAGTTCAGAACAGAAACTAAGCCAGAATAGAGTATTAAACTAAGAAAAGAAAATACATAGTAACATAGCATTGATTATATTCACAAATTACAGAGGGTAGGACACTGATTATGTGACATGTTTCAATGCAGGTGGAAAGGGTCGAAAATGACCTAGTAACATGGTGATCCACAGCTTTCAAATGTAAGTTTGAATTCTAATATTGGTATCTTACCTTAAATGAACCTGGAAACACAATTTATTACACTGAAAGAATCTTAACTATGAGCAATGAACATCTGTGGAATCATTTGACACAGTAACAGAATCAGTAGCTAAAGACAAGAAACATAAAATGTCTCGCTCTTAATTGATAATTACAAAAGGATTCATGAAGCGTTGGATTGTACAATTAGGTCAAATTACAGTTCTTGTATCATCTGCTTCAAAAATAGATTCACATATTACATTGATCCAAGAGTTTCTCTCTTTTGCATGGCTTCCATACCTCAGTTTTGTGTGTGTGGGACAGCTATATGTATTTAACTACTGAAACTTTCCAGTAAGAGTGGTTCAGTGTGTGTTTGGTCCATTGAGAAATGGTAGTATCAACTGCTACACTATATACACGTATGCATATATAGCATGTGTTATTGTTTCATGTTCCATTTGCCCAGACAAGTAATGAAAGCAACATTCAACTTACAGAAGGTCAAACACACGTAAAAAGCGTTATCACAAAAGCAAGACATTTTAAACAAGAAGCCAGAGCAGCTAAAATTAATGGAAAATACTCACTTTGCTTTCCTTCTGTTTTTTAGCTGACGGCGCAGCTGGAGCTGGAGATGGTGGAAGTGGAGAAGACGGAAAATCCAAAACATGTGTAATTTTGTAATTCTTTGTCTCAGACACCGTTTCTGCTACAGAAAAGACACCTAGAAATTCAATGAGCCCCAGTCGATTTCTGCTTCACATAGACTAGTATAGATTGATCTCTTAACCACCCTCTTAAACACTTACCATTTGTTTGAAATAATTTTTAATGGAGTAAACAAACAATTACAATTAAAAACTGGAAAATTAAAAAAGGTGCAAAATGAGTTAACCGTGCACTCTATTTTTTCACGTCACTCAATTTATATACAGTATTTTTTGTTAAAATATGTAACTTCTGCACACTGTCCAGAAAAAATATAGTTTTGACAGATCTTATATGAAATCACTGAATGAAATCTAACATGTATCATTTAAACAAAAAAATTTAATTTTCATAACTTGTATATTTAGATTTTTATATTAAGTGTATTTCCTTAATCCGGAATTGTGTCCTTTTCTTTCATTCTCAGTACTACCTGAAGTTCTAGAGTAAACAGCTCCTTCACTTTATGAATGCTCAACACAATTCCCTGGCTCATCTCTGAAAGCAGGCCCATGGTACACAGTATTTTTTCAAAACAACCAAGGATAAATCTGTAAATTGTAGCCATAGCTCAGAGAGACCACTCTTTTGTCCATGTGCAAATGGCTCTGCCCACAGTTCCTAAACTAACCACCTTTTATTGTAAAAATCTAAAAAGGCAGACCATAAACACCATACTTCGCATACAAGTAAGAGTTTACTAAGATACCTATACCAGTATATCTACAGCAGAATCTACATTCAAAGGCATTTAAAAAGGATCGTGTATTCCCAATGCACCTTTTTTAAAATGCAGTAAATGAAAGTATTTAAAAAACGATGAACTGGCACCAATTTAATCTTGGGAGGGAGAGGACAGCAGAAATACAGCACATCAGAATTCACATTACCTCCCCTCCTACAACCAAGAAGATAGACTGCACACAAATTAGCTCTTCATAAACAACAATCTCCCTAGCAAAACCTTCTGTTCTTGAAGAATGATGGGAGTCCACTCCACACCTTCTACTCAGGTAGAAGCCAGCTCCTCCTGCAGATGAAGGAAGGAAAATGGCTAGTATATTATGCACATATATGAATATTCGCTGGAACCAGTTCCAGCTGTAAAAGGAGATGGGATGTCAAACGCAATTCCTGCAACAAACAAGTCTGACATGAAGACTCAGTTCTGCCACTTTTTTCCCCTTTTAAAGAAAGCAAACCCATAGATTTTTTTTTCTCTGAAGGGCTCTCAGCATCCACAGAGAAGGGAGAATCAATGATTTGCCATATTATATAACTTTCTAAGAATGCTCTATAAACATAGATACTTGTACAACTATCACCCAAAACTAAACGAATCCACAAAAAAATGCTCACATTATATCCTTATTTATAAATGGACCAAATATTTTAGGCAAACTTAGTTATGACATAAAATTGGGTATCATGTATTATTTTCTGTATTAAACGCAGATACTAAAGAAAGCTATTTCAAGATTGTTTCATAATATAATTTTATTAAAACTGTATTAAATTATGTCTCTAGTATGTATACTGTACCTTTTTATAACTGTATTTTAAAGAACCAAAGAGGAGTTAGCTATCCAGAACACATACAATACTTAATATACAATACTAGAAACAACAAATATAGCAACACATTCAACAAAAGCCCCTTTGGGCAACTTGCATACATGTAAGCAGATTGCTGCAGATTGGATTTGACTCTCAACCAAGCTTGCAAGATGACAGAGAATTAACCTTTAAATCCACCTTCTTACCTAAAGAAGCCTTCACACAAGGCTACGTTTATTTCTTACTCTAGGACACCCTAAATGTGTCTTTGTACTGTCATCTATTATGTAAGTACAAACTGTTTAAAATGTAATTATGTTAAGTAATGCTTGTAGATAGAGTTCTCAACTTATTCCTATGAGTGCATGTAAAATGTTCATAAATACACTGCAACTGACTCTGCTGTAACATTTTCCACATCAAATACTTACAAATAATTTCTATAAAAATATCTACAGTGAGAAGTAATTATCAAAAATATACTTTTTACAGCATTAACTTTTCTCAGATTAACATGAATATTTAATTCAAAAAAAGTTTGGATACTTTATATCCAAGTAATTTTCATCCCAAAGAAAATAGCCAGTGTAACTATTCATGTACAGACTTTTTCTTTGGAAACATAAATAAAGAACATTTAAAGTTGTGTTGCAACTTGAAGAGGAAGATGAATCCAGTAAGTTTCTCAAGCAATATACACTTTTGTATATTTAGGATTACACTTTAAAGAATGTTAAGGAGATCAGAAATCACAGACAACATAAAAGTCACATGTACATCTCCAGTAGAAAGCTACACACTTTATTTTTTACATCAAAAATTTCACCAACCAATCAGATTTTTGTAAGTGGAGCTATCAGTCACATCATATTATAACTAAAATTTAAAACAAAGTCAGAACTAAACTTTTTAAGGAGCAGGGGAGACATTTCAGATATGGTTTACTTAATTCAAGCAAAATACTTATTTGATAAAAATGGAACTTGTCCAATAGCATTTGAAAATATGCAGAGACTAATACCTGAATATTAAAGTCTACATGACCAAAAAATTTAGGGCTATTAACTCTTGTTTAATAAATTAGAAATATGAATACATTAAAGTGTAGTTTTAAACTAGTAACAGAATTTTCACAAATGTCCCTTTACAAAAATCTGGCAATATCTGTAGTTTGGGATAAAATTAAAAGCAGCCAACTTCCATGATGTAATATCAATAAACCATATTCTTGTTTGTCCACATCCTTCCTACTTTTAAGTTTGGGTGCCACATACCTTTTGCACTGAACTGAAGAAAATATATCTCTTATTTCATGAGTATACAACCTACCACAACAAAGGAACCTTTTTAGACCTGAATCATTTTACAAAGATAATCTACCCAAATAATCCATATGAGTGACTGTAGACAAGGTCCACTGGCAGAAAGATGTCTCTGGTCCCTAATCGTGACCGCATTTCTAGACTTTCATCTTGACAATTCATGAAGAAAATCAGCCTACATCAATTTCTGGTTTCAGAGAAACAAATCTTGAAAATACTCATCAAACTCCTCCTCCCTGTGGGGGAAAAAAAAAAAAGTCAAAGCAGGTTCTGCTTTGGATCTGTACCTAGGAGATAATCTTTGTGTGAAAAAGATTTAGCAGACTTCTGATTAGAATTTGTAGCCAGTGTAGATAATTTTGACTTACTCACTACACTTCGATACCTTTTCACATTTCCCTATCTGTGCAACAACAGTGAGTTGACTGTTAGGATTTGCTTCTAAGATAACTAACGGTATGGTAAAGGGAAGACAGCAGTGATATGGTAGTGACTTGACAGAGGTGGTCCTTCAGTGTTGTGTATGTCTCCTCTTTAAAACACATTCTTAGGTTCACCACATGGAAGGACATTTGACATAATTTTATATGTCAGAATATTCATTAAAACACTCAGGAAAAATCCCTGACTTCGCAGCTGTGAACGGACACTATGTTTTACTAGATACAAGTTCACTAGATCAAACTAACCGTGATTTTTCATCTGGTTCTTGCAGAGGACCCTTCCAAAAGTCAGCATCTGAAGGACCATCTTGTGCATTGCTGTTATCTGAATCTGTCAAAAAAAGTGCTTATGAAATAAATTTTAAAAGAATATATAATTTGTTTTATTTAGATGGTGTATTGCTAGGAGCAACATTTAATTGTAACCATGAGAATATAAAGAACACTTTACTTTGCATAAAGGGAGAATGAAAACGTTTTCCAATGTTATTCAATACAGCATCAGAATGACTCTTAAATACCATTAACTGATATTTTGGCCAAACATTTGTTCTTAAGAGTTTATAATCACAAACTCTGAATTACAATACAATTTCACCTCATGATAGTAAATGAATCAATTACTTCCACTTGAATGACAATTTTTATCAATTGTAATGTATCAGTGAAATTGCCAGAAAATAGGGATTACTGCATAACGTTTCACGTAGAGCACACATCAGGAGCAAAAAACCAAAGAATTATTGTTATCAGAAACATGCCCTAACTTAAAAAACCTCCACAATCTCCTAATAGAGCTTTCCTGGCAAAACAGAGACTTTGGTCATGGTGCAAGTCATGAGAAAACCACTTCAAGTCTTCCTGTACCTAGCTGGGAAAACATAGGTGCTGAGAACATTCCCAAATGCATACAGCACAGCACAGCAACCAGTAAAAACACTCAGTCACTTCTAGACAGTCTGCAGCAAGAGCAAGCATGACCAGGAGATGGGGCTTGTTTCATCAAAAAAGAAACTCGGACTGGGATTACTGAGATACAGTGACAACCAGTGCCTCATGAGTCATCGAGGCTGAGTGCAGCCACCTGCAACAAGAAGTAGGTCTCTGAAGTATTACAGGTGGCAGCTGGAAAAGACTGGTTAAAACCTAGGATTTATTTAAAATCTATTATTTTTCAGAGTAGAGTACATATTAGTATCATTCTCTGAAAAGAAATGTAGTAGTTATCATATCAGAAAAATACTTTCTTTACACATCCCACATTACACAGTGCACATTTGCATGCCTGGACCCATGAAATTACTAATAACGTATCTATTTCAGCACCCTCTGCTCTTTTTCTGGAACAACCTGACCTTTCGCTTTTCTGATTATTTTCATTCCGTTATCTGACCACATTTTCATTTCTTACTGAAACTTAAAAGATTTCCATCTTGAAATTCCTTACAGTTTTTATCCAAGAATTTCTGAGTTATTATTTTGTCCCTTCGTGTCCTTTCTTGGTTACACACAGCATTCTTATCATCTTATAAAATATTAAAACTGCCAGTGAATAAACCTAAGACCAGTGACAAATGACTATGAAATAATACAAAATTACTACAAAAACATAAAATGCAGAAGATATTAAAAAACTTTACCTTTATCAGAATTATCTGAATCTTCTGAAGAAACCTGATCTGGAAAGAAACACCATATAAAATATAGTAAGCTTATCTTGGTTTTATGCATTATCTGAAACTGTTTACAAGTTTATGTTTACACATAAAAATGTGCACATGCATGCATACACCACATATTCAAAGAAAGTAAGCAAACACTGAAGTAAAAATATTTTTTTGCACAAGTTCAAAGGTCATCAGTTTGAGCTCAAATACAATATCCAGAGATCTGTGGTGTAAAAAAGTTATCTAACATTTCCAAAAGGCTTTCAATCCCAAAGCCTCAAGGAACTAGACACTTCAAAACCCCTTCTGGTATGCAATGTCCAATTCTTGGACAAAATTTCCTTGCAATGTGTATTTTTCAAAAGCCTCTCCCTCTCTAAAATGTAATAGATTTACCTTTGTTTTTTTTCTCCAAATTTATCTTTTTTGTGCACCTAGGCAGCTTTACATAAGAAATTTATCTTTTGACTACCCGTGTTACACAGTCAAGAAAGTTACATATCTATATACATAATTCTGTATCTATATATGCATATCTATATATATGTAGCTATAGCAAAACTAAGATTCAACTAACATATTGGAATATTTTAAAAATTGAAGGTTTAAAATTTATATTTACCTTCATGGGTCTTTTTTTTGGACTTCTTTTTTGCTGAACAAGATAATTTTGTCTTCTTCATTTTGGGCTCTTTACAGTTCAGTACAGCTGTGCTTCTTTTCTTGAGTGCTTTGACTTCCTTCCTCCTTTAAAAAAATGAATCTACATGTTATGCATTACATATACTTCTCAGGCAACAGTAAATCTTAAGTATTTAATTCAGTCAAATAGTTCTCATTTTGTCTGAAACCTATCACTAATTAAACTGAAAAAAAATAATGTGCTATAGAAACACTAGAGCTCTACAGCTGAAGGCAAAGGACAGGAAATGGTAAAGCTGCTAAAATGACACTGACACAGGTAACAAAACCAGTGAATTCTCAATCAAAGATTAAATACAGAAAATAATTTTATAATGTGTCACATTTTATTTATATTGTATTGAAATCTTATTTTTTCTTGTAGAAAATAATTTTATATATATGTAATGAGAAAAACACAGTTAATACAGGTATTTAAAGATATTTTCATATGTGATAACAACAAAACTTGAGGTAGGAGAATCTCATGCCTAAGAACCTGCTGCAGACTGTTTTTTATTTTCAGCATTACTTATTTAGGCTTACTGTACAAACATAGCCTATTTTTTCCTGCTTGTTTGCACAAAAAACTCAGTAAAATTGTTTAAAAGTATTACTCCACAGCTGAGAAAGAGAAAATGTTTGACCGTGCTTATTCTGAATTCAAGTGGTTTTACAATTTCAGTTCCAAAAAGAAGCAAGACAAATCAAACTAATCCCAGCTAATTAATTCTCCTTAATATGTGCCTACACAGTGCTGTAATGGAACTGAATATGAATTAACTTTTAAAATGGATTAATTATCTTGGATATATCCCTCTAAATGTACCTTTGATTTATGTTGCTTTGATTTGTGTTTCCTAGCTCAAAAGTTTCCCTTTCACGTGCTTTTCAAATAAGTGTACAGGTCAATTGTACAGCTGAATCAATTGACTCACACATAAAATACTGTATTTTAGAAAAGAAAAAGCATTTCAGCTCTTAAACACAGCAAGAGGGAAAATAAAAAAGCTAGCATTTTGCATAAACTTTCAAAAAAGAAAAATAATCACTGAGCTGGAATTACGCAAAGGAAACTTTTTTGGGGGGATGCAGGATTCTTCAGTCTGAGGGTTTTCGTACTTTCATTAGCACAACAATATCTCTCAACAATATCTAACTCTCAGCAGTGTCAAGCCAGTGACTTGGTCCAACCTCCAGAACAGAATGTATTTCAGCATAAATTAAGTCTCTAATCAACTATCATAAGTTTTCCCACTATTTGCTGTTAGTCGTAACAGTAACTTTTCAATAATTCAGCCTCCATATTTTCAAAATACTTCCTTACCGGTGGTGAAAGTTTAGTTTGTAGGAACATTCTGGACATAGTCCTGAAAAACAGACAATGAGAACATTAGAGCCATGTATTTGATAAGTATAATTGACAACTTAATATACATAAAACTAGATAGAACACTATGTTCCAATTTCAGTAGCTTTTCCTTCAAAACGAAAGTCAAGGGTTGAGAAAAATAACGTGATGAAAATGTTCAGTACAAACCCAGACTTTACTAGATCTGGAGAAAGATCGCAGGTCTAGCACTGGCAACTCTTCATAAAAAGTATCAGTGCTTTTCACATACAGATATCAGATTTTATGGATCTTTGCAGACCAATCAAATTGTTCTACAATTATACTGAACACCTGTAAGTCTCTTAGAACTTTGCCATAGACCAACTGCTGACACATGGAATCTCCTGTGCACAAAAGAACAAACACCATTAGTTTATTTTACATAAAGTAGCTGTGTGAACTGTGCTAAGTTTAATTATATGATGAACATATCAAAATGTATACAATACTGAATAAGAAAATTTCACTCAAGAGACAAGAATGGAAAAGAAGTGATTTAAGTTAGAATTTTTGGAAGAAAACATAAGTATTAAAAATAAAATTAGTAGAGCTGAAGGTGTGCAAGAAGTTGCCTGGTCCAAAGCCCTAAGGACTCCTAAGACATATAATTGGTTAAGCAATGACAACGATGAAACCCTCATTGCAATGCAGTATTGTCCATTAAAACGACATATGCCTGTATACAAAACAGCTTATAATCAGTTGGTCTAATTTTATGACACCACCAATTATATAGCATGAAGTGCTCGACCCGACAACAGCTGTTATCTCTAAATGAAGACCTGTAATTAAATTTAACAAAACATCTCCTATTCAGCATTTTCCATTCTGCAAGAACTATTTGCATTGGGTCTCACTTGACAGCTTTTTGAAGCACAAAGTATTTGTCTTCTTAGAAGTGTACATATCCTTGAAGGGCTGACTTACTCAATTTCACAAGCGCATTCCTCTTTTCACCATGTTCAACGTATCCAAAATTCACCTCCCAGCTCTTCAGGCCTTCTTTCTCATCACAGTGCTTATTTCCACAGGAAAACTGACCTATAAAGAGATCAAAAACAGCAAACCGTGGTTCGATGATAAACATGACTAGATTTGGGGTTGCTATTTCCAGTTTTGCTCAGATTTTGCTTTTTGTTTTCCATTTTTTTCAAAGAAAAAAGGACAATCTAAAAGTAACATCTAGATTAAGGAAACAGTAACAGATACTGACAAAGCCACCAATCATACTTGTCTAATCCTGCATATTTGGAAAGAAAGAACATAATTTGACCTGTGTTTTACAATGTATAGATAAAGGCATATGTTACAAGAAGCCTAATACTGAACTTTGAAGAAATGAATGTCACTAGGACACATTTTATATCCTAAATGATTACTTACTTAACAAAGGCTGATGGATCAGAAGGCCTGACTCGGGACACACATCTTTAATGACATCAAACTATTCAAAGTATCATGTATGTACAAAACTAAGATTCCCATGTTCTTATTACGTTATTAGTTGACATGATATACTGGACATACAATTTGTATTCCATAAACTTTTTAATACAATTTTTATTCCATGACTTTCCATAAACACTTTTCTTTTAAGAAAAGGAAATCCAGTTCTATGAGAAACTGTATGGCAGCTTTAAAATCTTCCTTGGGTTTATTAGGCTAAATACAACACTAATTTTAGAACAATTTGGACATAAACAATGTTGTTTACATTACTGGGTTCCCAATACTGAAGTAATAAAGATACAAATATTCTCTCTGCTGAAGACTGAGTTGTACGCAGAGCTGGTGTAAAGATGTGTATTAATAGGCTCACACGCAGGACTGTTGGTGAATGATTAATCCCAGAACATTCTGTTTAAGCTGCTAATTAATGGATTGTGAGCGTCCTCAGATACTTCAGTTTTGCAATGTAAAACCACTTGCAATGCTAACATGTGTACCAAAAAAAAAATGACAGGACTCCCCCCAAAAAAGTTTCTAATTAATACAGATTAAATATGTTTAAGTCTATGTAAGGTATGGCTATCAGTACCCTGTGTCATCAGGAATAATTTATATCTGTTATAAAGAAGTAAAAATCTACAAGGAAAATTTTATACTATATGAAACTTTCTGGAACTTAACCAGACTGGGTTTACTTCACATCTTCTGAAAAGAAATCCCAAAACAAACTCGGAAAAACAGGCAGAGAGAAAAGAGAGATATGCTAGTTTTATTTATGAATAGCTGCTCTGTACAGCATGCAAAATCCATCTTGGATATTCTACATTTTGGATGTGAAACTGAGTACGTTCACAAGAATATAGTTGGAACAATACCTTCAGATTGCTAAGGCAAGTAATGAATCCTTCGGTAAAACGGAATTCCACTGTAAATGACCGTAATTCTGCACCCTTACATATTTACTTGCATTTATAATCATCTAAACCTTTGAAATCATGGTGGGGTTTTTTGTAGTAGATCCCTGCTCCATGCCATACGCGTTTATAAACAGGCAGGTTTCTCTCACTCTCCCTTCACACTGCAAACCCTACAACACATATTCAAATGTTGACTTGAACACAGAATTCTACTTTTTCTGAAGGCTTTTCAGTAGCATTTATCACTCTAGTATATCTGAATGTCCTAAAAGCATTAAAAACATTTTTTTGCAAAGTAAGAGACCATTATAATTCCCATCCTGTATATGGAGAACGCAAATCAAAGGGAACTATGGACCAGATTATTCAGTACTTGAAACACGACTTTTCCCACAGTGAGACATCCAATAAGGGAAGTCACAGAAACCACCGTGCCAAACGGACTGTTACCTAATTGAATCAGCAAGAAAAATGTATGCCCAAAATTCCATTTCCATCTGAAGTTTCATCACCTTGCTATGAGCTGCAGGGAAGTTACTGCCTTCATGTTCAGAATTATAACTCCTATAATCTGGCTGTTAAATGTGTGCTTTCAAAAACTAATGCCTCTTCTGCTTCATGGAATCATAGAACATGCTGAGTTGGAAGGGACCTATCAGGATCACCGAGTCCAACTCCTGTCCCTGTGTAGGGCACCCCAAGAGTCACACCATATGCTTGAGAACATCATTGAAACGCTTCTTGAACTCAGGCAGACTTGGTGGTGTGACCACTGCCCTGGGCAGCCTGTTCCAGTGTTCAATCACCCTCTGAGTGAAAAACCTTTTCCTGATATCTAACCTAAACTTCACCCGATTCAGCTTCCTGCTGTTTCCTCAAGTCCTGTCATTGGTGACAGGAGTGAAGAGATCAGTACCTGCCCCTTCTCTTCCCCTCGTGAGGCAGCCATAGACCACAGTGAGGTCTCCCCTCAGCCTCCTCTTCTCTTGCAGAAGAGCAGAACAGATGGAAAACAGAAGTACTAGAAGCTAAATGAAGTACTGAAAATTAAATATACTGATGAAATCTAGAGAGCCAAAAGACTGATTTTAATGCATTTTGCTCAGAACTCAGATGTACCAGATGGGTACACAGATACATAGTGACTATCCAGGTATTGATACCCTGCCTGCGTTCCATGAAGGAAATTACTGAGAAAAAATAAATGGAAACAGGTTTGGAAGAGTATTTGTTTAAGTAAGGTAAAGCATATTATACATGTATTTATACATATATAAAATAGGCTAAGAAAAACACTACTATGCTAAAAGTGAAACATTAGTTCAATGAAATAGTGAAAACATGGGGAGTAGATCTATTTGCAGCTATTAAACCCTATTTTGCCAAATAATCTGTCTGGTTTGAGTATTTTATTACTTAATCTACAAATAACTAGAAAACAGCAAATATACCCACATGTTCAGCTTTGCTCTTTCTGCATATAGCTTAAAATGTCCTGTTTCACCTCTCCCCACTGAACCTGTAACCTATTTCCCTACAGCAAATTTTTACCACTATTGCTTTTTGCATAAAATACCTTTTATTTTAAAATTTTATGCCATACCTTGCTATTCATGCTTTGAAAGTAAAGTACTTGGGAAGGCATGTCAAATATATTTTTTAAATAGCTTAAAAGCTTTTCACTTTATAGATTTATTTTCAGACCAACTAACTCATGTGCCTACTATTCAGTGATTTATAAAATTTAAAGTTGCATTTCAACTTAACTTCAGATTTTAATTAAGAAAATTCCCATTTTGTGGAACCATTTATTTTTTTGAAACTGACAACTGCATTAATTGCCATTAAGGTTGTATTTTAAATTTAAGGAGATACAACAGCAACCTCCAATATGACCTCCTTTCAAAACACGTACAGCAAAAGGTTGGAGTGGGAAAGAAAAGAAGAGAAAGAAGTAATCTGGCATTTACAATTAGTAATACAAGTGATACCTCTCCCTTCACTCATCCCAACCCTTCTTCTTCTCCATGACCTTACAGATATTGAAAACAAAGCAACCAAATGTCAGTAACCCATTCCAATGTTCCCTTCTTAACATACTTCAACCACAGTGCAGTCCATCAGTAGTGGTCCTCATCATCATTATTACAGTCACAGCTAAAATAAGCACATGCTCTCCCTTTATTAATGTGAATCATCAGACAGGTAGGTATTATTGGTTTATTACATTTAATTAAAACAATTTATATTACAGATTTATACTTAAAAATAGCAAAAGGCAGGCATTAAAGATTCACACCTTTTTAAAAATAATTTGAAACTGCATTTGAGGCGCACCAATATGTGAGATAAGGTTGAATTCTTGCGCCCCTTAGTGGTGAAAGATGCTACTTCTCAATTCTTATGTTCCAAATGTACACTTACTATTAGGATTTCTTTATAAAGCTTAAAATACGTAATTCTGCACCTTCTCCCACATTTTTAAATATAGCGTAACACATTAAAAATACAGTGCAGCTTTAATTTTCTTCCCCATCAAGACATAATTGTTTATAAATTAATAATTTATAAATTGATTTTAAGTTTTGTTTTTAAAGCATTTGATAAGGCATATAAACTATATCAAATGTAACTATCTTAATATAATCTGTAGTGCTGAATGCAACATATGCCTACAACTACTTTAGGAACTTTCATCTTTATAGATTAAAAAAACCCACCATTAATGTTCACACTTCCTCCTGTGAAATATGATATAAATATTTTTTAAAAAACAAGTGTATTTCTAACTTCTTACAATGTATTATAATAAACAGAACTGTTTACATGCAATATTCTTGCGTGTGCATGCACGTCTTCTGAAAACCATAGATGTGTATGGAGATCTACCCACAGGAACAGGAATACATTCCCATCATCTTCCTGCTTGTTCAGCTACTTGATAAAGTCCAAGGACACAGAACAGGGACCACTGTGCAAAGTCCCATTAACACATCCGTAAGAACTGACACACAGAAGCCGCCAGAATAAGCTACTGATTTAGAAACAGGATTGGGAGACATGACAACCATTCCCACTGATTTCCACTGACGCTTTCAAAACCAATTTAGCCTGAAACAGACAGCACACATGGAACTTTAATTAAAAAGTTAACATTCTGCAAAACATCACTGAAGAAACTGTTAAGAAAATTATTTCCCGAGGAAAAGTATTGAGAGACTTCAATTAAAGGTATCAAAGACCAATGAAGTAGCATAGAACTACTGGAGAAATTCTACATTATCAAATGTATTATGTTGGTGTTCATTACAAATCTGACCTTGTGAAAATAAACAGTAGGTTCTCTTAATTTTAATTTATGCAGATCAGTGCACACCCTAGAGCTATGTGGCATAACTTCTAACAGCAAAGTTAAAAGTTAGGTCAATTTATTGTCCATTATTACCTGATAAACCTACCAGTACTGTCAAACACTGTCTAACAAAATTAGGTCAAAAAGCAGCAAGAAAAGCATCAACCAAGGAGAAACAAAATATAAAATGAAAGACAGCATTACCTTTGCCTGAAATTACTTCTTTCTCATGTCGCCATCTAAATCCAAACTGTTAAGAAAGAAGCAAAATTAAGTTGTGAGTAGTCCATGTATTCCGTAATGTAAAGACAAATTTCAGTTGACTGATGTCCTGCAGGTGGTTCATCCATTCAATTCTGGTTGGTAAAATTTAATTTCTTTCTCTGTTAATTAAAAGTATCTCTCTGCCTCTGCTTGCCAGAAGGATTCCAATTTACGCACGCAATTCAAAATCCAGTAGATGCTGTTCAGTACTGAACAGCAACTTTCTAAAAGGCTTCACAGCAGCCAGAACAAAGGGGAAATTAGGATAAACTGACTTTATTAGCTACACCATTGCAATTTTGCCCGCACTAAAAACTAAGATGACCATTGGAACACTGAAAAGTCATATTAGCACAACGGATCACCTCTCACACCCTAAAGACTATGACAAAAAAACCCCAATCCAACAACTAAATTGTGTTTCTCTTTACATTGCTTAGAAACTTCATGTGTAGATAACCCATCTACTATTTTTGTTTCCCACTAGAATCTTCATCCTCTCAGAATGGCAACTAGCCTAGTGAAAAGATTGAAGATAAAAGGCAGTGAGAACAGATTGGGAAAAACAACTTTATTTCCACTAACAAGTGGAAAGAGGGGATAAAACTCAGAGGCATACAACTTCTCCAAAAAGGGCTATCTTGTATTTTCATTCAAAATTAATGGGCACAGGATGACAAGGAGATAAAATGGCTGCTATTTAAGTAAAGCACAGAAGACTCTGAACTTCATGTAAAAAGATGGGGAAGGAAATGGGGGAAGAAGGGCTACACAATCAAAGAGGTATAAAAATGGCTGCAAAGCCCATCTTTGGCACCCGAGTTCCAAAGCATTCTTTGGAATAGAACCTTCTGTTGGTGCACTCATAGACAGAACCCACACAAATGCACATTTGGTAGAGGCAGAGGCATAAATTCTGTAATATACTGGAATAATTTTCAGTGTATTTAATCTAATTCGAAACACTGTACAGAAGCACAGGTATCTATTGCTGTATGTGGTCTTTAATTTTGTTATTTTTTTTAATAAACCATAGTAATTCTTTATCTGAAGGGCAACAGCATGGAGGTCTCATGCTTGAAGTGGTATATGTTTCAAAGAAGATCAGAAAAAACAAGGAAACAAAAGTTTTGGCTTTTAAGAATGTGCCATACTCTCAAATGAATGCTTTGCACCCTAACAATGAAGCTGAAAAAACTGAGCAGAAAGCCATCAGTAGGCAAATGTTTGGTTGGCACTGATTTTCCCCAAGTCAATGTATTACAAAGATGTCTAAAAAACCTAAAAATTTGTACAACAACAAAATATTTGCCTCTTTAAATCAGTCCACTAATTTTCAAATTGGTATGATAGCAAAATGTTTTCACACCTACTGGTTTCACTGGTACAAAAATGACAGGAGAAGATCAGGTTCTGCTATTGTACAGTTTGCTAAGGCTGGGTGAGGTTCTGCTTGGCCTACTCTACAAATCTGTAGTGTGGTCTGAAGTACCATTATACCACTCCTGCTTCAGTCAAACAAAAATTACTCAATCGTAAATACCAAGAACTATGCCAAACAGTTTAGTGACAACAGAATATAAAATACATCTGTAAATGTAGAATTCATGACAGAAACCAGCTGATCTGAAGAGTGATGGTAATTAGTTTTGCTCTTTTAAAGGGTATTTGCTGTTTTACAGGGTATTCCAATTCTGAAAAGCTTGTAATGCAATTGAAAAATACCACAAGTTTATGTATGTCAACAGTACTTTGGCACCAATTTTGCTGTTACGTGCTGCTGGCAATAAAGCAATAAGGCTACTTCTACAAGGTTGATCAGGACCAAGTAGAACAACTCCAAAATGGATGCTTTACAAGAGTATCAAATGGCTGACCTAGTAAGATAGTTTTAAAAATGCGAAAGGCTGTTTAATAGCTATAAAAAAGAAAGTCTCCAAATTAAATATGGACTGCTTGTGTAATATGCATTGGCTGCAGCAACAACCAATACGTCCCCAGTCACTGCTTTCAGAAAAAAACGTATTAATTTAGACAACACTGTGGAAAAATACCATAGATATTTAAAATATTTTTCACAGAAAAGCCTTCCATGCTGAAAAACAATGACAAAAGTGAACATATTAACATTATCAAATGGAAAACAAGCTGGCCTAGAAATCTGAAAATGATCTGAAAATAAAAACAAAAGAATAAATTGTATTCTGTTTAATAACTAGGTGTCAGGCAGACTTCATTTCTTAACAAATAGGAGACACTTCCAATATGTTAAGCTACAAAACAAAGCACAGAGACAGCAAATAAGAACCTTTCTAGGAAAATAAAACAACAAAGAGAACATTTCTAGTTCAATGCGTATCAAAGTAAGACTTACATGCAGAGCACTCTTCCTTACCGCATTGCAAAACTGATAATAGAACTAAACTATCTGACAATACAGACTGTCATTTATCAGCCTCACAGCTTGCAGACAAGATGTGCTGAGGTTCAAAGACAACCTTGACCTAAAAAATTCTGATCTACGGAAAATGTAAGGAGTAACAGACACACCACAAGCAAGAGCTGTCAGAGCTCACTCTTCCAGTGTCTCTAAGTAGCCTCACACCAGGAGGTCACCCTGGCACTTCTCATTAAAAGAGAAGGAAAAAATTCTATGTCCTAACTACACAAATAAAAGTAGGATCATGAGTCATGGGATCCCATTTACCTGTGGTGTCAGCAACCAAGGTGAGTGCAAGTGAGCATGTGAGCATCAGTGAAGACCAAGGCAGACTAGCCACCAGCCAGGTGAAGTTTCCTGGGAGCAAGGAGGGTGACTGGGTCTCCAATGGCCAGCTCTGACTGTGAGACTACCTGTGCATCTCTAAGGATGAGAGCACAGGGGGGTCTGCTATGGGACCAGGGGAGTCCCAGCCATCTCTGCATGTGCGTATGTGTGTATTGCATGCACATATGTGAGTAAAACAGTCTGAACCAGCAACTGGAGTGCAGCCATGGCCTCAGGAGTTCATGTCTTAGGGCTTCTTCCTGTTTTCTTTTGAGCACTGGTCTTTGACAAGGTGCTCTGCTTATTTTTCAGGCCTCTGGAAAATGACCCATGAAACTGGTCCTTATCATTAACCAGCATTTAGGAAAACACTGTTTTTTTCTCAGAAGAAAAGCTGTACATGAGATCAGGGCTAAAATCTCTATGCAGAGGTCTTTAGGAGAATTAGCTGGCTAGAAGATTTTGGCTAACAGCAAAACAATTACAGTAGTGATATGACAGATGAGTAGTATGCGTTAAGTCTCAATCTATGCAATACATTAAAAACATTACAAAAACCCTAACCCTAACCCTTTACTTTGACAACATCTAGCAGGACATAGAATTACAGAATCACAGAGCAGCTCAGCCTAGAAGTGACCTCAAAAGATCATCTGGTCCAACCTTTCATGAGAAAGGGAGCCTAGATGAGATTTTCTAGCACCTTGTGCAACCGCATCTTGAAACCCTCCAGTGATGGGGACTCTACCGTGTCACTGAGGAGGTTGTTCCAGTGAATGAATATTCTCACTGTAAAAAATTTCTTTCACATATCAAGATGAAGCACCATCATATATAAAGCATCAACAATTACCAGACGAAAGGTTCGTCAGCTGAGAAGCTTGTTACCCACCCTGTACCTCTCATAGCACCAGCACTGCAAAACAGAAGGCATGAGAGGCTGAAGATATCCAGCTTCCAGTTTCTGGTGCAGGAAAGGCAGGAAAAATCTGAAAGCACAAACTATTCCACTGGTGTGAATGGGAACTGATCATAAGCCTATTTCTGACTTGAAGAAAAAAACCTGCTTTGACATCCTTCTGCATCAAACATGGGCATGGATAGATCAATAACTGAGAAGAATCTAATTTTTTCTATTTTTCTAAGAATTTCTAAGAAAGGACTCTCACATGGTCAGAACTTACTTGAGAACAGAAAGCATAAGCTAATATAAGAGAAAAAAAATACGTGATACAGCAGAGTTATGCAGACATGCCAATTCCAAAAACATAGGTAACGACTTATGAGCATAAATAGGAATTCAGAGTGACCTCAAAGTTAGGACAGCCACATCTGAAGTCTGACAGGGAAACACTGTTCACACAACACACACAAACAAAAAAAGGAAACTGGGGCAGAACAGTTTTCCACAAAAGATAGCAAACATATGGAAACTTGGCACAGTAGTGAAAGAAACAAAATCTGTAAGCATGCTCAAGGGAAAATCAGTTGGGGGGTGTGTGTGGAGACTGAGGGATATTAAACAGCTATAGGACAACAAAATCAAATTTACTCAAAAAAGAGGAGGGAAGACATCTTCAGCATTTTACTTTTTGCTAATTTTCATTTAATTTTTGCATTTTTCTGTCCAATTTTCTTCAGAAGCCTGCCATCTTTTCTGCCTAATATTAGACTCCAAGCCCAGTTCTTGCAAATATTTACCAGTGAAGGTAATTTTCAATACTATAAATAGTCTCAAACAACGTTTATATAGACACTGTTTGCAGGAATGGGTTGTTATGTTACTCTGTGCTAACAACACTAAGACACATCTGAGTTCAGCAACACTCTTTGAAATATCACAACAGAAAATGTACATATTCTTTTTGACTAAGAGGTTAGTTACTCAAAACCTTGGAAGCAACAAAGGCTGTTCCCATTAAGAAGAAAAAATGGGTCCAGGAATTTGGCTGTTTCTCCTAAGAAATTCTATTTACTTAAAATGAACATACAACATACAAATCCTGTTTCCATAAACGGAAAAGAACAACCAGCAAGAGACGTTGCTTTAGAGCAGACATTTCCAAAATTGTGTCTGCCAACACTCAAGTACAAAACTCTCTTTTTAGACCCTTATTTTTATTTTAACAGTAACATTCCCAGGGTTTTTTTAGGCTTCATCTAGTAGTTCTCTCCAGACAAACCTCTCTAGCCTTCTCTGCTTAATCTCTCTGCATATTCTGCCTTCCTTATGCATAATGTACTTCTTCATAACCACCATCTGACAGAAATGCTTCCATTCCCGCAGAAGCACATTTTTGGGGCAGGGACAATGCTTGGATTCAAACTGCTGGTGCTTATTAAATAACTTGACAACTTCTCACAACTATCTTTCCAGGAAAGGGGTACTAACATTCTGGTTTCACAACATATCCACATTTGTAAGGCAATTTTTTGTAAAAGGACGTAATTTAAAACCAAGATGATTTACAATAAGGAAACATACCTTATTCTCTTTGTATCTACTGAGATCTGCTATACAGTATTCTTTGAACAATTTATCATAATACTTCTTTGCAAGCCTCTTCTCCCTATAATAAAAGGTATTTTTTATTAAATATAGAACATGATATAATTCATTTTACATTGTGATGAAATTAGTAAGACAACGACATGTTGCTTCATCTGAAGAACACACGTTGCAGAGCTAGAAATGCAACAGAAATGCACTCATTATGCTAAGGGGTAGTATCTACAAAACTGGAAAAATACATCTAGAATATATCAACAGCACAAATTAAACTGTATTTTTTCAAACTAGGCTTCCTTCAGTTTTCAGAACAGTTACTTGGATCTCAGACAATGCAGAAATATTTCTTAGTTCTTTCTGTCATCAATTCATATTGCCACTGAGCTATATTACAATATGAAAGACCTCCTAAAGGTCTTTCATTTTTAAATGCATTAAAGATCAAAGAATGATCTCTAAGTATGCACAATAATTCTTAATTAGTAGGGGACACCACAAATTTAGTATAACAGATCTAAAAATAACACATTCTATAATAGTTTCATGTACCAATTCATGTCTGCTTCATCATCTTCATTCCACAGGAATCTATGGTTTTCTCTAATAACATCAAGATCCGTCTTGTCATTTGCTCTATAAAAGGACAATTTCTTTTAGCACAATGTAACATTAAAATGAAAAGTCAGTCAAGTAAGAATTTGATAAACATCAGTATTTCACAGCTGTGATCTCCAACTCACCACATAAAGGAACATATTGCTATGGAATAAAATAAAAAAAATGTGTTCCCTTCCATACTTTTCCCAAATGGTAAATTCTCAGTGGAAAATGGCCACTGGAACTGTGGAGGAAACTCTATTCTGTTTGAAAATACTTTTTATACATTTTATTGAAGATAGTAATGTTAGAAGGTAATTATAGACAGCTCTAAAGAAAGTTATCATTATTCTGGACATTGGAGAGCAATTCTGTACATTTCAAAAGTATTTCAGATTGTTATTTTGAAGGTGCTGTCAGCTATTTCTCGATGTACCCTTAATTAATGCTTGGCTGTCACCTTTCCTTTTACATAACAAAACAAGAATAATTCAGCTCACGGTAAGTTCTTATATAAAAATAATGCTGCAAAATGAAACAAGGCAATTCTGTGTTTTGAATATTTACAATGACTGTAGTTACCATTTGTGATCAAAAGAATTAGTAATTTGATACATAGCCACATCCTCCTCTCCCCCCAAATGCTGTAATATATATTTAATAGCTTTACATAACACAGGAGCTTTGAGGACATAAGGAGAAAGACTGCTAATGGTTCTTACCCAGAACGTTGGAAATCCTCTATTTTGCCACCATAATACAAAATGTAGTCATTCACAAACTTTTTATGTCTTTCATACTGAATAAAGTAATTAAGGATTGTTTCAGAACTTATCTTCTTCTATTTTACCATAGTTTAAAAAAAAATAATAAAAACTTTTAATATACTTAACAGAAAGAATTTTTTTTTCTCAAAAACACTTCAGTAATTTCCAGAAAGGAAGGAATTCATGAGCAATTTTTGCTTAATAACCTCTCATTAAAGCTTCTTTCCAAGCAGAGGAATTTAAGGCAGTTTCATCTTAAAAATCTCATTCAGTTGCCAGTCCTTTATAAAATTGTCCTCCTTTATCAAAGATGCTCTGTACATGTATACATAGAAACAGGGTTCATTTTTTCAGCTGTAATTTAGACAACAGTTTCTTAGTTCTGCAGGTTTGGTTTAAAACAAGTTTGTATTTCTGTATTATAAAATATTGTCTGGCTATTAAAACAGAACAATTTTTTACATTTTACCATCAAGAATCTGGAAATGCCTCTAGAGGCATTCTCAGAGATATCTCAGCAACTAAAAGAAGCTACTTTGGAGAATGACTCAGTATCTAGTGCTGCACTGTCAACTGCTGTGGTAACAGAGAAACCCCATTATTTCACCATAATGGATAACCTGCGTTCCATCTTCAAACTTGAAGAAAAATTAAATAGAAGGATACGGCATCCATTGCTATCAGGTGAAATCTTCTTTTTCTTGCTTCTTCCCTGTTAATAACAAATACATTTGAGTGAAAACTATTCTTACAGTAAGGGGAAAATGCCTCACAAAAGCAATAGATAAAAGATACCTATCCCATTCTTCTGCTGCATATTGTCTGTGCACCACACTGCCTTGTTTTGCTTTTTGGAATGGCTTTATCAGAAGGCCATCTTCCTTCATACTAAAGGTAGGGGAAAAGGAAGAAAAAATAAGTCAAGAAATTTTCAGAAGCAATAAAATTTCCATATGCCAAACTTCGTACTAACTTGTGTAACAAAAACATTGCTTACTTACTACTTATTGTATTACTTCATTTACAGAACAAAACTGGAAAGGCATTTGCTTACAGTTAGCATTTAATAAAAAATACTTAAAACTGCAATATGTAATATTTATTTTTATCAGTATTATCATTATAAAACCACACAGAAAAAGCCCTGAAGATTCCTCAGTTTCACTCTATGTTTAAAGCCCTCTATAAATCCTAGCTACACAACCAAGTAGGAAGAGGAAGGACAGTATGTTTACTGAACAAGTGACTGCTAGTAACCCAATTCCATCCTTTCATGCTAACCTCCCAACATCTCACTAAACAGCCCTGCCTTGCTTAATGTAACCCCAAGAATCACTAATTTAAAACCATGTTGTGAACCGTACTTGTCAGTGGGCAGCTAAAAATACTTTCAGAATTCAACAAAGTAATAACAAATTAAATATAAAACGATGCACTTTAGCTAGTAAAAGGTGTATTTAGTTAGCTTCATTCCTCAATCAAAGTGAAAAAAAGATTTTTCCACAATTACCAGCTGGCAGAAAGAATGGAAGTCAGAAACCTGTAGAAAGTGAGCCAGGGAATTTACGTTTCAAGCTATGGAATATAGGACTCCAGAAACTAAGCATATCATCTGCTCAAATGATCTATAGGCACAAAATTCCCATAAGGAGACTCCTTAAAAGAGCAATATGGTGAAAACTTGAGACTACTATTTTCCTTAAAGTGAAAATAAATATCATCATAGATCAAGAAAAGGATATATATACATACAGTGAACCTCCATTAGAGCCCTATTGGGAATCAGTATTAGTGTGCAAGAACAAGGGCAAAGATGATATTTTTGAAATGCTTCTGATGGAGAGCTAATATTCCACCTGGAAAGTGGAATGGCATGATGTGTAATGGCCTTTAAAAAGAAAATGAAAACTAAACAAAACCAGTCATTGTTTTAATGGAGAACAGCTATATTTATAAAATAAATGGAGCAGCACAATGCCTGCTATTATTCCAAGGATTAAAACATGAATTTTCTTCCCAGAATGCTGTTAAGCACTACAAGACCCATTCTTTCAACTTTATTACCAAGGAAAATATGCAAGAATCCTAGGAAAGTTTCCAGAAAGCCTTCTTAAATAAAGTCCAATAATAGAGCAAGCAAGAGACAGGAAAAGGTAAAATATATGTACAATGTAGGCAAAATGTTCAGCACAGTACTGAAAGTATTGAAGGACTATAGTGTCAAAGCAAAATAAATACATAAATAAATAAAAATCTTAACAATTTAATGAGATCAGACTACAAAATTCAAGGTCACTAATTGTGTGAACCACTGAAAGAATTGGCAAAGGTGATCTCAAATAGATCTGTAGTTACATTTCAAGGATTCAGTACAACACAATTCACCAATTCCCAGGTCTCTTCACAAATCAAATAAAAACAAGTAGCATCAGGTTTTCACTTTCAACAAGCAGGTGTTTTATACCTACAAAGCCTGGTGCAACTTGGCCTTTTTTGCCTTGCTCTACCAATAGTTCCACTTGTCCTGATGGACCACAGTGAACAGAGCTGCCAAACCCCAGCAGCTGATACTAGTGCTCAGAAAAATGAAACACTCTGCTCCAAGAACTGAGGGGCATATAGACACCAGATGGAGATGGCAGAATGGATCTTAATCAGCTGCCCCTGGGAGACAACAGGCTTTGGCAAGCTTGACATAAGGAGATGCAGGAATCAGAGAGACTGATTTTTCAAAAACCATTTCAACACCAGACTTTACATACCACAGCATAACCTTCTATACACAGCAATAGGTCATTTGCATAAAATACATAATAGAAAGTGTTAACTCTGTACTACATTACCTTTTAGTCTTTTGCACAGACTTCTCTCCATTCTCCTCATCACTAAAATCAGAATCATAGCCTCCATGGCCATGTGCCTGAAAATAATAAATGACAACATAGTCAATATACCTGCTAATGGAATATGGACATGGCATAACTAGAAATCAGTANATTTTTCAAAAACCATTTCAACACCAGACTTTACATACCACAGCATAACCTTCTATACACAGCAATAGGTCATTTGCATAAAATACATAATAGAAAGTGTTAACTCTGTACTACATTACCTTTTAGTCTTTTGCACAGACTTCTCTCCATTCTCCTCATCACTAAAATCAGAATCATAGCCTCCATGGCCATGTGCCTGAAAATAATAAATGACAACATAGTCAATATACCTGCTAATGGAATATGGACATGGCATAACTAGAAATCAGTATCACAGAATCACAGAATCACAGAATCTAAGGGGTTGGAAGGGACCTCGAAAGATCATCTAGTCCACCCCCCCTGCCAGAGCAGGGTCATCTAGAGTACATCACACAGGAACGCATCCAGGCGGGTTTTGAATATCTCCAGTGAAGGAGACTCCACAACCTCTCTGGGCAGCCTGTTCCAGTGCTCTGCCACTCTCACAGTGAAAAAGTTTTTCCTGATATTTACATGGAACCTCCTATGCTCCAGTTTAAAACCATTGCCCCTTGTCCTATCATTAGTCATTACTGACAAAAGCTTGGCTCCATCATCCTGACACTCACCCTTTACATATTTGTAAACATGGATGAGGTCACCCCTCAGCCTCCTTTTCTCCAGGCTAAAGAGACCCAGCTCCCTCAGCCTCTCCTCATAAGGGAGATGTTCCA
>VZRW01009674.1:723948-736201 GCA_013398125.1 Aegotheles bennettii
CGGGGGTCCCCGGGGCCGTGGGGAGGTGTGCGCTGCCCTCCCCGCAGCACAGAGCCCTCCACAGCCGCCTTAGCGCCCTGGCAGCGTCGGCAAGGTAACGGGGAACACCGATTTCCACACGTTTTGGTGGTTTCTCTTTTAAATCGCATCGCAGTTAGAAGGAAGAGAGGCAATATGTGACCCAGTTTCTCTGTGAGGACCAGCGGCAACTGGGTGATAGAGTTTGGGAGCCTGTGGGCTGCATCAGAGCTCTATAAACCAAAAGTGCTTTCTGATGGGCTGGCTGGGACATGCCAGCCTTCAGCATTGACTCATCTGGCACAGCAAGTGGCTGCCAAGGAGCTGATACTGGTTCCCATCAAACATTAGGGCGGCGTGGTACCTGAGCCAGCATTTTGGCTGCCGAGGTCTGAAACGCTTTACTCCATCACTGATATTTTCTTCTGGACTGTAGCAGAGTTTCCAGCTGGCTTACTGATTCCTGGAGTCTTAAACCACAGATACACTTGATACAGGGAAATTTTCAAAACTGAAGTACTACTGCTGTCATTGTAACACACTCATTGTAAGCTGTGGCTGGTTGCTGTTGTGCAGTAAGGCAATCCCGTGCCATAGCTGACAGTGCACGCCTTACCTTGGCTACCAAATCTTTTAAAAACAAAAGTATTTTTTCTTCTGACTTCATATTTTTGTCACTCCTGATGTTATCTCTCTGAAGGGAGGTAAAGGTGATGCTGAAGTGTCCTGTGGAAAGGAACTGAGTGGCAATGTGTTTATTTGAGTGTGTGTGGCATTCTGCTGAAGTCCTGCTGAATGTGGCCCTTTTCCTCTAAAGGGCAGAGGCTCTGTTGCAAAAATGGAATTATCCTTATTAATAATTTAAATATTTCAAAATAAATAATGTATACCCACAAAGCTGTAATAGCAGGCATCTTTTTGTTGTTCCCCTTTTACGGAAACGGCAGACTGCTTTAGTGTGAATGAATCCTGACATGATTCTGGAAACTGGGCCAACATATCATTGATTATGCACTTTGAAGAAAAGTGGGAAAGGTAGAGGCATGATTTACAGTTCAAGAATCTCTTGGCATTGTGCTGTGGCCACAAAAGCCTGTGTATAGAAAAAATAAAGTTTCTGGGACAGAGGAAAATTCTGAAGTGAGTCCAACTATAGCAACTGTTGTAGCTGCTGAAGTTATTTTATAGCTAGATAATTTCATCTTACTATGTTATGTGTTTCTGATGCCTGACTGTATTGCTTTCAAACATCACCTGACTGCTTTTTATATGTGGGCTCTAGTAAGCTACAGCTGAGGAAGTGGGTCAGAAATGGCCTCCTAAATAAACTGGAAGTTGAAACTGGATCTGTCCTTGGCCCTGGGTGTATGGATTATAGCTTGATTCTGTGGGAGTATCTCCGTAGTTTAAATCTAGCATCAATGTGCTTTGACACCAAAATGGATACTTCTCTCACAGGAGTCCCACAGAACTGAAGGATATAGGAAGAAGAAGAGGTGGGCAGAGGTGGGCATTTGCAGGGCAGGAGGCACTAGTTTTCAGTTGGATTTCAACAGCTGTATAACCAACCCTTAGGAGCACAATTTCCCATTAGAGGTAATTCAATCTATGGGTTAGCTGCTGCTGAACAGGCACTAGTGCTTGTCTGACCACTTCTGCTGAAATGCAGTATTTAATTTTCTGCCAGTCTAGCTCCTCTGACTATCCTGCTGTGGTGTCTGATGAGTAACAGGGCTGGTGCAAAAAAAGGTTAAAGATGGAGAGGTGGACAGGAGGGAAGGGGGAGGTGAGAAACAAGGGTGGCCCTTTCAGCAGCAGCTCTCTATTAGATCAGTTTAGCAGTAATGTGGAACTATACTTTTAAATTACAGTAGCCCTGAACTTCATGGCCCACAAAGGAGACAACATCACTGTAATTCTTACTTTACTTCTGCCCTAAATCTAGAAATGGGCTGAGACCTAGTGTATCCAGAAAGCTTAAGTCAGACATGATTTTAAAACGCTCAAGAAGTAAATGTTTTCTCTCCCAAGTTTTCAAATAGTTGACATATTCTTTACTCAACTTTAATCACTCAGTTTTCTGATGACTCGGTGTAACAATTCCATATAAAGTTTTGGGAAGAAGAAATGGAAATTTCTTCCCCCCAGAATTCTTCCCTGGGGATATTCTTAATAATACAAGATAATGTCTGTGTTTCTGAAATAATCCCAAGAGTTCATCAGCTTCTCTGTATTTACATTAATACTGTCTTTCTTCCAGTCACCTATGTAATCTCAGATCGTATTATATAGACCGTGGAGATAGCCTTGATATGCAAAAAAAAAACCTAGACAAAAATTATTTGCTTGAATTTGCTGCTTCTCAGTCATCCAGATTCATTAAATGGGTGGTAGAACTGTTGCTGACATCAAGAGATTTATGAATACAAATTGACTCATGTCTTTTGTAAGAGAGTAAAAGGTGCATTTTGACATCTAGGATGTGTGTTCAGGACAGACCTCTGATATTCTTACAATTTGTATTAAGGAACCTGTTCATTTATTTATTCAATTCCCCCGTATTTTTAGTGGAGGTATTTTTATCAATGTGTATGTACCAAAAGAAGGTATTAAATCATGGAGATGCAGAATTCAAAAAATCATACCCGATATACTTACTGAGCTGTTCCTAAAAGGTTCCAGTATAGGAGATTTCACAGCATAAATAGCTTAATCTATTAGATTATATATATAGGGTTTTTTTCCTGGTTTCTAAGATAAATCTCCTTTGTTGCTACTTGAGATGGTTTCTTAATGCCCTACACTGGTTGGTACAGAAAGCAAGAACTGATTATCATTTGAATAACAAACGTTTAAGTACTGGAAGACATATGCCCACAGTCTTCCCTTTTTGAAGCTAAAGAAACAAAAGTACTTCAACCTTTCCATATAGGTTACATTTTTGAGAACTCTTACAAGTTTTATTGCCCTTGTTCAGACTTGGATTTCTCTCTATATTTCGAAGAAACACTAAGCATAACTGTTTAGGCCTTATCAATATTTCGTCAGGAAGAAATACCTCAACTTTCCTGCAGGAGATTATTGCCTCCTAAGACCTTATGGTAAAGTTACTTAAGAGCCTCGCCTTTGTTTGGTCAAAATTTGTTTAGTTAACCAATTAAAAAATTGGCCAAATTTTTAGTGAAGCAAATCAGGTGGCTTTACTAGCAGGCCAGAAGAGGCAGCTACCACAGGTATGGACAGCAAGAACAGGGAGGTCAGTGACAACCATGTCCATTGTAAGAGCTGTTTGTGGAGGACATGTATGAGTATGTTTGAATTAAATTATGAGAAAGTACTGTAGAACCATCAAGAATGCTAGTAAAATTGAGATTTATCCTCTCTAATCTTGTCTCTTTCTTATTAAGCCAGATATTTTGTTGAAAAATAAGGAAATTCGACTTTCTAACATTATTTGATATTGGCACCATCCTATCTTCTACATGCTATGAAGTAAGTTGCCAAATAATTTATTTTCATGTCTTCATAGTACAAACAGGCTCGTGGCATCTGTCGCGTTCTTGATTTTCATCTCTATGTGAAATCCCCTAGTAATTTGTAGAAAAGCAAGTAGAACTAAAAATGGATATTCACGTATGCCAGTAACATCACATTCAGTAAGTGTAGTTCTTCTTTTAGATGTACCTGTGTACAACTTTAGGGATGCACTATGCCTCCCAACAAGCCCTGAGCAAGGTATATACTTAAGTCAGGCAGGTGAGTCACAAGCCTAAGACTTCCTGACAGTCAGTGAAAACCCGTGAGGCTGTGCTGAGGGGCAGTGGCTCACATTCTCCAGTTCCCATCACTGGGACTGGTCACTCCAGTGACTCCACTGGTCATCAAAGACTATTGTCATTCTGGAATCATCTAGAGGTTCTGTAAAGAGAGAAGGCTCTTGAAGTACATGTTTGCTTTGTTAAATTCAGTAAGTGGTATGTTCCACAGTTTTTGTCATAAAAAGGATATCAAACGTGAAGTTTAACTAGCCACTAGATGTCAATGTTGTTGTGCTACAAGGCAAATACAGTTATATTTGTTTGGCTGATTAATTTATTAAATAAAAGCACTTCTGAATTTAAATTTTCTTCCAATATAGAGTCAGTTACTAAAAGTATCATAGACAAGCCCATGCTGTGTCCATTACTGTGAGAGCAGCTGTGCTCTCACATGCTGTTTTGGAGTTGCAATTACCATTTTAGCATGTAATCATTGTTAGAAAAGTGCCTTTGAAAAAATAGCATCTGATTGTTCATCAGTTTCCTCCCTTGTTCCAAAATCCCAGATCTTTGGATAAGTAGTATGGAATAATTCTATTGCATTGTATTTGTTAATAAGATAAAATTGAGATAATAATATAATATCTAATCCTATTGTAAGAGTATAAAATTTCCTAAATTCCAATTATCGGTGGAAATTTTCCTCTTAATTATTCCTGTTTAACACTGTTGGAGATCAGTGTCAAATACACTGTGTAGGGATAAAATTTCTAGAACTCTAAGGCTTCCAATATGATAAATAATTTGGAAAACTTTGGGTTTTTTTATATCTGGCCCTGATTCTGTATAACTTAAAGGCAGAGCCAACAGATGGTGGAATTTTAGAAGGCTAGGTGAAGTGGAATTTGACCCATGGACCTTATTGCAGGCTCCTATACTTCTAGGGTAAACAAATCACCCCAAAGCTCCACAGGTACTTATTGCTGAATGCAGTGTCAGACTTTGCTCTGAAGGCAGTCATTCTGTTGGCTGTCTGTAGAGCGCTCTGCCGCCAAAGTTTGGGAATTAGTTTTATAAACACTAATCCAAAGCTCAAGAAGAGGACAGTGCACATTCTCAAATTCCAGGTTAAGCTTGTTCTGCTGGTAGAAAAAAAAAATCAAAGGCTTTTATTCAAAATAGAGTTGAAACTTTCAGTTGATATTAAAATCTCCAAGGTGAAAAATAACGATGAAATTTCTTCATTATCAAGGACTGAGCTAGTTTAAGTCATACTCAACACTTTATTTGATGGTAACATCACTTACACTCTTAGCATGCTAATGAATCACAGATAAATGAAGACTTCTAACTGTTTTAATTTCTAATATCTATTTTAGTTTTCTTGACTATGAATACAGAGTTATGTAAGAATCTTACCGTAGTATCTTGAAAGCCAGATTTTTTCATTCTTTAGTTCTGTTGCAATTAAGGGAACGCTGATAGCAACAACCTTGATCCTACAATTTCTGTGAACTTCAAAAAAAATCATTAAAATAAACTAAGCTGCAAGCCCTTATTAGTATGTGTATTGTAAATAAAGCCAATATGATCCCATAAAAACTGATTCAGTTATGGAAATAATAAAGTGGACTTGCTCAAAATATAATTAATGGAAGCAACCTCCTATGTTATCTCTACAGTTTACTGTTTGTCAAAAATCCCCAAAACCATAAGAATTTTACCTAATAAATCCACTAGAGATGTATTATGTAGACTCCTGTCTACTGTCCTTTAATTGTCACTGCTAGTGCTATGTTTGTTGTGTGGCAGGTAACTTTGGTCTCCAGAGCTTACAGTCTGGCAGCTCTGCTGAGAACAATCTTAATAAAAGATCACACATGCATATAGGCATGCATAAACAAGTATAGTGACTTCAGTCTATCAAGAATTTAATTAAAAAGTAACTATGAATATGCACAAAATACTACTTCTTAGTTTTATCAACCTGCATTGAAATAAATGAAATACAGAAACCAACTCCTCCACCGTGTTTGTTTACATTTAAGAAGATTTTAGAAGAGCATTATGCTTAAATTCCCCAAAGTATGAACATTTTCTTAAGAGAGCAAAGAATGCTTAATCCTACTTTTATGTCGAGATCTGTTATGGTGAAAAGTGACTGATAGCATTCAAATACATAGATCCAAGAAAAAGGGAAATCTGTTCTTTCCAGTTTGATAGATCATTGCATGAGGGAAAAATAAAATAAGCAAGAGACAAGGAAAATACAGGAAAGTGGAAATTAAAAACAACCAACCAACCAATAAGCAGTGTATCCGTTTTCTTTAAATTACATTGTTTCCCACTAGATTTGTTTTGTGAAAATAAAAAGAATATGCAGGCAAAATTATAATCCATTGCACTTTAAAATCATAGTGGAAAAGATACACATTCCCTTATTTCTTGATAAGCATTTTTGTGTATAATGTCTACCATGTATGTATAGTCATAATAATTCACTTATGATGAGAATTGAGGCAAGGTAAAAATAATTTATAGTTGAATGTATTCCATACATTCTTCTTTTATATAAAAAGGTGAGTGCCGAGTCACTGTCTTGAGTCATAGAAGCAGTTAAGCACTGCTCATGGACCTGGCACAAAAAACCTGGAAAAGACAGGCACCTCAGAGTCTGAGTCTAAGATATAATGTAATAGAAAAAAGAAGGTCTTACTCCTGCATGCACATTCCAGGAAACACCTGTGCTTTTAGAGATAGGTTGCTTAACCGAAAGTTGAGATCTTAATCCAGGAATCAAGAAGGTCTGTCCTACAAACTGTACTATGCAGCTGGTCAGGCATGTTCATCACAGTGTTTTCCACTGGTTGTCCTAACGCTAAGAAGATGTTTCATAGCAGAGATTATTTGCAATATACAGTAGCATAGTCAAGTGTTTGGAATCTCACAGATAGCTTTTTGAAAATAAGGTATAAGCATAATAGGGCATAATGATGACAGAATCAACCCTCATTCTACCTTATAGTTTCAGTAGGACTACTTATGTGGTAAAGTAGTACAGTAACTGCATGTAGAGGCTGATAGTATCTGGGTTAGGTGATCAATAGCTGATCATTCAGTGGAAACTGAAGGATACAGCAATATAAAGAGGCTGCTCTGAGTAGTGAAGTAGGACAAATTAGTAAAAATTCCTATTTCACTTTTTTTTTAAGAACATGCTTATACAGTACTACTGTGAGACCTCAAATAATAATATCAGTAGTCACTCTGTTAGAACTGACCTTTTATTAGTAAAAGTATACTACTGATTGCCAGATTTTGGAAATAACAGGGGTTATATTTAAAATCAAATACAATTTTGTGTTATTTAATCACCAGTGTAATTCAGACAGAATATACTGAAATCTACCTTTTTATTGAAAGGTGTTACAGGATACTATCCATTCCATAGCACCTAAGTGGAATGGGAAGGATAACAATCCTAAGTGGGAATAATTAGTCTAAGTTAGTTTCAGGTATCAAGTTTGCTGTGTCTAAGTTGTGTTACTTAGAGCCAGCAACACTGAGCCTTGCAATATCCACAACTCTAGAAGTAAAAATGTCAGATTCAAAAAACTGCTGAGAAAAGTATCTGTAACAAGTAAAAATAAATATTCTAGCTTGTACTTTGGGAGAGATCCTGCTACTTGCTGAAAGCACATTCAATTTGCAGGTGATATGTTAAAACATTAACAATTACATATCTAGATGAATGCCTTTCTTGAATGGAAATAAAATATAACCACATGAAAGGTAAGGGTCAGGAAGTGAAGCGAGATTTGAGTGAAAAAACATTTCCTTTAGCATATAATGGAATTTTCTCTCCAGTTTGCATTACACTGTCCTCAAATACACAGTTCTTAAAAAATGGATTGGATTATGTAAAGTTATATTAGAATCTGTTTTAATATATTTTCATAATCTTGTTTTAGTCAATCCATGTCACTCTTTAACTGTACAACTAACTGAATGCCATCAGTCAGTTTTCGCCATAACAGATCTAAACATAAAAGTAGGATTAAGCAATTGAACAATTCAATTTGAACCTAACCTTTTATTTGAGCCTTAATGGAGTCAGTATTTGGCAGGTTTCTATAATATGAGTCTGTTAACAAAAGGCATATATTATGCTGACTGACTTATTTGTCTTAGATGTGGTCATAATCCATCCAGAAATTTTAAGAACTAGGAAAAATTGTATTTGGAGATGAAACATTAAATTCAGTTCCTAATACAGGACCACTGAAGCATAATTGTTCTCTTACAATTTTCTGTCAAGCTTCAACTTTTCATTGTAGTTTTCTAAAATCTACTAATTTGGGGGAAAGTTAAAGTAGCTGAGTAAGTTTAAGGTATTCTGTATACAGAAACAAACCTGGTTATTACATGTTTGGGAGCTAATGTGTACTGTTGAATAAACTCCCATAATTCTAGGTAGCAGTTACTTTACTGACCAATATTTTGCCATCCATTCTTTCTTGCAACTTACCCTTTAACACATGTATCTTGCCTTCAAATTCAAGATCACTTGTTACCACTTGGAAGGATTTTACTACATTATGAAAGAAAAGTAAGTTTTATTCAGACACTTTATCTCCATTAATCTGATCTTCATTATCCTGAAAGGGTGCAACCATCAATAGTCTCCTGATGTAGAAAAGTGATTTCTAAAAGCTAGAACATATTTTAAGATGCTTTTAATTGCAGAGTATAGAGATAACTATGTTCTAGAGACAGTCCTCAAAACTTTCATGTGTTCAAGCTTGGCAAAATAAAATATTTCCTATTATTCCAAAACTTTTTGTCAGACTAATATTGAAAATATAGGTTTCATATTCTTAACAATCAAATGACACTTATCTATAGCACACTTCACTGTTTTATGCAGTATATGAGTTGGAAAGTTATGTATAACAGTTTTTCATTTGCACTATCCATTAAATTGTAGACAGGGAGGTATCTTCCAAAATTAACATTGGCTTTGTCAGCATTGTCAGAGGACACACTGCCAAAAGTTCAAAATAACAGCACGTAGTACAATTTTTAATGTGGTTTCATTGCTGTCTTGAAGGTAATCAAATAGATGATTTATTGTCATCCTTTCAACTCCATAGTAAGAACAACTAGCGAAGCATTTTGATATTTTCTTACTTGGAGACATCAATGTCTGCAGAAAATATGCCCATACAACAGAATATTAAATTGTTTTCCCAGTTAAAAAGAATCTAATGTGCTATCAATATATGAAGGTACTGTTGTGCTGTCATCTAACACTGTGGTATGAAAACCAAAGCCTTAAACTTATGGTCACATCCATGATTTGTATTGATTAACAGTTCAGTGCAGTCTTAAAACAACACAAATACCCTGAGTTTGGAGCCTGACAGTCTTCATGAAAGGGCACTACAGCTCAGGTCACAGATAATAATACAGCTGCCCATCAGCCATATCCACACAGATCCTTTGTGTCCTTGGCAAAGAGGGATTTATCTGTCTTCCTAACATCACCCATTCTGAATCTATAGCAACCCTCCTGTAATATGTGAAGCTATTTTTAGCATCAGGGCAGCCTTGAAAACAGCAGGTAAAGCATGAAAAGAATGAATAAGTGGTTGTGGTGCTTGCCTGTGAATAGAAGCTATATTTAGCTCTTGAGAGAGAGCTCTTAATATATATAATGTGTATATGAAGGGAGATCTGTATCCCTGAGGGGAGGCAGATGTGTCAGAAGTGTAGAGCATTATTACTACTAACTTGAGCAGTTATATAAAAAGTCATTATTTCAGATTATTCTATTTAGGAAAATAAATTGTTAATGGCATCAGGTACCTTTGATTCAGTCTTTATTTGCAAAGAGTGTATAGCATTCATTTCCTTCAGTGAAGCAAATTGATCAGCAGGAGACTATTTGCAGCTGCAAGCTCTTTTAAGCCAATACTTGCTCCGAGAAGTTCTCTAGGTAAGTTTCTTGGGCCTCCCTTTCCAATGCCTGGGATCCAAGATCTTGGTTTCTGTGGTGTCTCTACTGCTCTCTTGAGTTCCCCACTCCTGGTTTCTTGTCCTCTTTTTCTCTTTTATAGACATATGTTTGCTTCAAAAAATGCTTAGGAGCCACATGTGCCTTTGTTTAATCAGCAGTGTGTGCCATTTATTTAGCCGTGGGAGCTATGTCGCTTCATGAAGGAGCTTATTACTTCTTACTGATGTATTATATTGAGACTGGGAATTAGGCCCTCTGGTTTTAATGACTCTTGCCTAAATCACAAGGGCAGCAAGAATGGAAATTTGCAGATGCCTAAAAGTGATTGGTGTCTAAAAGAAAGTCAGCTATATGGAGTTTGGATTGTTGTCTTAGAAAAGTGATATATAGGAAGCATTGTAAGCTTAAAATGTGAATGTTGTCATACTCAAGGTAGAGAAAATCCTTTAGCTTCTGGGCAGTGATAACTAGAACATGTGTCTCTCTGTTGTTACAAAAATGACATTTAAAACTACAGCCAGTTCTTAGATAACAATGTTGTGTTGGTTTTGCTCTCCCACTGCAGAGGGAGAGAGCCAGCAGCCAAAAGAGCAAATCTTTTCTTAAAGCTGTACTGAGTAAATAGCGTGTTGGCATATGAGCAAACAGATGTGATGAGCTTCTTCGGCCCTGCAAAGTCTCCTCTTCAGGGGGATGTGGTTCGTAAGGAAAAGGGACCAAGGAGCTCAACTTGGTGTGGTATCTTACTTGATGATGAGTCTGTGCTGGGCTTTGTGCAGTGGCGGTGTGCCCACCATAGGTTGGGGCGGTGGGTCAGGCTTGACATAAAGGGATTAACTCTTACCAAAATAAGGTATTTTTCCAAATTTCTTGAATTGTTGAGAACTACAAAAACATCAGTAAAATACAGTTGTGGAGCTCACCAAGGACCCCTTAAAATGTTTCAGTGCTGATCCAAATCCCAGCTTTGTAAAGCATTTTGATTAGCAATAATGAATCAATAAGATGTGTTTGATGAGGCACTTCTCATCGTGCAGTTCATTATGTCAGTGGCACTGCAGCAAGGCTTTTGCTTGAACTATTTCAGTGACTTTAGTGCACTAAGATTTCTTTCATTGTGGATTATTCAGGACATAGAAAGCTTCTGTTTTTAGTGAGTAAAGATTCTCTCCTCAAAAGCCTGTTATCTCTACCATGTAACAAATAAAATACCTATGTACATCTAAATAAATAACATTTAGTTACTTTTTTCTGTCTGCAAAATGACAAGGAAAATTAAATACAAATTTATAAAGATTAAAATAGTTCTGCAGGGAGCCAGTGCCATGAAAAAGTACAGAAGGGCAATGTAAGATAGCACAGGTCAAGGAAAGGATTTTATAACACGCCGTCTGTTTTTAATTAGCATCTTGGCAAACTGGAAGAGCTCAAGCATTTTTCCATGAAGAAATGTATTATAGACTTTTCTAGCTGCCAATTAAATGGCATTTAACTACAGTGACAGTGGTATGTTGTTTTGGGTCTGTAGAAAGCACTTGCTCATAATCAAAAATCTGGGACATTTTGTTTCAGATACAAGGTTCTTACTGGACTGGATTTTCTGTGTTTTTACTGTAGGCATGAAGGACACCTCCTATGAACAACTACTTAATTAATAAATAGTGCAAGGGGCTGGCAGAGTAAAAATCATAAATATCAAGTGTCATTTGTATACATCCCTTGAGTGTCTGTCCTCCAGCTAGATGATAATTCTTAAACAATGCTAGCTAAATACTAGGGCATTTTATGAGGTTCATGTTTTGTCCTGTTTGGGCCAGATTGAGGCAATTTCTCACCAGACATGTCCTATGGTTCATTTAAATGTTTGTGAGCATTTGTGATACGAAACTGCCCCTCAGACATGTGGCTCCCTATGCACTTTCTCTAACAGCGAAGCCAATGCTCCTTGTTCACTTGTGTCCCCAGCTGCTTGCTCTGACCCTCGCAATTCTTGGTTTGTTTTGGAAGGATTTAGGCTTGTTTAGGGTTTTATTTGTTTTATGTTCTTTCACTAGATCATTTATTTAATTCAGTTTAGAGAATGGCATTAGAGACAGAAACAGTGATAGCGAGCTGTGGAAGAGGGCAGAACCAAGAGCCCATGGAAGAATGGGGAAGAGGGAAACCATCCTATTGAGGAAAGCATTGCACAGAACTACATTCTCAATATCACCACATCAGTTACTTCAGAAGTCATGAGACCACTTGCAATTATAAATTAACCATAGATTTTCTCAGTAGTATCGTGCTTTTAATGTCTGATCAGGCTATGTAAGGGAAAAAAAGACAAAAAAGCAACTTGCATAATTGAAGTAGACTTTTCCTCCCTGAGAGGTTTCTATAGAGGGCACTTTAATCTTACAGTACGATGCACGCTAGGTGATGAGTCTGATGTCAGTCCACAAAATCACAGAATCAC